>CANTUT010000242.1:137500-737500 GCA_947687605.1 Reutealis trisperma | reverse complement strand
AGTAATATATAATATTGTTCAAAGTCATAAAAATAATCTGGTTAATGATGATTTGAGATTTTCAAATTTGATAAGCTTAGAAATTGGATTTTAGATTGCAAAGTTAAGAAAATTGAAAATCTTGCGCTTTGCCTCTGTAATTTGTTTAGGCATTAGAAAGAGAGGGAATTGTTGTGTGTGGCCTTGCAGTTATTTATACCTAAAGGAAAAAATAATAATTCTCATTAACAATAATTGGCATATGTTAACTACATAGATATACCAGGAATATGCTATTGTTGAATTTGGTTTGCAAATATTGAATCAGTTATGATTATTCCTGCCTAATGGTGTTCCATTCCTGCCCTGTGTTCTCTAGTATTAGCAATTTGCTGAGCAAGACTAGAATACAAGAGCCTACATTTGAAAGGATAATAGTAGTTTACAGGTATTGCTTATCTTTCATTTGCTTTTTAATTATTGTTATATCAGCAGTGATATGGTGAATAATTTCTTGCCTGATGTATTGATACACATTTTCAGTGGTCATTTTAACTGCATACTTGCCCATATTGATGTAAGACAGGTTTAGAAATCTAGAAACTATCTACAGGTTCGAAGCTGTGAACAGTACCTCGAGTATGGTAGCAGCAGAGGGAAAGGAAGGGGAGAGAAATACAAGGCACTCTTGCTTTCCTAAATAAAATACTTCAGGATTTTAAATCTTAATTATAAAACCCCATGAAAAATCCTGGCATGTAGGTATTTATAAAGAGTAGCTCATTCTAGTTCTATTGGGGGTTAGTAATTCCAAACAAGGAAAATTCTAAACCAATATCAAATAGGAAGCGAACTTTCTAAGTAAGAAAGCGCTATGTTTCCTAAATAGGAATATCCTAAGTGGGAAATACAAATATTCCTAAATAGAAACTCTGTAAAAAAGAAAAAAAAAATTCGTAATTAAGAATTGAATTGAATCAAAATAATTCTTGAATCTTTTTTTTCCTTGACTGCATAATTACAGTGATTGTTGCACTGTATTGTGTATTCACAAAATTCCTGTAATCTATAGTTTCTTGGTGTGAAGGAATGGTGCTTTTTGCTCGAGGAAGTTGAGGGCATCTTGAAGTTGGATTTATTTCATATTAGACAACTCTTTTGGGTGATGATCTCACGAGCTATATGATTCTTGATTTATATGGTTGAGGGGAATTACTGAGCATCTTTTTTATTCTGAAACTAATTTTGAAACGACAACTATGAGTTTTTTTTGACATAATGAAGAATGCTGATTACCAGGCGAGCAAGTACCAAAACAAAGAAAGAACGAGGAATCTATGTGAAGCAATTCCAGAAAATTCCAATGGCTGATATGGAAATAGTTCTTGTAAGACTTTAGCTACTCTCTCTCCCATATTTTCTAACTCTTTACAGCAGCCCTTTTTCTTTGATGTTAAGATACCATATGACCTGCTGTTCAAACTCTTATGCCTGGAACAGCCTGAAAAGAAGACTCCTGGGTTAACTCCAATGGACTGGGTTTTGTTCCTGGGTTCTGCTGTAGTTGGGCTGGTGAGTTTTATGAGAAGTTTTCTTTCTCATTTTTTTCGAATGCACTTAGCTTGCCTTTCTTTACAGGTTGCTGTAATTAGTTCACTTGGAGTGCCTATGGTTGATTTTTGGGTCATTTTTGCTGTCCTATCCACCGTGGTTGGTTACTGTGCTAAGATATACTTCACGTAGAGCCTCTCTCTTCCATCTCTCTCTCTCTCTCTTTCTCTCTATTTAATTTTTTCCCTTTTGAATTCCATGTATATCTGTGTATATTGTTTACTACAGATCTATACATATTGCATGTTAGCAATTTACAATTGTGCTATGTGGATTACATTGTGCATCTTCCTTACCGTCTCTTACTGTATTAACACACTGTAATAATTGGCACAGTATTCTCATACAAAATTTGATTTGTGGTGGTAATAGTTTACAATTGTGGGTAAGTTGACAGGTTTGAAATCAAATTGCTGCTTCATTTCCTTATCATCTTAGAAATGCATAATTTAGGGTGTACATTGGAATTTTAGTGCGAGCAACAATTGGTGCAATGATAAAGTTGCTCTTCCAGTCACAAGTTCGAGTTGAGGAAACTCTTTTCAAGTTTCAACACAAATCACGATGGCTATGTATGATAGGCGACCCTCCCCCAACCTAGTGACAACCTTTATAGTGGAATTTCAGTGGACTGACCTAGTATAGCTTGACTCTATGATAATGCCTTGCATGAGCATATTCAAATTTTAAAAAGGAAATTTTCTGGTAAGGATCCCTAATAGCACATGCTATGGTACTGATTGCATGTTCCAATTATTATTTTTGCATCTGGTTTAGGGCTGTTTACACTTGTATTCTGGTTCTTTCCTCTTTTGTCCCCACAAAAACTGGTGGTTATTATTTCTTCAACTACCTGCAGGTATCAGCAGAACTTAGCTACATATCAGAACATAATTACACAGTTCATGTACGACAAACTACTAGATAGTGGAAGGGGGACTCTTCTTCACCTGTGTGACAATGTCATTCAACAGGAAGTGAGTTTCAATCAAGATGTTTCCTTTTGCATTTTCATTAAATATGATCTTCTTCTCACAACTAGCAATATTTTAGTTTGTAAAATGAACTAGATTATGACTACAATTGCTGTACTTATTAAAGAGGTTAGCTATAACTACCCATGAACTTTTCCTTAACTGGTCAATTGGATGGACATTTGAATATTATTTGATATATGCCACTTTAATCGTGCAAAATTCTTACTTTGACTTAAGAAAATCTAGGTCATTTATTTACAGCATATGGTAAGCAATTGTAACTGATATCATATGTTATATGCTTAGGTTAAATAGATTGATTGCACATTTCATAGAATTTTATGACAGCATAGGTTATTTATTCAATGTGTTTCTTTGAGATTTCAAGTGTCTTTATATGAGCATCATTTATGTATTTAATAATTTAAATGCATTGTCTGCATAAAATAACATGATGGAAGATATATGTCTTTATATGAGCATCATTTATGTATTTAATAATTTAAATGCATTTTCCGCATAAAATAACATGATGGAAGATACCAAGGTTTTTTTTTTTTCAATTATCTTTCAAAGTTGATTCTCGAGTTATTTGAGGAATAAACAGTAACTTGCCCATTCTCAAAAACTTGAAAGGTTGACCTGGCCCAAGATTTGGGAACGTCTTACATTATTATATCCTCCCAGATGATTAAATAACTTATTTTTTCAGGTCAAAGAAGTTATCATTTCATTCTTTATACTGATGGTACAGGGCAAAGCTACTAGGGAGGTATGCATTAGCTCTCGCCCTGTCTATTTTCTATTAATCTCTTGATTACTGGCAAATATTATCTGGATCTTTGTAGCATTACTGATCTTTCTATGCTAATGTGAAATAGGATTTGGATAAGCGTTGCGAAAAACTAATAAAAGAAAAGTTTGGCAAGAGCTGTAATTTTGATGTGGATGATGCAGTCCAAAAATTAGAGAAGTTGGGCATATTAGCTCGGGTGGGAACCAATTTTCTCCCTTAGATGCAGTAAATATGTTTAAGAAATGCGGTTTTATCCAAGCTATAATGAAAGCTTATTCAATATTTTATGCATGGTTGTTGTTAATATCTTTTAACAAAGTCATCTAAAAAGAGATTATGGATTATATTGCTAACATCAATTGCAATCTTTCTGTTTATGCATTTCTTCTGACTATAGCATATTCACAAACAGGATAATCTTGGACAATATATTTGTGTTGAGCTAAAACGCGCTAATGAAATTATTGGAATCACTACAGAAGAGCTTGTCCTTAACCTGAAGGGTGGCATCGGACATGGGCAAGGCTGATGCTGTCTTTGAAAGGTGAACTTTTCTAGATATCTGAATAAATTGACTTATTGCCAATTTAATACCTTAAAACTGTTATCTGCAGGTGATAGTTGTGCTTACCATCTCTGCTCTAGTCCTTGAATGCCATGCCAAGTTTTACTTTGTAGCTTTCTGCAGTTGACAGTTATGGTTCTGAAGTCTGTTAATATATGTAAATCTTGAACGCATGTAACTTCACTGTCTCCCAAGAGTGCAGCTTTACAATGTAATAGGTCGAAGTCAGTTTTATCGTTGTATGTAATCTGGATTTCTTTCTTATCAAAAATAAAAACGGAAGGCTTTTGTACATTTCTCATATACCTGTTACAAAACATTGATGTTTGGCTACTGTCTCTGCTTGTTCAGTGATTCAGTATCATCATATGCCTTACTCTAAACAATAGTTTCATTGTAGGAATGATGCACGGATTGGCCATCGGTGAATTGGCACAACACAATCATATCTAATTCAAGATTCTGAATTCCTTAACATGAATTTCAGTCTTTTGAGCTGTTTCATTATCCTTTTCCCAGAACAGAAATTATTTCTCATATTTTTCTGGGAGAATGAATGTCTCCATTGTTATCTCAGATTAACTTGTTGGAGCTTAATATCAACATTCAAAATCTAAATTAAATTTTATTTTGTCGATTCTCATGTTTGGAATTTTAAAACAAAGTATTAAAAAATGGAGAGAAATAAATAAATAAACAAACAATCAATTGATCTGCTTTTGCCATGGTAGGAAATTTCCTCCATGAAAATGCTCCAAAGTGCCATTTTTGCAGGAAAATTAAAATATATAGTCTTAGAACAATGTACTAAAAATGGAGAGAATAAATAAACAACCTTCAAAGCGTGTAAACACTCTCACTTTCCTTGCGGCTACATTTGTCCGGGATTATACAAATTGATAAACTAAAAGCTGAGTTTAATCACTTAAACAAAATCTTATATTAGAGATTTGTGAATATAAAAAATTGGCTTAAGAGGGGTCTCTTTGTGCGTCCGACAGTACTTCAGAGGATTAGTCATTCGTCAAATCTGGAAATACTTTAGGAAACTGAAAAAAAAAAAAAAAAAAAAAAAAAAAAAAAAGCTATTGATAAAAATTATTTTAAAAGAAATGAAATGATAAAAAGAAAATGAAATGATCGGCTTTTAACTTGATTTTACAAAAATTCAATTTATATAATAAAGTCCAATGTTAAAAAATAAAAAAAAACGCTTAATAATAAAAAATAGCCAAATATTTGTATATTTGTTTTTCCATTAAAAAATAATTAAAAAAATTAACCAAATCTTTGTCCAAAAATTATAGAAATATATTCAAACTTTTTAATTGTAAAATTTTTGAATAAAATCATAAATTATTTTCAAAATTTTTAAATAATTCTTGTTGTTACTGAATATTGATTGAATTTTTTAAGTATTCTTATTTTATCATATGAGAAATATAAATTTATTATATCAATATATGTATTTATTAATTAAATCAAAATTAATAAAAGTTTGCCAATGTCGATAAAAGTTTATAAATGTCTATAAAAATCTTTTAAAATAAAATTTATGAAAATTATTCATAAATTTATAAACTATATAAAAATTATTAAAAATTTATAAATTTTGATAGTTTATAAATTTTGTAAAAATCATTCATTTAAAAAAAATTTATAAATATTTTTAAAAATTCTAATTGAATGCACCCGCAAAAAATAAAGTAGTTTTATTTTATTTATTTTTTATACAGGAAGGAATCATGAAATTCTATTAATAAAGTAGTTTACTTGGAAAAGTTGGTGATTAGAAATCTTTGAATTGTGAACGGTTGACGAAAGTCAAATAATTCAATGGTTTAAAATGGAAGGAAGAAGAAAGCTGGGGACTTGCGCTAACGAAAACGAGCGCCGCTCAAGTTCCACCAACAAGCATTTTCCCGCCGAAGAGAGCGGCCATTAATGGAGCCCCAGATGAAGAACAAGAAGAAGAAGAAGAAGAAGAGAAAACTGAAGAGGAGGCTAGAGAAATTTTTTATTTTTGAAAAATGGGTAAAAAGAAAGACATAATTCATCTAGAGAGAGAGTCTGTAATTCCCATTATCAAGCACAAGCTCATTTCTGCCTTATCTGACCATATTGGTATCTTTTTTTTTTTCCTGATAAAATTTTTATTATTTGCCCAACTGGGTTTCTTTTGAATTGAATTTTAGGCATCAAGTTTAATCCTTTTTACAGAACAAGGATCTGATCGTGATGAGTTTTTCAAGCTCTGCCAGAGAGTTGAATACACTATTCGAGCATGGTACCTTTTGCATTTTGAGGATCTTATGGTATTTTCCCTTGCCCTTTGTTTCATAGATATATAGGTGGGTTTTTTTTTTTCTTTTTCCATATATTGTTTGATATTAATTTTATGAGCCTTGTCTTCTGCCAGACATTGTATGCTCTCTTTGAGCCCATTTATGGTGCCAAGAAGTTGGAGCAGCACAATCTAACCCCTGAAGATGTTGATATTTGTGAACAGAAGTTTTTAACCTGCTTATTTCAGGTTTTTTTTGTTGTTCTAACTTGCTGTGAACTTTTGACTTAGTATGTTAGTGCTGAAAATTTTTGTAAGCCCTTGCGAGTATGAGGCTATAAAAAGTTTACAAGAATTGTATCAAATATTTAAACAAATGCTATAGCCACTATACAATTACATTATTAACTGTAATTGACCATGTCCTTCGATATCCAGCTATTGCAGTTGTTTTCTATATCTACTTTGATTTACTTTTTATCCAGGTGATGGATAAGAGTAATTTCAAAATTACAACAAATGAAGAAATCGATGTTGCACTTTCTGCACAATATCGGTTAAATCTTCCAATTGTAGTAGATGAAACTCAGGTAAGGTCTGCATGCACGTTGCACTTCTATATACACTAATATGTAATTAGCTGCTTTTTACAAATGTAATCTTGAAACATTCATGTATTACCTTTCTAGCTACACATCAGAAATTTAAGTCTGGTATTTACAATTTCTGATCCTGATGTTTTGTCTTGTTGAATGTAGCTTGACAAGAAGCTGTTCAAAAAGTACTTTGAAAAGAATCCTCATGATAACCTCCCATACTTTGCTGATAAGGTAAATGCTAAAAACAGCTTCAAGATTCCTGCTTGATTGGAAATTCTTTTGGGAATGAATTATCTAGGCAATTATTTTAGGCTGTAATTAGGTATTGGTGGGTGTTTCTGAAGAAATGCAATTACCACCATACATCTGTTTTCATATATTTTTCAACCACCCTGAAATGTGAATTATGTGATACCTATATGAGCTGTTGGTTTTGCAGGTTACCTTTTACTTGTCAACTATTCTGTTTGTTCATTCTTTCTGCACTAGTGCCAACTGAATCTGTGGTTTCTCTGCAATAGTTCCATTGATGGCAACAATTATATTTTGTATATTTCCTCATTATAATTTACTTCGCATATTTGTGAAAATTAATTTCATCCCAGTGCATGGGGCTTCTGACAGTTGAAGTTTTGGGAGGATCAGATCTCTTCTTCCTCTTACATTGCAAAGAGGGTGTTTTCGTGATATGAACCTGTGACATCTAGGAAAAAAATGGAGCAACCTTACTATTTGACCTAGAGTTACCCTCTTAGTTGTGCAATTATATTCAACAAATTGTGTCTCTAGTTAAGATAATGTGTTCCTACATTTCGTGACAGAGCATCAAATATAAGTGTGATAGAATGACTAGTAGATGGCTTTCCTGTTTTTCTTGGATGAATCTTGCATTACTCACATCCATTATTGGAAAGTTCCTAGCCAACTTTATCCATATGTTACTTTTTCTTCGGCTTCAGTATTCTTGTTTTAATTGGAGAAAATCAATTTCCTACTTACAAAATGAGTCCTGATCATTATGGATCCGTATAGATAAATCTCCTGAAATAGTAGACTCTGAAAAATCATCTTGGTTTGTTCAAATTATAGGTCTCATTTATCTCCTCGAAGCTACTTATTTTTCTTCTTCTGTTCTCCTAATGATGGCTAACCTTCTGAATGCAAATAGGAGAACTAGATACGTGGAATCTTTTTATATTTGAATGGCGTAATTTTATTTTCATTTTACCATAGACATTATTGAATTTTTTTCATGATTAAAAAAAAACTTCAATACTTGTTTATGCATGCACTGATGCAGATTAATTTGTGTATTTTTAGTTCATAGTCTTCCGGCGTGGATTTGGAATAGATCAAACGACAGCTTACTTTGTCAAAGCAAAAATAAATACAATCCTTTCACGTTTATGGAAGGGGTTCTTGAGAGTTACTGGGTAGGTACTCAATTTTGTTATGACTGAGAAACATTGATTGTGCTATGAACCCCTCTTCTGCAATCACTTTCACTTTGTCTTATATGTTTGTTATTATTTCAACATGGTTTTGAAAAATAATACTTGTTTAGCTGAATTTGGATAATTTCCTTGAACTTAAGCAATTCATTACTCTTAGAATGCTTTTCTGCTTGCAGGTTAAAAGTTTTCTTCAAAAAGTCAAAAACACAAATTAGGAAAGATTCAAAGCCTATTCAAATCCACATAGAAGAAGAGAACAAAGATTTATATGTTGAACGAATCCGTATTGAGAAGATGAAACTCAGGTTGTTAGGTAGCTCATTTTTGTGATGCTAGCTTAATGCTGATTTTTGACATTCATCTGCTTTGTCTCTACAGTTTCTCCAATCTTGTAGGCAAGGTTACAATACAAGAACCTACCTTTCAGAGTATAATTGTTGTATACAGGTATTAATTTGTTCTTTTTTCTGCCTTATGAATTCATATCTAAACAATTTGTGGATGGTTGTGCATACTCATATTCTTATGTTGCTAGTAATTAATTGGGCCTCTACAAATGACCAAAATTGTTCTATATATATATATATATATATATATATATTCTTTTCTACAATAGTGTTTATAGACCGTGAAAATAAATATTGGTGTTAGTGTAAATCTGCAGGAGAGCAATTTCCAAAAAAGAAACAGAGAGGAATATATATGTGAAGCATTTCAGGAACATTCCTATGGCTGATATGGAGATAGCACTCGTGAGTTTTTACCTACTCTTATAATATTATTATTCTTATTTTGGTCTTTTGGCTGTTCATTTAGACCTGGAATTGTTACATTGACAGCCAGAAAAGAAAAATCCAGGTTTAACTCCAATGGATTGGGTCAAATTCATTGGCTCTGCTGCAGTTGGGCTGGTCAGTAATTACATCCATGGGAAAATTAATGTATACAAAGTTCTTGATTTTTAGTCTTTTTGACCCTTTTGGTAACATGAACTTGTGGTAGTTGTACAGGTTACCGTAATTGGTTCTCTTCATGTTCGTAAAGCTGATATCCGGGTCATTTTTGCAATCCTGTCATCAGTAGTCGGTTATTGTGTCAAGACGTACTTCACGTTAAGTGTCTTCATTTTCTTCTTGACTTTGTTACAGATTTGATTTATTGTATGACAGACTTGTTTGTGATGATATTCTGGGTCAAATCACATTTGCGCACTGAATTTCACACTCACTTCAAGTTTTATCACAAATTTTCAATCTTTAACAATTTAGTTTCAATTGAATCAGTGTTAGTACAATTCAGCAAAAGATCAATCGGAACGCTCATGTGCTAGCTAACTCATCACTTTTATTATTATTATTATTATTCTGGACCCTAAAGACCATTTTTTTTCGTGCCTATTTCTATTTCAATTCTATATATGTGCCTCGGTTTCTTGTTTTAAAAATCCATATTTGACCTCATATTCTATGTTGAAGGCTAATTTTTCTTGGGTTTCCACAGGTTTCAGAGTAACTTGGTTTCTTATCAGAGTTTAATCACTCAGTCCGTGTATGACAAACAACTAGATAGTGGAAGGGGTACTCTTCTTCACTTGTGTGATGATGTGATTCAACAAGAAGTAAGCACTAAGCAAGAAATTTCAAATTTTACTAATTGATCATAACATTTGCAGGCCATAACTGGGGCAATGTGCTATGTTTGCCAAAAGTTTTGAATCTTTCTTTGCATATTTTACATGTACAGTAGTTTTGCAGATGTTATAATATGAAATCAAATATATATGTCAATGCATATGTATCCATAGATTAAACTCAAGTATAAGCGTTTTACTCGACACACTGTATTACAAGACCATCAGAGGAATTAGGTTAACCTATAAAAGAAATGCTTATGGTGGTGTAAATATTTCTTTAATGCATTGGATTGGTTTTACTATGGTAATTACTAATTAATAAATTTTAAACATCTTTTTTTATAATGCGTTTATTTCCTTCAACAGTACCGTTTATGGACTTTTAATTGCACAGGTAAAAGAGGTGATTGTTTCATTTTTTATATTGATGCAGCAAGGGCAAGCTACCAGACAGGTATAAAAATCTGTAGAGCTCTTTCTTTCATGATTTCTGCAAGGTGTATAGAATCTACAGGGCATTGCTAAACACTAATGCACATCTTTGCAATGGTCTAAAGTAGGAACTTGATCTGCGGTGTGAGGATCTTATTAAACAAGAATTTGGTGAGGACTGTAATTTTGATGTAGATGATGCTGTTCAAAAATTAGAGAAGTTAGGAATTGTTACTCAGGTGATTCTCTTTTCTTTGCTGCTCATCAAACTCAGAGTGGTATCACCATCATTATGTTTATTTCTTGATCAAACTTGGGATTCAATAACTGAAATTAGGACTATTGGACTGACTAACTCAGGACACAAATGGAAACTATGCATGTGTAGACTTGAGACAAGCTAATGAGATAATTGGCACCACAACAGAGGAAGTTGTCCTTAAGGCTAGACATGGTCATAGCTCGTCAAGATACTTGGGAGTTACGGGAGAATTATTCTGATCTGCATTAATCAAATTTTAGAAGTCATTATTCTGCTATGCAGCACCTGTACGATGATCACTGATGCCATATTTGATCACTAGTTTGTTTATGTACATAATTTCACTGTATGAACTTTGTTCCAATTTTTATAGCATAAAACAAGATGCCATAAAAGATTGTAAACAGAAAAGGCAGTAGTTATCAGTTGAGTTGGATCGCAAACTATAATTGTAATCTTTTGTTTCTGTAGAAAATAACGTTTATTTTGCACAACAGATACTAAATACATCTTATGTTTTTTCATGTTTTGAAAATTATTAATTTATTTATCTTTGAGAAAAGGAAGCATGCATTGATAATCAGCAAAGCTATTAAGATTCAGTCAATACAGGAGGAAGTATCTTCATGCCAAACAACAATGCAATCAATAGAGTATCTGCAACTGCGTAAGCAGCCACAGTAATGGCAGAAAAGCTTAAAACCAGGATGTTGACAAAGCGTAACCTACATATCTTTAATGATCCTTCCATTGAATGTGCTTCATTCAAAGAAGACTAGAAATTGACAAAAGACCAAATTTGGATGCTTTCAAGTTAACAAAGAAATGTTTTTATATACAAAGTAAAGGATACGAAGACTTCTTTTAAGTTTCAATCATGCAACTGACTGTGTTGAGTTAATTTGGGTGAAAAGGGGAATCATGTTTGTTATATCAAAGCAAACAATAACAAAAAGATTTGCTTTAACAGATAAAGTTTTGAGCTATTTTTCTTTTTCTGCATATATATATATATATATATATATATATATATATATATATACACACACACCATAGGAAAAAAAAAAGAAACAGAAAACTAAATAAATAATATAGACCTGAGAGAAGGAAACAGCAAGCGAAATGAATGGCAAGGTGAACGGCCGGCAAAAACCAGTGGATGGGGGCAAAAGAGTGGAGAAGAGACGGAGAAAAGAAGAAATGAGGGGAAAAAGATTGAACTGTTGGGCTATATATTTAATTTTTTGAAGATTGAATTTATTGACAGTCTACAAACTGAATATATATTAATGTATAATTTACTGACCGAATTATCCACTGAAAACCACATGTCAAAAGTACATGATCGATAATCCATTTATAATTAATCAGCATATAATTAAACTTTTCATATATTTTTATTACATTTACCAACTGTCTATTGACGGAATGATTTTGATACGTGGCATTCAGTAGCTACGATTGATAAATTTTAATATCACCTAAAGTTTCACGCTCAGTTGGTAATTGATCGGCAAAGTGTATAATTTACCAACCGATATGTTTTTGCCACATGACAAATGGTCATTAATTCAGTTAGTAAACATTAATGCTCGCTAAAAGTTTCACGCTTGACTTTTAATTTACTTTCAGTTGGTAATTTATGATAAATAGATCAATAAATTAATGCGTCAATCATTCTCGTTGAAGTCATTGACCGATTTATTCGGTTGACAATTTCACTTTATAATCAATCGATAATGTTTTGGTATTTTGATTATATTTTTTAATTTCAACTTCAATCGATATTCGGTTGATAATTACCAACTGAATACAATCGATCAATAATTTTGGCCGGTGAATCAGCTCCTTGTAATGTTAGTTATTCTCTTTTTTTTCTCTTGATCTTTTTTCCGAGATAGGTACATACTTCACTTGCCAATTACCACTACCATTACCAATTAGATAAGTGACATAATTCACCACTTACCATAACCAATTAATTAAATGTCATGGCATAATATAAAACTCAAAAAATTAGGTAAATTATTATTTCATCCTTTAAATTGGTTCAATACTCAATATTAAATATTTATTTCTATTCATAATCTTAGGCTCTTAGCATGTTCCAGCATATTTCATCCATTAAAAATGAAAACATAGATTTGGTTCTCCAACTCCAAACATTAAAATTATATTTTTTAATTAAATTGCAATAATTTGCTAAAATGAATTTAAAAAGTTCTATATATAAAATAATATTTAAAAAAATATTATAGTGTTAAGATTTAATTGAATAGTTTTTTTAATAATTAAGTGTTTTAATAAATAATTTTTTTTAATTTTAATAATTAAAAATTTCTAAATTTTCAGAGTTTTAATTTTTATTTTAATAGTGAAACGAATGAAACCCTAAAGTCTGCTCTACCTCCTCAAAGTTTACTAGCACTAAACCTGTTTCCTACTGCCGGCACTCGATTTATCTTTTATTATTAATCTAAGGGTTATTGATAAAAAATAAAATAAAAAATTCACGAAGTTTTCACATGTTCAGTAACTTCAAAATTCTTGCAATTTTTACCGATTAGTCCGATGATCAAAGCTGATGTGAAATAACATAAAATACCATGTAATATCTGGTTTTAAGGAAAAAAAATTGAAAAAAGAAAATGTAAAATGATGTCGTGCAGGGGGTGAAAAAATAGAACCCTAAAATCTTATAAAGATGAACCCTAACCTTCATCTTTAATTTTTGTGCCTCTCAAACTTCATCATTTCTTCTCCAAATTCTTAGAAATTGAACTCATAATTCCTTCATTCTTCAATTGAGAAGTTGTCGAAATGGATTTTTTTTATTTTGCTAGGCGATAACAATTAAAATTTTAAAATTCAAAAGAAAGTTGCTCAATTCTAATATTACCCGCTTGGTGAGTCTTATCTATTTGACTTATGCCAGATATCAGTCGTCCTTTTTTCTTTCTTCTTAATACTTAGTTTTCTTTTTATATAAACTATTTTTGCAGCACATGTTTTCCAAAAATGCAATGATTTAGAAAAACAAAATAAAAAATATGAAAAGACAAATCAAACATATGTAATTATACTTTTGACTCGTCTAATTTTCATGTAAGGTATACAAAAAACAAATAGGAAATTAGATAACTAAAAGCATGCAACTATAGTTATGAACAGCACGCTAAATATACACAAGATAACTAAATGATATATACACATTAATTAAAAATTAAAGAATATATACATACCATTTTAGAAAGTGGTTTGCTCATATCTAGGCTTCACCTAATCTTGCAAAATTGTTCCTCATTAAGAGATTTTGTAATAATATATGCTAGCCGTTGATAAGAAGACATAAATTTCAATTGAATATCTTCATTTTGCACATGGTCTCGGATGAAATGGTGTCTAATTTCTATGTACTTTATTCTAGAGTGTTGGACTGGATTTTTGTTAAATTGATTGCACTTATATTATCACATCTGATTAGGATATTATCAAACTTCACTCCATATTCTTTCAATTGCTACTTCATAGAATTTTTATACTACACAGCTTATCATGTTACGCTCATCTCATAAATAAGTATAATTAAGAAGAAAGTATAAAAAGTATCATGTGATTCGACTCTTTTATACTTATAAGTTTGTGAATTTTTTTTTAACAAATAGGGGCGAAGATTTATTCTATTAGCAATTAAGGGCTTCCATCACTAACACCATTACTTCTTTATATATTCCAAATTCATAATATGGCCTCCATTATTTTTGTTAAAGACAATTTTAAAAGGCTTATGGTCGATGAAACTAGAAAAACGGAAGTCTATCCACTTGTGTATGGAGTCATCATAACTCTAATTCTCACACTTCTAACTTCTGCAGCTACCATAAAATGATCTTTTTCAATTATGAATATAGTCAATACTACACTTCACAACAAGATGGAACATGAATTTTTAAGTTATTGTTTGCCAGTGTACATTAAAAAGAAAATTGTTGAAAAATTTAGTATAAATTCACTTGTAAACGATTTTCATGACATGCAAAAAAGATGTTCTGCCGTTTAATAAACTATGGATGTAATGATGTTTTGAGATATTTAGTTATGAATATTTAAATGTTTTTGATGCAAATATAATATATTTAATTTTTATTATTGTATATAAAATTAACATATTTGAACATTTACTTTTATAGTTGCCCCCTAATCCAATCCTGGCTTTTTCACTGTCTATATCCAACCAAAGGCATTGGGCCCGAACGTTAACAAATATAGATTCCAAAAATTTTATTTTCCAATTAAAATATCCAAATTCATTTTAGTTGACATGATCTAAATGCCTATTTTGTTTTGTTTTTTTTTTTTTTCTACTGAATCACTATATATTCACTAACTAATAATTAACTAATTAATTAATCTTTCATAATTATGAGCTCCTCAAATCTTTTACATTCCGTCTGCCTTTCAACAACAATAACGTTTTTTTAATGAATAATTTTTGCCTATACTGAATATATACACTGATCAGGCTAGATCAATATGAAAAGAAATGGGCTGGATCTTCTCTTCTGGGCCTGAGCCTGATACCTGCGAAGGAGAAGAAAAATGATTAAGGAGGAACCAGGCCTTTTGTCTGGTTAAGACCCTCCGACGATCAAGTCAGTCCCTATTCGGAGTATTTTGAGTGAGAGAAAGGGGGTAAGAGAGTACAGAATTCCAACTATCTGTACTTAGGTTTTTCTTTCCCTTTTGTATGGTTTCGGGTTATGTACGTCTGACACCTTTCTTCTGAAATGAGTTGTCCCCTGTCATTCGGCCATGCTGGTTGGTGAGAGTTGGTAGCAGGCGCATGTCCTCTGTCCCGTCCTTAGGGATGTTCAGTGAGAAGGGTGTCAGGACATGGTGTGGACTGTCTGAGAACTTGTCCTCCTGTTTGATGACTGGACCCGTCCTCAGAGGGTTTCGGCCATTGCTTATTCAGCAAGTCATTCTCCAAAGGAGGAGAGTGGCAGCTTGTCTGAAAGCTTTTGTACTTGAGTCGTTCGAAAATCTGGCCAATGGGCTTTTTCCTTTTCTCATAGTCTCAGGAGGCCTCATAATGGGTCTCGGATATAGGAGAGTCCAAATCTTCTCTTTGAGAGCCACATTTATCCCTCATCATACACTAATTTAATGAGATAAGAACATATAAAATTAAAAAAATATATATTTTTATCTGAATAAAAAATAGGCAAAAAAAATTATATTTAATAAAATATCTCATTACTCATTGATTTGATGTACAGTATAAATATATATGCTCAGTATAGATAAGAATTTTCCTTTCTTTGATACTACTTAATAGCTTGTTTATTCAATGCATTTCGGGTTTCGATCCTTTTCACTATTGTCGATTCACTTTTTTCAATTTACTTTAAATCATATGGTCTTACATCAGTTACCACTGATTTAAATGGCAAAACCACCTTGCATTTTTGGACCTCCGGTCACGGGAGGTTCGATAAGCTAAATCTAGCCATGATCCCTGGCTGCAGTACCGATGCACGGTGGCAATTTACCTATCAAATAGGTACTCCTTTCCGGAAATTTAATCTCTACGTACCGGATTTATTTTTTTCAATTTACTTTAAATCATATGGTCTTACATCAGTTACCACTGATTTAAATGGCAAAACCACCTTGCATTTTTGGACCTCCGGTCACGGGAGGTTCGATAAGCTAAATCTAGTCATGATCCCTGGCTGCAGTACCGATGCACGGTGGCAATTTACCTATCAAATAGGTACTCCTTTCCGGAAATTTAATCTCTACGTACCGGATTTATTTTTTTTCGGCAAGTCTTTTTTGAACCAGGCAGACCGGTCCGATTTGTTTCAAGCTAAGCGTTTGATAGAACGGTTGAAAATATTGGGTTTGGAGAGGCTTTCAGTGTACTCGATTAGTTATGGCGGGTACATAGTTCACTGGTATGAACTTCGTTCCAATTTTTATAGCAGAAAACAAGATACCATAAAAGATTGTAAACAGAAAAGGCAGCAGATATCAGTTAAGTTGGATAGCAAACTATAATTGGGATCATACAAGATCCTTCAGAACAGAGCATCTTCAAGCCAAATAACAATGCAATCAACAGAGTGTCTGCAACTTCGTAAGCAGCCCCAGTGATGCCAAAAAAGCTTAAAAACCGGGATGTTGACAAAGTATATCCTGCACATCTTTAATAATCCTTCCATTGAATGTGCTTCATTCAAAGAAGACTAGAAATTGTGGCCTCGTTTGTTTTGAAGGATTTTAGTGGTGGAATTTTGCAAAATCCACAGATTGCAGCCTAAGTCCTTTGTTTGGTTTGAAAATTTGAGCTACATTTCATAGATTTGTTAAAATCCATCATGCTCTAAAACCTTCAAAAATAAAGAGTTTGGAAACCCACATGAGATGTGGTTCGTGGATTTTATTCAAATCCACTGCCATCATCCCAAACGAAACTTGTATTCAATGGTGGTTTTGAAATCCCAGGTCCTGCAAATGAGGTGAATGAATTGATAAAAGACCAAATTAGGATATAAAATAAAGGATACAAAGACTTAAGTTTCAATCGTGCAACTGACTGCGTTGAGCTAATTTAGGTGAAAAGGAGAATCATATTTGTTATATCAAAGCAAACTATAACAAAAGGATTTGTTTTGACAGACCAAAAGTTTTGAGTTTTTTTTCTTTTTCTGCATATCCTGAAAATCATAGCTTGTCACCATTGGATCTTGTAAAAACTCTGGACAAATGCAGAACAAGAACAGGCAATGTTGATGTCTATAATGGCCCCTTTTTCCATCACATCACATGACACTAGAATCAAGAATGTTCGATAGGCCACTGGTTTGGGCAGGAATAATCCCAGCTGAAGATTTTTTCATATCCACCATGACAAGCTGCAAAATAATTCTGCCAAACACAAGAAAAGGTAGAATTCAAGGTTACAATAGCAAATTTAGCATGGAAATCTATTCTAAATAATAGCAACAAATTCAAGATTACCTTACCCAACCTTGATTTTAGAAGTGATAATCCAACTATGATTCCTGCCCACAGGAGTGCCTGCGTATATGCCTGTAAACAACTCAAACCAAGTTCATAATATGAGATAAAGCACTGATTCTAGATTCACAACAAGATTATCAATAAACATGAACACATTTTTAAGGAAAAGTGAAAATTGACAATTGTTTGGCAAAGTGAGCAAAAGCAGAATACCTTTCTTTCAATTTTTAGTTTGTCAGTGCAAAATTTATTTTTGAGGTGCACAGTTATATAAGTAACATTTTGATGAGGGCAAGCGCTAGTAAATTTGTTGCATATTATTATTATCATCACAATAAAATGTATTGGAGTTGATAGATCATAGACCTTACCTCAAGATATGGGCATCTTGCAGACATTAAGTAGCTTCAATTCTCATAACCATCCAATGCCAAGAATTTGAGATGCTTTCATGACTTCAAATGTTTCAATTTCTCAAGAACCAGCTTCATTGACGGTCGCACAGAAAGCGACTCTACTGTGCAGGTTGAAGCAAGCTTTAGCATTCCCAAAAGATTCTCCCTTGGCCCTGCTTCCCATAATTCCACTGAGAAGAGCTCTGAAGAACGTCCCTCCTTGATCAACAATCTGGCCCAAGCAACAATATTGAATCCATTCCCATACTCAGAAAATGAAGGATCAAGGGACTTCTTCCCTGACATCAATTCTAATAGAACTACACCAAAGCTATAAACATCAGACTTGTCAGATACCCTGCACGTGGTTGCATATTCTGGAGCAACATAACCAAATGTGCCTGCTACATCTGTTGTAGCATGAGTCTGAGAAACTTCTAAAAGCTTAGCCAAACCAAAGTCTGATAGGTAGGCATTAAGCTCCTCATCCAGCAGGATGTTACTGGGCTTAATATCCCGATGAAGTATGCGGGGCACACACAAGTAGTGGAGGTAAGCTAAAGCTTGAGCTATGTCAAAAGCTATCTTGTAAATCACTGACCATTGCACATTTTTAATTGACCTTTCATGTATAAAGGTTTCAAGGTTTCCCCCAGAAAGATAATTGTAAATTAAGAACATCTCAGCTTCTCCCACATAATAGCCAATCAATGTGACAAGGTTCTTATGTCGGATTCTTCCCAGCGTTCTGATCTCTGCATCAAACTGTTGAATTCCTTGAAATCTGCCTAAGGAGAGCCTCTTTACTGCTACAAGGTATCCTGGGGCCAATTCTGCTTTGTAAGTTGACCCAAAGCCACCAGTGCCAATCAGGTTCCTAATACTGAAATTCCCAGTTGCTCTGACCACACTATCATAGCTCAGTTCCGCTGAAGCATCAGCAAAAGTCACTACTACTTTGCTTCTCAAGCTAGAGAGTCTGCCAAACTTTTTCTTCCCATGAATACTGACCACAACAACCACCAAGGAAATACCAAGTACAACAGAAGCAGAAATTACCACCGCAATTATCAAAGACTTTTTATTTCGCCTTTGTCCATCTCCATTTTGATTAAGTGGCATGTTAGAGGATGGAGCTGGGCACTGTCCCAGCAAATTATTCCCTCTAAACAAATCACAGTTCATCAGGTGTTGAAGATGAGGTATAGGACCAGAAAGGTTATTGAAAGAAACATCCAGAACAGTGAGATTGGAAAGAGAGGAGAAAGATGAGGGTATCTCTCCAGAAAGGTTATTGCTGTTGAGTAACACGATTTCAAGATTTTTGGCATTTGACAAACTTGCAGGGATAGTTCCTGTTATGGTATTATGAGACAGATCTAAAACTGTAAGAGAAGTCAATCGACCAAGTTCAGATGGAATACTTCCTTCGATACTGTTGCTTCCCAGAAGAATCAAATTCACAAGTCTCAAATTCCCTAACTGATTGGGCAGAGTTCCAGACAGTTTGTTTCCCCTTAAGTCAAAACATTGAAGCATCTTCAAGTTGCCAATACTGGGAGGCAGTGAACCATCAATCTGATTATATGATGCTTCAAACTGTGTCATTGGTAGACAACTGAGAAGCAATGACTCATGAATCTCACCAGATATATAGTTTGCACTCAAATTCATAGAGAAGCTCAGAAGATCATTACAATTTGAGACTAGGTCACTAGGAAGAGACCCATTGAACATATTATTGTTCATCAACAATCTATATGCAGGCTTATTCTTAGCGGCCAAGAATTCATCTCCTACTGAGAACAAAGGCAACAAACCAGTAAATTGATTCCAACTAAAATCATGGGCAATAACAAAGTTGTCCTCCATTGACCCCATTGGAATATTCATCTGAGGACCCCAAACAGGAATGTTGGAGTATACAATCTGTACATCCTCCACATCCAAGAAACCATGATATTGACTGAAAGAGATCATACTAGTATCACAACTTCCTTTATCAAAACTTGGAAGAGCACCAGACATATTATTTCGACTAACATTGAAATTCACCATACATGGAACTTGCAGCTGCATAGGAAGGTAGCCAACCAAAAAATTGTAACTCAAATCCAAGAAAGTAAGGTTCTTACACATTCCCAAACCTTTTGGCACCACACCCTTGAAATAATTGAGGCTCAAATGGAGAACTCTAAGCGAGCACGGATCACTCCAATTGCGAGGCAAATGTCCACCAAGATTTGCTCTAGGTGCCCACAAAATCTGCAGACTTGGAAGCGTCAAGACCTCAAAAGGAATACCTCCCTGGAAAGAATTGAACTCCAATCCACTATGATCATCCAAATCACCATTTCCATTGCCAACAAAATTGCTTGAATTAGTCAATACCAAAACAGACAATTTTCTACAACGTCCCAATTCAATTGGGATATTCTCAGAGAGACAATTTGTAGAAACATCCAAGACACGAAGCTCTGAAATCTGACCAATCTCAACTGGAATTCTACCTTCTAAAGAATTTCCATCAAGCAACAAAGTCCTCAAATTCTTGCAAAGACCAATCTCTTTTGGAATATTCTCTTTCAAAAGGTTATTAGAGAGTTTCAAGTGTTTTAAAAACAAACAATCACTTGAAGTATCAATTTTGATTCCGCCAGTAAGCTGATTATTAGATAAATCAATAATTTGCAACTTCCCAAAACCAATTAAACTAGCTGGGACTTCACCAGTGAATGAATTAAACGATAAATTAAGTACTTTTAAAGATTGAAGAGTACTTATCTGATCAATAATCCTCCCAGACAAATTATTCCCTTGAAGCTCCAAAACCTCCAAAAATTGAAGCTTTCCCACACTCACCGGAATCTCACCGGAAAAAGCATTATGAGAAATTACCAACGTTCTCAGTTCAGCCAGGTTTCCGATCGAATCCGGCAGAGTTCCGGCGAGAAATGACTTAAAGCTACGGGCAGTGAAATTCAAACCAATAACTCTCTTAGAAAATTCGTCGCATGTGACTCCATACCAGCTACAGTAATCACTATTCGGTGTCCAACCAGCAAGAAGATTAGAAGGGTCTTGAGTAATCGATTTTTTGATACCAAGCAGAGCAGCTTCGTCGTTAAAACCAAGAGGTTCAGCCAATGTGAATGTGGCCATGGAGGAAGATGCCAAAACAACAAAAAGAAACCAAGTAAAAACCATTATTTTCTTTCTTTTCCCACCTCCGTGGTTCACCGGACAAAGAAAAAAAAACTGGCCGCCGGCGAAGTCACTGTGTGAAAGAATAAGTGAAATCCAAATTGGAAAGATGATGTTGGACTTTCTTGGAACCAAAACAGATGGGTAACAATCAAGATTGGGTTCCTTGAATTAATTAAAGAAAATAAATTTAGTAGCTAGAAGCAAGAAAGAAGATAATGAGAATGAGTTAAATGGTCGGAGAGAGTAAGAAAAGAGAAAAAGAAAGGAAGTTGGCCAGGTGATGGGTGTGTGTGTGTAGTCAGCCTGTGGTTGGTTACTTGGGTTTGCCTCTCTCTGCAAGAAACAGAAACAGAGAGAGAGAGAGAGAGGAGAAAGAAGAAGAAGAAGAAGAAGACAAGAGAAGCCGGCGGATAGGACGGGTTTTGTTCATAACTTGGCTGTGTTTGCCACATGCAAAACTCTTGTATTTATTTATCTATGACTATGTTCTTTGCTACTATATATATATATATATATATTTATGTTTTTTAAGAATAATATATAGTAATATACTCTGTTTTTTCATGATCCTTGTAATTAATTGTTTTAATCGCCTTATCATTAAAAAAAATTATAATTATATTCAAATCATTCAAAGTATATTATTTTATTTTAATTTTCAAAATTAGTTCAATTGATTTTTTTTTTGTTGCAATTGCGAAGAGATTGATAGAAAATTAATGATAAAATTAAGTTTGATGAGGTCATTTTTATTTTTAATTTTAATTTTAATTAAATTAGTACAATTTCAATTAATATTTGAAATTAGAATAAAATAATATATTTTAAAAAAATTTTGAATATAATATTTATTATTTTTTAAAAAATAACTTTTTATTGAATTATTTTAATTAAATTGATTGGAATGAATGAAAGAGAATTAAATCAAATCAAATTATTAAGATTAAACATACTTATGGGTTGGATTGCAAATTTTAATTTATAAAAAATGTAAGTCTGGCTTTTGAAAAATTTAATATTTTCTTAATCTAAACTTACTTATGGGTTGGATTGCAAATTTTAATTTATAAAAAATATAAGTCTGACTTTTGAAAATTTAATATTTTCTAAATCTAAAATTCAGTTTCATGAGCAAGTTTATTGAAAATAAATAGATAAATATTTAAATCTAGACACATAATTTATAATGATTTTTAAGTGATTTGAAAATGAAATCTTTCTATTAGTTTTATAATTTAAATATACTATTTCTCTATATTTGAGATTGCATGTCAATTTAAAAAAAAAAATTAATTATTGAATTTATAATGATGATGTTGTCAAAATCATTTTAAAATTCTTAATAAGACATAAAATCTTTAATAAAAATATAAAATTTAAAAATAATTATATCTATTATTAATATATAGATTATAATTTGATTTTAAAATTGACATTTAAAAGTGAAATTATAAACAGAATTAATTTTCAATTTTCAAAATTATACAAATCAAATTGAATCATTTTTAGTTAAATAATTATTTATTAAAAAATAGACCTTATAGTTCAATTTAATTATGAGCAGTCCTAATCATGCAAACGTGCTGCATCTTTCCTGTACAGAATTTTTAAAAGTAGCCAATCAAAGATTAGTAAAAGTAATGTTAGAATAAGTAAATTGGTAATTACCATTTTAGATGCGAACTGTCACGTGACCTAGCTATGATGTCACTCTTGCGCCAGAGAGAGGTTAGAAAAAAAAATTATATTTTTTATTTTTTTTTAAACTAAATTTTTTTACTTTATTTTGAAAAATGATGAGATTAGAGCATTGCAACAAATTAATCTTTAACTTTATTTTGAAATTTTTTTTGAAAAAAAAAAACTTTATTTTGAAATTTGAACCATGACTTGTTCAATATGTATTTAAAAACAAAAAAAAAAAAAAACATATCATTATCTAATAACAAATGTCCATAAAATCTGAGTAATACACTCATATTCGATTATGTTCCCCTAGTAAAAAAATAATTTTAAAAAAAGTATAAAAGAGTTTAAATCAAATTTTCAAACAAGTAACTTTAGTGGTCGATTGGTTTTTTTTTTATGAAGAAAAATATTTTTAATTTTAATTTATATGAAACTAAATCAGTGAAAGTATTAACCGATGCTTTAATTTAATTACAATGGGTAAAACACACTAAAAATTACTGAATTTTTTATGATTTTTTATTTTGCTAATTAGAGTTTAATTTATTACAGAAATATTACTAATTTTTTATTTTTTTATCGACGGATCACTCAGCCAATTTCGATAAATAATTTATCAAAAAACTGATATAGCATTTTATGTCACTTGTAAATACTGACTAAGTTGAAAATGATTTTAAAAACAAATGAATGTGAATGAGTTGATGGTTATTTAGACATGCAAGTTAATTAAATCTTGAAGTTTTAATTAGTCAAGGGAATTACACTTTTATTTTGAAGGGTGAAGAATAATACATAATTAGTAATACTTTAATAGCATGAAGAGCATACATTTTGTAACTCGTTAACTCTTTTATACATACTATAGGGTTGATTTAATTAATAAGTAAACTTATTAGTATTTTTGTTGATCAATCTAAAATTTTAGGATTGAATCATAAGAGATGTATTTTTA
The DNA here is from genome assembly GCA_947687605.1 of Reutealis trisperma. Lineage (NCBI taxonomy): Eukaryota > Viridiplantae > Streptophyta > Magnoliopsida > Malpighiales > Euphorbiaceae > Reutealis > Reutealis trisperma. The sequence goes on along the minus strand of CANTUT010000242.1, from coordinate 713,633 downwards.
TTTTTTATCAATTTTTTACTTCAATATTGATAATTTATTTTAATCAAATAAAATAAATAAATTTAATATCTCACATCCACATAAATATATTTGTGATATCACCTTATTATAAGAAAAAGAAAGAAAACAACGAAAAGTCATTTTCATATATAAGCTAATTGCAGTTGAACATTTGAATAGAAATATGATATCAAATGTGATGACTCGGACATAATTAAATTTAGAAAATAAGAATATATCACTTTTACAATAAAATTTGAAACTTTCAAGAAAACATTTTTTTATGTTCAGTTTATATATTTAAAATGTATTTATTATTATTATTTTAAAAATGAAATCAAAATCAATAAAATAAGCAACAAATTATTGCCAATCAAACTAAATTTTGGAGTCTACAATTATAAAATTAAATTCACATATATTTCTTTAAGAAAAGAAAAAATAAATAAGAACCTATTATAAAATGACATGTGTTATGGGTATTATTTTCTAGATGTTTTATTCTAAATTAAATGGTATTTGATAACATCATTCAGCATTTAAAATTAAAATTTTCAGTATTTAGTTATTTTAAAATTTATTTGATAACTATATCTTCAAAGTCTAAATTAAGTCAAAAACTATTTAAAATTTTTAACTTAAATTTTACAATGAATATAATAAATAACTAAATTTTTAAATATTTTTACTATTTAAAAATTATATTACTTATTTTATTTAATGTTTTAAAATTTAATATTTAAAATTTTAATTTTATCAAATAGTACTCATCTATACAAATATAAAGTATGATTCTATCTTCTTTTTTCTTCAAAATTTCTCCCATTAATTTAATATTAAAAAATTTAAGCTAATTGGAATAAAAGGAAAAGAAACAAAATAGTGCTAGTTGGCTTGTTTTGTCCATAAAGAAGTAGGAGATTCAAGGCATTGTACTTTCCTCCAAAATCCAAAGGCATATTAAAGATAAATAAATAGAAAGGCCCCCACCTAACTTTTTAATAACTGTGACAATTCAAATGACACCAATATCTCTCTCTATCATTTGATGTATGACTTCATTAACAACAAACTTCATTCATTTTCTTGTCTTTTCATCTTATTGGTGGCAAAAACTATATTCTACATTACTATTTACAAATGCATATTGTTAAATAATTTGCATGGTTATAATTTAATATTTATTTCAATCAAACCATATATATATATATATATATATATATATATATATATATATATAATTTTAATTTCTATAGAGTTTTTATCAACTTTTATTTTTCATGTTTATTATTATTAGGATGTTTTAGGGAAATAAATAACACACACATATATATATATATATGACATAGATCAGTGCACAATCTTATTAGCTACAAAAAGGAAATATTTAAATAAATTTACTAGAATCGAAATCATAGAGTGGAAACGTAGCCCTAGGGGAAGCTGATGAGCATACATATTCTTGGAGGCACAAGAGACCATGAGCCACGAACCGAGCTGAATGTTTGTCTGATTGTTATTATTATTATTGTTGCTGCTGCCTAATTTTCTTGAAGATGTTAGTATAAATTATTTGATTTGGGTTAAAATATTTATCGCCTAAAATTTTAAAATATAAATTAAAAATATTATTAAATTATTATAATTTTAAAATAAACATATTAAATTATTATTTATTGATTTTGATGTAAATAAAAAAATAATTAATATAAATATTTAGTGAGATAATAAATAAATAGTACAGTTAAAAAAATGATAAATATATTTTTGAAATCTTAAAACTATAAATAAATTAAAATAATTTTTTTTTTAAAATGATAAATATTTTGAAACGAAAAGAGTAAGAAAGAATAAAAAAAACAAAAAATAAAAATAAAATTACAAATTATATCGTGAACTTAGATCCATGTAGCATTGTAGGCACCCTTTACCCTTTTTTTTTTCTTTTATTTAGTCTCATACACCCTATTTTAAATTTTTTTTAATTTTTTGCTATTTTTTTTTTTACATTTTTGTGTTTATTTTTTTACCTTTTCTTTTACGAGCTTGACCTAAATGTATTTTCTTCTCTTTTTATTAGTATTTTCTATGTTTTGAAAACTTGGCCTATCGACAGTCTCTTTGTTTCTCTTTTTCCTTCGATTTTTCTTTCATTTTTTCATCTATTATTCTTGAAATTTTTAGTTGTCTCCGACTTCTACTTCAAATTCAGATTTTTTGCGTTACGTGCAATCTTTTTATTTATTTATTTATTTTTTGTAACTTCCATTTTTTCCTTTTTTATCATTGTTTTGTATTATGTTTTATACTCATCATTCTTCTTCTCCAAAACTTTGGTCTAATTTTGTTTCTAATATTTCTGAACAGGATGAAAAAAATGCTGCTTGTGCTAAACGGTCGAAGGTAATGATTAAAGAACCTTCTAAAAATAGTCTAAAGTTTGTCTTTAATCTTTTTTTTTTTATTTTTTTTTATCTATATGTGTAGTTGGCCTTGCTTTGTTGTACTATTGCTATATTCTTGTTTTTTATAGTACATAGGTTGGTAGTTGATTTTATTTGTTTTATTTTTGGTTTATTTTTCTTTTATGTTGATTTGCTTTTGTATATGTTTGTGGATTGGAGCTCAATACTTTTATAAGATGAAGGTTTAGGTTTTGTTTGTGTATTGTAGTTGATTTATTTCTCAATTTTGATAGTAGTTGATTTTGTATTATTGAGTCCTGGAATTTATATAGAGAATGTAGAAATTTGGTTAAATTCATTTTGGTTTTTATGAATTTTTTAGAATAATTGAACTAAATTAAATTATTATTTAAATAAAATATATATTGAAAATTTCTTTTCGTAAGTGCACAGATCGATTGTAACTATTAGTTTTAATAAGTAATGGTTGTCGATACCCACGAGATTATCAAGTACCAACATTAAGAGTAATCCTATTATCTAGACAATTAAATTGATAAGAAAAGATTTCATTAGTTAACAATGAAACGAATATAACTAAAGTCAAAATTGCAAATAAATAAAAGTAAACTTAGGATTTAAATTTCAATTGATTTTCATTGTGAATGGCATACATATACTCGTGTTATCATTCAAGCTAACAGGATTTAAGATGACTTTTTTTTAAATTAGATAAAACCCTCTCCCAATGTGAGTTATCCATACTCAAATTAAACTTACACCTATTATCGTGGTTGCAATAATTAAATTGGATTCTTTAATCATTACAAAAATTATTCAACATTATCTAGAGATACTCATTATGAAAAGTATCCAACATTATTTAGGGATACCTATATGTCTATATAGTAACATTTCCTAGCTAGATTTATCAACTCCACGAACAAACACTACACTTGCACTTTCGCTCCATCATGTAATGCTTTAGATTGTGGAAGTGATGATCAAGCACTCACACACATTAAGCATAAAGAAGATAGATTAAATCCAAATAAACATTCATAAAAATAGAGTATATATGGAAACAAAAGCAATTAAACCAATTTATATCTAAATCTTAGATAAATATTTAACTGCTCATGAATAAAATAAGAAAAGAAATATCAAATTGCATTAAATTATAAATCATAATTCAATACAAATTGAAATTAAAAGGGTAAAGAAATAAACTCTAAGTAGAATTATAGAAATTAAAATCCATGGTTGAAGAAGAATCTCCCAAGGTTCAAATTTTCAATCTTCCTTTTATTCCAAACCTAATCTATTCCTAAATCTAAACTACCAAAAATGAAAGAGGAGTCTTTCTAAACCTATATTATTTTTATCTCATCTTCTCCTTAACCTAATTTCAGAGAAAAAAATTATATTTATATAGATTCTAAAATTTTATTTTGAATTACAAAATTTAAATAAAAAAGAAATATAGCTGTCTTACAGGTGCACAAACTTGTGCTTTTCATTTTGCAGTCTGGGCTGAAAATCTGAAAGAAAAAGTCTACATTGAACCTGTGTACTTTCCATTGCACAACCTTGTGTACTTCTAAATTTATTCACTTTTTGCTCCATTTTAACTTTAATTTTGCAATTCCTACAAAACACATTAGAACCATAAAATGAGTGAATTAATGAAATTTTGTGTAATTTTACTCAAGAATCAAGTTAAATACTCTTCAATTAAAGGTAAATCCATGGAGATATTTATGAAAATATTAAGCATATCAACTACGCTTTTGTAATAGCTAATTAGTGACTATATTAAGAAAATTAGTAAAATATTAGACTTTAGCGACTGTTTTGTGACTAAATAATTGCTAAAGATACTACAAAAAAATAACGTTACATTTAGCTACTAAAATTTAATCACAAACTAATCGCTAATTGAAAATTAAAACGATGTAATAGCTAATTTGAGATAAGTACCGGTGGGAGAAGTAAAGTTAATAGCGCGTATTATTTAATTTTAACTACTAATACTAATAGTTGCTAAATTTAGCAACTACTGAATTAGTAGCAATATTAACTTTTAACATCCCATCAATTTTCTTTTTATTTTTCTACTTATTTTATATTTAGTGATGAAATTTTTCTTCTATAAACTCATTCCACCCAAATTTTTTATCTTTCCACTTATTTGATAGATTTAGCGACGAATTATTATTTATCGTTAAATCTAAATCTTTATAAAAATCTCTTTCTTCCTCACTCCCATCATTTTTTTTTCTCTCTTTTCATTTTTTCTTTCTTTCACTATTTTATCTTCTCTACTCTTCATTATTTTTTCTTTATCATTTTCTACTTAATTTATTTATTTTTTCTTATCTTTTCCATTTTTTTTTATCTCTTTTCATTTCTTCATCTGTTTTCTTTATATATAATTAATATTTTTTCTTCTTTCTTCTTTATTTTTTTTCTATATCATTTTTCTCTCTCTTTTTTTTCTTTATCACTTTTTTTTTTGCTATTTCTCTCTTTTTTTATTATTATTATTTCTCTTCATTTTTTCTATTGTAATTTATTATTATTGTCATTTTTTCTTCCTCTATCATCTTTTCTTCTTCTCATTATTATTATTATTATTATTATTATTATTATTATTTATGAAAAATGGATATAAAAATGGACAACTAATTCAAAGAAAATTAATATATTAAAGAAAATAGATAATTAATATATTAAGAAAAATAAAATGGAAAATTGAGAATGGAAAATATCAAAATTTTTTTGAAAAAAATTTAAAAATGAAAACTAAAGACTACATTATATTAGTAGTTAATTAGCGACTACATATTTAGTAACAAATCAATTGCAATCAAAATCACTTTAATCGTCTGTTTTTGTATTTAGCAATTAACGTTTTTAGTCACTAATTAGAGACTATATTATCATTTACTAGCCGATTAACAACTATTTTACTCATAAAAAAAAATTAGCAAGAAGACTTTTAACATGATATAATTAGCGACTAAAATTCATGATTTAATGACTATTGTGTAGTCTCTAAAATCAGTTTTTTTTGTACTGAAATTACTTTTGGCTAGGTTCTTACTTTCACTCATGAAAATAGGTTCACTAAAATAACTAAAATTAATCATGCAAAATAAATAAAATGTATGGAAAAAATAACTAAAAGAATTAAACACTTATATTAATTGCAAAAATTAACAAGTTAAAACTAGTTCAGTGGAATTTAATTACAAAAACATGAAGAAAATAAAGCTAATAAGGAGAAGTAGTATTAGAAGTCTTGAATTAGCTACTATAAGTTGAAAAAGAGTGTAAAAACTGAAATTGATCTACTAAAATTGTTGTATTCCATTAATCTGCTTAGTTGATTTTTGATCGAGGTTGATAAGTCTTTCGTTGTCATATTTACGGGAATTTTTCTAATAACTTTTAATAATATGATTTTTATTTGCACTTTGTTTAAATTAATTGATGACTCAAGCACAAATATCAAGTCCAATTAATTAATTTAAACTAAATGATCAAATCTAACTAAATTAAATTTGTGGAGTCAAATTAATTGCATACTGCTTAAAATTAAAATTAAAACTTAAGTATTTATGGTCCATGCAATTTTTGATGGATGTGCAATAGAAAATTATGCATGTGAGCGAAAACTGTTGCTTTTGAATTAGCACATCATATGCATACGTCACATCACAACAACAACGAAATCTTTGGAATTTGATAGAAACAATTAATATAATTAAATTATTTATTTCTGATAAGTATTGAGATTAACAATGAATTTGGTTCACACATAAATCTTATCATGATTTGTATAAAGACATAATTATTATTAAAATTTTTGGATCCTCTATTGGATATAGGCTCTCAATTTTACCCTTTAGTTTTTGCTGAATTAAATTCCAAATGAGTTTTTAATCACTTTGAGGGGGTATTTGAAATTTGCGTTATAATTAAAAATATTTTAAATTTTTTTATTTAATTAATTAATTTTTATTATTTTTTATAATTTTTTTAAATATGTTTATAAAAAAAAATTAATTTACATATTTCTGTTTAAAAGTAGTTTTAAAAAGTAATTTTAAAAAAAATCTAAAAAATTTTGTTCAAAATCTCCTTTTTAAACTCGACTCCAAAGTGGATTTTAGTATAAAATTTTTATCTCATTGTCAATTAAGTCTTTTTCTAAGCTCATATTTAAGTTTCTATCACACCCATAAAGAATATATATATATATAGTAAAATTTTTTATAAATTAATAACTTTTATTAAAAAATAATTTTTTGGTCTCGACTTGAATTAATGAGTTATATTAATAATTTTGATAAAATAATAAGATAATATTTTTTTGAAAACATTGCATAACCCGTTAGTCCTATTCATATCATAAATTAACAATTCATTAAAATTATATATTATATTTTTCTAAAATATGAATTTATTATTATTTTCCTAAATATCAATTATATTGAAAATATTAATACAATTAAATTATAATTGCAAATTAAGTAGATATGAATTTAATAGAATAATTATATTTTTATAAAATAAAATAAATTTTTAATTGATTAAATGAGTGTTAATTTAAATTGTAAAGTATATTCGATAAATTAATTAATTATTAATTTATTGATTAGTTAGTATATTTTTAAATTAATAGAATTTATATGATTTCAAAGTTATTATATTTATTGAGATTTTAATGTACATATTTTTTTGTTCTTCATCACCTCCAATTACTACCTTTTTTTACCAACTTTCTTCATGGAAATAAGAAATATATAATTTTCTCCTCTTTCCTAAAGGCAAAGTTATGCATAAACATTTTCACATTAAAAATTGGATTGCAATCTTCAATTTTTTGTCATCACCTGCACAAATTTATATTATAAATTCATTTGATTACATTATATTACATATCATTACGGCTTACCAAATACACTCTACTTCTCTTTCTAACGGTGGAGGATGATTGCTTCGGCAACAAAATTAATGACGAAGCGGCAAATTTACAGGAGAGAGGCTTCTGGATATGGGATTTAACCAGGGAAAGGAGGGAGTCAGAGGAGAGGGTATACAGGGTTTGGATTTTTATCTTACAATTTTTTTTTCTTTAAAATAATTATTCTCTCTCTTAAATTACTGCATGCAAAACAGGCTTAATAGAAAGGCCAAAATAAAATTTAATTGGCTGTAAAATAAAATTTTTGTTTTAAATTAGTCTAAAAGTTTATTTGAAACCTAATTGTCCACAACAATAAGTTTAAGATAAGTCTTATCAGCCATTAAATTTCAAAATTTCATTTAAAAATAATGAAGTTTTGATTTTTCTAATGATAAAACCTTTGAGATGTAAGCACTCACACCAATATAATATTATTAATAATAAATTAATTAACTCTCTCTTTTCAATTGTGGTATATTATTTGGAGGCCATTCTAATCGGATTTCCCTTCTTTTTTTTTTCTTATCTTTTTCAGTAAAAATTCAGATCAACTTATTTTTAAGATGAATCTATTTTTGTCAATTTTTTTTTTTAGATTTTGTCAATGTCTACTTATTTTTTAGTTTATTCTTGCTGTTTTGTTATCATATATTAATGTTTGGTTTTTTTTTTTGTGTTTTTTTTAATAATGTTCAGATCTATTTTTTTTTCTGATGATTTTTGGCATCTTAATTTCATATTTTTTTTTTTTTTTTTAATCTTGAGATTAATGTGTGGTGTTTTTATAGTGATTTGGATTTTTTCATCATTGGTATATGATATTTTATTATTTAATTGATGTTATAAGAAGTTACGTAGATTTTCAATCATAGTTAGTAATTCAAGCATAGTTAGTAATTGGATGATTCATATTATACTCGTACAAAGAGCAGAGTACAGTAATAATTTATCACTAAGTAGAGCGTGTTTCATACTGATTAACTAGTTAAATACTCCGTCAACTCAATCTATTTTTTTCAATTTCAGTAATTTAATTTGATTTAAAAATGATATATATAATATTTTGCATATCCAACTTGTATTATCATCCCATTTAATGAAATATGCCCTTTTTCTTTAAAAAGGAAGAGTAAGATGATTATCAAAGGAAATGTTAAAAAAAAAAAACATTATCCTGTGATTTGATATTTGTTTTGAAAGGGTATGTAGTATATATTTCTCTAAGTTAATTATTATATGTTATTATTATTATTATTAAAATTAAAATTAAAATATCTATGGGTAATTGTGAAACAAAGACATTAAATTAGATATTCGTTAGTGTAAACTGCAGTATGAATTCTAATTTCAAAGGTCATGTGACATTGGCAAAAGCAAAAAGAACCCATAGTGGGAACCACAAATTTGAATTAAATTGATGCAGTGGTGGCTTTTGACTCATATATATATATATATATAATTATGTTTAGTACAAAGTGAATATCTACATAAAGGTCTCTAAGCAATCAACTTAGTCCAATGTCCACGTAAAGGCTACCACTTTTTGACCTGTTTTTCTAATCTCCAGTCACAGCTCGCAACTGGTTTCTACGCATTTTAATGGCAATTAGTCACACTTTTGAAAGGGATAAATTTCCCCACTTTGGTAGGCAGGGAGAGACTTTGCTCTCTGCAAATCACACTACCTTCCCTAAATATATATTAGTTAAATTATTATATAATAAAATGAGAGTTGCTATTTTCACTAAATATTAATAATTTAATTAGTAAATTTAGAAAAAAAAATCCAAATTCCAACTCTTTCTAACTATATAATTTAAGAAATTCATATAGTTTATCCCTTCACTTTTCAATTTAAGAGGAAGAATTTTCTATATATATATATTTTTTTAATTTTTTTAGTTGAATTTACAATTTTTTTAATTAATTTCAGCTAAGATTTAAACTCAATAAATTTAACAATTATCATTCGTTTTATCTTTAAAAAAATTATTATATTTTTTATACTAAAGTTCTACTTTTATGAAATTAAATCTCCATTATTTTTTTTAGGGATGAAATCTAATCCTTTAGAATCTCACATCGTTTGTGTAAATACGTGTGGATTATATATAGTAGAATGTCTTTATAAAATCGTTATTATTTTGTAAATGAGTATATCATATTTTTAACTTGTGTATTTATTTTACTTAAAAAATTATATATTTTATTTTTATTATTAATTAATAAAAATTGTTTCTTCTATCTTAAAATAAACAAATAAATAAGTGTTATGTCCAATTATTTGAGAAGAAAATGAGTGTGTAAACAATTGGTCGCGTGAAGATTCAGACACAATCATTTTTTATAATTTATTAAAGATTAGACTAAACTGGACCACTTGCAAAATTTCTTACTTCTCGTAGAGGGCTTTAATCCATGCCATTGATTATTATACAATCATTATGTGATCATATCAATGAAGAACTGTGGATCGCCTGATCAAAGTCAACCGAATCTCTAAATTTGACAAAGGAAAAGATTAATGCAATTGTTGAATTGTCCTTTGTATGATCATTAAATAGACACATATGTGTTCTTGAATACAAAACAAAAGCATATGCCATTGCCTTGACTAATTTGCCCAAAGTCGGTAAAACAAAAGATACTTCTTTGATAGAAACCATTTAAATAATAATAAGCATTAATATTTGGTACGACATACAATTTAATGTAATTAAATGGATTGCATTTAATTACATTATGAACATATTTATATTGATGAAATATTAATGATAAAATTTACATAATTTTTATATCGTATTAAATTTCATCGTTTGACTTTTTTTTTTATTAAACAATTTATGAATTTTAATAATATATGAATTATTGAATCCTTCATAAATGAAGGATTTGAAATACATCATATGATAAAGTATTTAAACAACCTTTCATTTTTTAATTTTTATTTTTTTTAATAAATGATGAAATACGATTTTTATCAATTTTACCCTTATTTATCTAACATTTTATCTAAATATAATTATCATATTTTTCAATTCAAAATCCATATATTTTAAAATTATACCAAATAAGATATTTTGAACATTCCATATATTTCACATTCTCTGCATTTCATATTAAATGTATATGATTAATCATGTTATTCAAAAAATAATGATGTTTTAACATAATAGTAAAATAAAATCATTTACAAAAATTAGAATTGAATTCTCATTCATATTAATTTTTTTATATTTTAATACTAAAAAAATAATGAATAAAAGAGTCTTGTGATCTTCACACTATTTTTTTATCATACTAAAATTTTCACGAGCTTGCTTGCTTTTTGTTTTCTTAATTAAGGCATAATCTTACTTGATAAAATTGAATTAAATGGTTTGGCAGCTTATTTGATAAATGGCATTAACATGTAACTGAAGCCTCATTTATTTGATAAAACAATAATTTCATATAACATTAAAGAAAATTGTGTCAGCTAATTTTTAATTACAATTACTAATCCAAAATTAACAAATACATGTATACTCCCTTAAGGCATTAACCATCTTATGCTAAAGTATATTTTGCATTAAGGTTAAATTAAACTTTTTTTTTTCATTAAGGTTAAAATTATTTTTTCTAAATAGTATTATTTAAAATTATTTTTTCTAAATAGAATTTTTTATATTAAAAAATAATTTAAAAATGTTGTTTAATTATATTGAGCTTTTTAATGCTCAAAATATATAAAATTTATTTTAAAAATAAATTTTAATTTATATTTTCAATATCAACTCAAATAATAATAATAATAATAATAATAATAATAATAAACAAGAAATAAAAAGGCACCGATAGCAGACCCAACATACTCTATTTCCTGCGATTGGTCAGGTATGGCAAACTCAAAATTGTCTATTTCCTTCCTTCTAATTGGTCAAGTGTGGCATAATTTGGGACACAACATTATAACTAGAAAACCACATGCAATTAAACAAATAATTGCTTCCTAATGATGTTGTTTCTCTGCCTCTTTTTATTATTATTATTATTATTATAAAATATTATTTTTCTTAGATATTTGATTTAATTAATAAAATAATTGTCAAATTAATTAAATAATTTTTAATTTTTATTTCGTCACACTCTTTAATTCTTTTGTAATATTTTGTTAAAATAATCAAAATAATTATAATAATAATGTGTTTTACCCAAAATACCCCTAGTCCTACTGCTACATCACCAGTAAGCCCATTTCACTACCACCACGTTCACCACACCATCATCCAGAGGCGGAAACATTAAGCGGCCAGGGTGGGCTGTAGCCCGGGTGATATATATATATATATATATATTCGAGATGACTCGATTTGGTCAAAAACCATTGAATTTCAGTGCATTTGAATTAATTTTGGGCTACACTTTTTTTTTTTTTTTTTTACCGCATCTAATTTTTTTAAGAAAACTTGATTTTTTTCCACATCTGAATTAATTTTAAAGTTAATTCAAATATTATTAAATCAAAATTTATCTATTAGAAAATTTTGATTAAATATAAAATGCAAAGTTATTAACTACCGAATACAAAATGCAAAGTTATTAATTGTATATCGAAATGAAAATTTCAAAGACTATCAATTCAGATTTAATAATAGATAAATTTTATTGTTTGAAAAATTAAAAAACTTAATTTTAAATAAAAAAAGAAAAAAGAGTTTTACTTATGTGGGTAATTAATTTTTTTTTGAATTACGATTATAAAAATATGTTTATAATATAGCGTGGAGTAACTAAAATTTATTGTTAGGATATCACCATCACAATCACCGTCACCGTCACCGTCACCGTCACCGTCACCATCACCATCATCTATCCTTCTTCTTCTTTTTCATCTAAGTTGTTAGATTTGCTGGAAATAAGTGATTTTAGTTAAAAGAAAATTCTACCGTCGCAATCCAATGGAATTACCATAGCTTCAGCAACGGTTATCCACCATTTGCAGGAGTCTTCACGATCAAATCTCAAACCGGATCCAAATCTAGTTACATCAAATGCAGAAATTGAGCCGTTGGGTTTTTGTAGAACCAAGCTTCAGCTTAAAAAAAGCAGTAGCAACTAGCGTTGTCCAAAAGATCATGACATGCTAACCCAGCGTGCTAAACACCGAAAATTTTCAGATTGGGGTTATATTAAGAATATAAATCTACTTTAATTAATTATAAACATATTAAATAATTAATATAAAAATAAATTTTTTAATTTTAATAGCTAACTTTTAAGATTAATTTTTTCAAATTTATATTAAAAAATTAATATAGTATTAGAGTTCAATCAATTTTTGTATCAACTCATATTCTATTATAAATCAGACTGATATTTTAATTTCTTGCCTGCAGAGAGTTTATTTAAATTTCTTGCCCATAAATGGTTTCCTTCAATTTTTTATTCGTGAAGGGTTTCTCAATTATCTTACTCGTGAAAAGTTTATTTTAAACAACTCAGTTTGTATTATAAATTGCAAGTATCAACTGGACTTAATTAAAAATTATCTTTACCCAATATTAAAAATTGTCTTTGCCTAATTGCTACTTGAGGATGGATATTAATAAATAATTCCACATTAATTAATTATAAACATATTAAGTGATTAATATAAAAATTAACTCTGCAATCTTAATAATTAGCTTTTAAAATTAGTTATTCTAAATTTATGTTAAAAATTTAATAGGTTAAGGTTTAATAAGTCTGTATCATTAAATGGGTTGATCTGCTTAGAAAACTACTTAAAAAGAGTCATGTAATAGATTGATTCGCTAATACGTTACAATCCGTTTAATTACACGTATCGTGTTGAGTCCGAATTTATAACCTGCGTATTTTTTAATAATATTAAGAATTAAAATAATCATTTGAATTGCAATGAAAGAGACAAACAAAATGAATAAATAAATAAAATGAGAAAAAGAATAAAGATAAACAAAATATTATTTAAGTATGTTTGATGGTGTTTGCTTAAATGTTGAAAGAATACATAAAATATAAACTTTTTTAATGAATTTACAATTTTAATCATGATTTGATTTATGGACAATATTACAATTGATTTTTATAATAATATATTTTTCAAATTATAAATATCATACAGGTTAAATGGATCATGTCGTGTTCATGATCCAATATAATCGAATTAAATAAATAGATTACACATATTGTGTTCATGATCCAATATAATCTAATTAAATAAATAGATTACACATATTGTGTTCGTATCGTATTAAAGTGACATAATTAGTAAATAAATCATATTCATATTGATTTTAATCATGCCACTTGAGTAGTTAAATCCGATATGAACACCACCATGAGCAAATTTTGGCATTCCCAGTAGCAACCATTGATTGCTAACAGCAAAGGTTATGTTAGCAATTAATAGATTATACATACTCTCTTCATTTTGAAAAAAAAAAAAAGACTATTAAAAAAGTTAAGTTTTATTTATAAATAAGTGGCCATTTAACAACCCAATAAAAAAATAGTAAATGGCTAATTACGATTCCATTCTTAAATATAAGAGATATTTCATAAATTTATACTGCAATTAATAAGGAGTCTTTTTGGTAATTTATGACAAAGTTATTATTACTTTAAAAATAGTAATTTTTAGTTATTGATCACTTTTTTCATAATGGAAAGAGTATATTATTATTTACTAGTGGTATTAGGAATTGAATGAATAAATAAACCACTTATAGACAAATTTAATTTATTTTGGGATTGAGACCTCTTTTTAATTTTTCTTAAATTTCTTGAATTTGTTTCGTATTTTCTCATCTGCAAGAACATAGATTGAAGTACTTGGCCATTTTATCATAATAGATATTAATTAGTGGAATTCATGACCATTTGTTAAGTTTTAATTCTTTTTAGCTTATTTTTCAAATATTGTCTAATTAATGGCTTTTTAACTATTTGATGTTTTTTATTTCTCACTTTTTAGGTTGTTGTTTATGATTTCTTGTCAAATAAAGTTTTTTTTTTTTTTTTTAAATTTATCATTGATGATAAGTGGTAGATGTGAAAATTTTAGATTAAAATGAGGCCATTTTTACTCTTTTTATATGTTTTTAACAAAAAAAAAAAAATAAAGACTATTTAGTTAGTTCGACAAAAAATTTTAAAAAAATACTTTATTAATTAAGTCAAATATTAAGAACAAAATAATATTTTATCTTTCTTCTTTTTCTTCTTCTTCTTTTATTATTATTGTTATTATCACTCTTTCTTTTAGTTAAATTTTCTTAAGCCCGTTGCTCTTGTTTGCATTTGTAATTGTAGTGGACTTGGGACCAAGAATTGGCTTGGAAATGGAGCAAGACAATTGGCTCACTTGGTAACCCAATTTTTTACCCAACCTTTCACTTGGATACAAATAAATTTCATTATATATATATATATATATATATATATATATATATATATATATATATATATGTGGACTGTTCAATTGGTGTATAATAACTTAAATTGCTTTTTTTTTTTTTTTTTAAATACATGAAGGGCTAAAAGCCAAAAAAAAAAAAAAAAAAAAACCGCATAAGAGCATTCCTATTTGTACTTGCCTAGCCCAACAAACTTCCATAAAATTATTGTTCAAGCATCCTCTGATACGAGTGTAAACGAGTTAAGCGAAATTGAATTTTAGTTTATTAAAGTTTGGTTTAATTTTTTTTTGAATTTGTGTTTAAGTTCGAGTTTTTAATCGAATTTAAAAATTATATTCAAATTTAACTTGTTTAAAATTCAAGCAGAACTCGAACTCAACTCGAATTTGGCTTATTAATAAATTATAATCGAGTTAAACTCGAGCTCGCTTATTATGAAACTTATTTATAACTTATCAAAATACTCAATTTTCTAAATATTTATTTCTAATAAAATAATTATAATTAAAATATTTAAAATTAATATAAAAATAAAAACATCCAATTAATGAAAAAATTCAATCATAAAATTGAGTATAATATATATTACAAAGATATTAATTAATAAAAAAAATATATTTTATATAATATGAAAATATTATGTTATGTTAATTAGGAATATATATATTTTAATCAATTTGAATTAGTAAAAAGTTTATAAAAGTGTTAAAATATATTTTTTGGAGTGTCAAAATTATTAAGTTAATAATAATAATAATAATATAATAATAATAATAATAATAATAAAAAAGTTGTTAACAAGTATATTAATCGAGCTGTTTGTGAGCTTATTTACGAACTTATAATCGAGTTATTCGCAAGTCTAATCAAACTGAACTTGCCCAAGCTCGATTTATTTATTTACCGTACTTTAAAATAAGATTTAAATTTGACTTATTTATAAAGCAATTCGAATATAAACAAATTTTTATTGAGCCAAACATCAAACTATTTGCGAATAGTTTGGCTCATTTATACCCTTATCTTCTCACAGTAGAGCAACTTCATTAGCTAGCACATCTACAGCCTGTTAGCTTCACCGTATACATACATGGTTGACTCAACGCTCTAAGGGCATTTGACCCAATTAGCTTATTTAAAAAAATAAATTTAAAAAATAGGTGGTTTGTAAATAATTTCTCAAATTAGAGTAATTTAGTTTGAAAAATCAAAAACTCGAAAAAAAAATTTGGCTTTTCGCGGAAACATATTTCCACCAAAAATTATGGTGAAAAGTGTAGAAATCACAAAAAAAAAAAAAAAAAAAAAAAAAAAAAAGGCGGAAAAGAAAAAATTAAAAATTAGTTTTTCATGAATTAATTTAGCAGAAATACTTTCATAAAAAGGGGGGAACATTTTCATGTTATAAATATATATGAGAATTAATAATGAAATAAATGTTAATGTACCAAAAAATTATATTATAAGAAAATATTTAGTATATTATAAATAATTTGAAATGATTTGAATAATAAACTTTTTTTTATGTAATTTGAAAATAAACTTATAATTAAGAAATAAAGTAATGTTTTGAGAGTAGGTGAAAATATTTTATTTTCGAACTTATAATTTGAAAATAAAATGTAACAGTTTGTCAAATTTTAATTTTCAAATTTAAATCTGTCAAAATTTTTGATAGAATATTAAATTTTGTAAATAAAATTATATCGGTGGAAAATGCCTCCATAAAAGCAAATATATATATATATATATACATTTTCAGTTATTTATTTTGTAGATTACAAATATTTTTTAATCTATTTTGTACATTTTTCAGAAAATACATTAATATTGATAATAAATTATAATTGCAAAATTATAACTTGTGTAGAAAATAATAGGTGTAATTTTTTACATATTTAGTAGATTGTGATAACTTTATGGAAAATAATAATTTTATGAAAAAAAGCATAAATGAGATAAAAAAAATTATGATATTTTTACAAGAGTTTCCAATGATATATTAGTAATTTAAAATTTACATATAATATTTATTATGTAAATATTAAAATAGGTAAAATTTAATTAGTTAGAGATTATTATTAAAAAAATTGTTGGTTAATTTGTATATATTTAGTACATAGTAATAATTTGTGGTAATAAATTATTTTTAATTTTATGTTATACATACTCAATTAGTATGACTTAATTTTTAAAATTTTTTAATTTATTATATTCTTTTCACTTTTCATTTATTATCCTATTAAATTGTTTTCTTTTTAATTTTAAAAATTTCAATTACACTATTTGTCAATTATAAGTTTTTTTCAAATTTCATAAAAAAAAGGTTATTATTCAACTATTTTTTCACTTGTTTCCACTAAATTAATTCATGGAAAACTAATTTTTAATTTTTTTTTCTTTTCCTCCAAATTCTATGATGGTAAAGAAAGTTTTTTTTTTTTTCTGTCATTTTTTTTGTGATTTTTACACTTTCCGCTAAATTTTTTTGAAGTTTTTGACTTTTCAAACCACATTCACCTTAATTTAGGAAATTTTTTACAAATCACTTATTTTTAGAATTTATTTTTCCAGATATCGTAATTGGGTCAAATGCCCAATCTCTTTAATTAAATCTAAGCAAAGCTTCAGCCAAGTTTGCTTGAACATTGGAACAAGTGCTCTGCCCATTAGGCTCGAGTCCGATTCCACCACCAGCTGGCGAATGCCATACTTCCAAGCAAGAGAGAGACCTTGCAATATAGCCCAAAGCCCAGTTGCCTCTGCACTACAAAAGCCTATGTTAAGAACGAATCCCGCAAGCCAGTTACCATTGCTATCGCAAATGACTCCACCACCTCCAGCTTGATGCTGATTGCCCTTGCTACAACCATCTGTACTTAGAATACACCAACCTTTTTGAGGTCCATTTAATCCATCTTTCTTCGCAAGCCATATTGGTGAACCCCCCTGAATTCCTTCAAGCCATGGCGTCATTGATTTGGGCAAAGGATTTGTGAAGCCAGCTAACTTTAACCTCAATATTCACGCACTTACTTCTAAAAATGGTCTCACACCTCCACTTCCAAAGCCACCACAAGCAATTAGCAAAAAACACACCCCACCCATGTGTACACCAAGGTGGTTTGAAAGCAAACAGGTTGTACACAATCCAATCAACAATGGTTAACGAAGATTGATAAAATTAAACTCATTTTGATCTAACAAAGGTTGCCAAACTTGCTTAGCCATAATGCGATCCCTTGACACGTGAACACTAGACTCATCTACTAAATTGCAGAAGTGACAGCTAGCATTGGGGGTGAAACCCCTTCTCTGCGTTTCTTTATGACACATGATCTTGTTATGAGATACAAACCAAATAAAACATCTCACCCTTTATGGAGCTGCCAAACTCCAAACCTTTTTCCATAGCTGGCATTGAAAAGAATTGCTATCCAAAGATTGAGTTTCATAGGCCGTTCTAACAGAAAAATGACCATTGTCCGATAATCCCCAACAAATAGAGTCCTCGGCTTTCCCACTACTCCTAAGATACACAGCAGCAAGATGCGATAGGATATCAGTAGGCAAAACAGCTTGAACCTCAATCCATTTCCTCCCTTCCCCTTCAATCCAGTAGTCTGCAACAGCCTTGTATTTATCTATCAAACTGATAGGAGATCCAACAACTAAAATAAGAGGAAAAGACATGACCCAAATATCTTGCCAGAAAAGAGTATTTTCCCATTACTTACTCTCATTCTATTCCCTTGCTAAAGAACACCCGAAGCTTTCACTATTCCTTATTAAATAATAGAAGCATTTGGTCTTTTCTTAATATTGTTAATTACAAACTTAGATTTTAAATATTTGTTCCCAATAATTTGAGCCAACAAACTATCATCTTCTATAATTACCCTCCATCTGAATTTAGCTAAGCAAGCTTGCTTCATGCTTCGAATACCCAACCTGCCATGCTGCTTAGGAGTAGTCACTAAGTCCCAACGAATCGACTAACCTTTTTATTACCATCATCATTGCGGCACCATAAGAAATTTCTCATTAATCTCTCAATTTCAACACGCACAGCAGATGGGAAAGCAATAGTTTGCATGATATAGGAAAGGATACTTGACAAGACCGATTGCACCAAAGTTGTACGAAAGGGGAAAGACAGACTCTTTGATCTCCAATCTGTCAACCGACCCTTGATGCGGTCAATAATCAGAGTGAAAGAATTTTTAGACAGCCTTCCATTGACACTATTCACCCCAAAATACCTTCCCATATTAGGAACAATCCCAAATACCTTCCCATATTAGGAACAGTAGGAATACCTGCCAACTTAAATTGCATATTAGCATTCTATAAAGATTGTCATATGATAGTCTCAATTTGCAGTTGTATGCGTGGAAGTCTCTCTCAATTTAATAATAGACCCAAGTTCGAGTCAATCCTATCTTCCCCCCACCCCCCCAATACTCAAAAAAATAAAAAAATAAATAAAGATAATTCAGTTCAGCTCAGCCAAGTTTTTGAGTCAATACCAGTGGGATTTATGACATAAAAGTCCATCCCCACCCCAACCTACAATGCTTTACATAATTACAGTTTACATGGGTTGACCTGTTTTCGGAACTATTCAGGCCTAATTGGCAGAAGCAAATCCGATACAGGCAAGCTTATATACCCATTCACAAAGAAAGCATCATACAGGCAAGCTTATATACCCATTTATGGTGCAATGTTTTCCTCAAACATTGCACCATAAAGTTATACAGCATACACAAAATATGTCATTCTGAAACATTAAAAAAATTTAGGATCATTACAAGATTCGAAAGATGATTGTAGTTTATTCTTAAGCTTCAATATGAAGCTCACAAAAGAAGAGTATGCAAGTTAGCAGTTGATTCCACTCCTACACACCCCTGCAATCCCTCCCCATCTCATTACTGCCAACAATATACTAAAAAGTATTGAAAGCAACCAGGTAACAGCAAATGCTAAATATAAACCCTTATTTCATAATATATCATGAACATTTAAAAAGGAGATCATTAAAGTTGATGAAATATTACCTAGAGATATCTACGTTCTCATTGAACAGGCCAGGTTGAATAAGCTTTTTCTATATTCTAGTTAAATTGATGAGAGCAGACAACATTCATTTCTGAACACATAAATGATGAAAATACAATGCTTGGTAGTTACCAGTTAGGTGGTCAATCAGAAACAATAGCTTTCAATGGAATTAAAGGGTAACTGTATATCTGAGACAATATCATGAAGGGGTACCTGAAAAAGCTACCAAATTCAATTGGAAAGTCTTATTGCCCACTTGAAGAAATAAGCTTTTATCCAACATACATTTCAACTCATCAGATAATGTAAAAACTACTCAAACCAGGTCTGAAATTTAATATATATTTGGCGTACAAAGTATTGTGCCTCCTGCATTGCCCACTTTTAAAAGAAGGGGGCCAAGAGAGAAATATTTGTCAGGGTGAACAAAATCTTATAAATGAATTTATAGACATTGATTATAGGAACTAGGAACTTTAGGAAATCCAAAGCTGCACATCAATTAGTCAGAGTTAGATGTTTGATGAAAATGAATCTCTTGCAGAAGCAAAAATCTTGCCCTATTGACAGCATTGAAGTAGAGGCATATACGTTCCTCAAGATCCTTTAGCTGGTCAATAAATTTGAGATGGTCTTTTTGAAGGTGTTTCAACACTTCTGAAATGGGATGCTTTTCACTACCCCTTTCCAATCCCAGCCGAATAAGTTCTTTGACATCCTCCACAGAAGTATGCAATTGAGCACTAAGACGGTCAATAGTATCAAGATCACTATTTAGCACAAAAGTTCCCCTCTTTGCAGCATCAAGTTGTTTGGCATTGGCAAGCTCTTTTTTAGTAAGTTTTCTAGGAAGGTTTGTGAAAGTGCAAATTGGGCAGGCAACAATGGCAACAAGTGTATGAGTTGCAATACACACAGTAGCCACAGTAACAGCTACAACAGAGCCAATGATGCAAAGGACAGAAGCAGCAGTGGCTCTGCGAACTAGGCGAACTCTAGAGCGAGACTTGTGAAGTCGACGATCCAATTGTTGCCTGAGTTGCGAAAAGCTGTTGCGTATATCTTGGAAGTTATGATAGTCTGGGCAAGGAAATGGGTTGTTAAAGCTATCAAATTGGCGAAGGATTTCATATGCGTAATCACACTGGGATTGAGTCAGAGGTTCTGAGTCAAGAGAAAGGACTTCAAGTAAATTACGGAGAGGATCATAGCGAGCACGAGCACGACATACACTTTGGAAGAGAAGCAGGCAGTGATGTGTAGATTTTTCACTATGCTCAAAGTAATTGGAGACAAGGCGGGTAAGGGTGTTGGGTCTGGCATGGCGGAGAGCCTCCTCAACGCATTCTCGGTTTGGTTGAAGAACCTGAGTCAAAAGCAATTGGCGAGCATCTTCATCATTAGAATGAAGCTCATCTTGTTCTCCAACATTCTCCTCATTGCTTAAAACAGTAATCTTGGACCATATCTCGTTGTAGGAATTAGATTGAACAGCGAGGGTGTATTCTTGAGTGAGATTAATAGTGGGAGATTGCATAGAATCCGTTGAGGTTCCTGGTAGGACCAAACAACATTCATAAATTTAACTCACACATTCACACGAACAGATAGCAGGCATAACAACGCTAACAAAACTCTATTGTATAACTTACCATGAGAAAGCGGAGGACCATTATGGTTATGGAGATCGATTGTGGCGGTAGGTGAGTTTGGTTGCGATGTCGATGTCGCCGCCGATGGAGACTGGAGAGAGAGGCAGTGCAGCATTCGACCAATTCTTTCAAAGAAAAAGGTAAAACTGCCAAAGAATTCTTTGCAGATTTCTTCGCTCACTAACACCCTGTTATATATAGCGATGGCACTGCTGTTGTAGATTTTTGTGCAGTGTTAGGGAGCGAGTTCATCTGTTCAGCGTTGTGGCACAAAAGTCAAGCCTTTATTTGTTTCGAGGGGCGTGAGGAGAAAAGTAAAAGAAAAGAAAAGAAATTGAAATTGTTTTCTTATTTAGTTTGTAATTAAGAGAAATGAAAGAAGAAAATAAAGAGGAGAAATCATACTTTTGAATTAGAATTTTATATCAATAAAAATTTCTCTCTATTTTGAAGAGAAATAGAGAGAAATTATGAATTAAAAATATGAAATATATAAAATTATTAATATATCCTTATTTTTCTATGAAAATGAAGTTAAAAAAGTAAAATAATAGTTTATTTTTCTTTATTTCTTTTCATATAAAATTAAAATATCCAAATAAAATAAGAAAAATTAAAAAACTTTTCTTCTCTTTTATTTAATTCCTTCATTTCTTCTGTGCAGTTGATGCACTAAACAAAGGGTAAAGGACAAACAAATCAATATATTAGTATCTTTTTATTATTTTTTTCTTGACTCATATATATTTTTTTATATTCATATTTAAAATTATTAAAAATTAATATTTAAATTTAATAAAAACTAAAAAATTAATAATAATAATAATAATAATTCACTTATAATTCTATATAATAGTCCTTTTGCCATTATGGCTGAGTATGGTTTAGGAGAATTTAGATATTTAAAAATTTTTGTAATTGAACTGAATTTCGGAGATTTTAAAATGGGATCTTCAAAACTGAACCATGGAGGAATAATCTCCATATTGAATCATTCTGATTTTTCATAACGGAAATTTTGATCTAATGGGACAATTTGGTACGGAATGACATAAAACGAAGATTTAGAGATTTTCTATTTTTAAATAATTAAAAATATATATTTTCATGTTAAACCTAAAATTAAATCAATACATATAACAAAAATAAAAATCAAACTATATAGTACATGATTAAAAAAATTTATTTACAATTCACTAATTTAAAAAATCAAAATAAAATTACAAAGTGTATAATTAAATTTTACTTATACATTATTGAATTTTTTTAAATGTGTTGCTAATTCAATTAAGAAAATATTAAGATCATGGTTCAAACTTAGCAGGAGCAAAATATTAAGATCATTTTACTCATATTAAATTATGAACACATACGTAATATTTAATTAATAAATAAAGGAATGAAATTGTGAGTAAAGTTAGGAGATAAAAGAAAATAAATTAGAAAAGAAATTTACTAACTAGTTAAATTAATAGCTGGAAATACATCAAAACACCTATTTACAAAGACAAAAAGGAAAAGTTCAAGTATCACACAAATCTCAACTTTTACTTTTGATATTAACAACAAATAATGGTTTACATCAAGATTTCACATACATTTATGACAAAAGGAAAAAAAAAATGAAAAAATAATACAGCTGTTCTTTTATACACTTAACAAACAGCTGAATTTCTTCTCTAATATTTCAGAAAGAAAGGAAAAGAAACAAAATAAAAAAAAGAAGTATAACAAAAATCACACTCAATATTTTGCAGGTAAATGAATTTTTTTCATGTTGATGCTCTAAATAGCTGGCTTCCAAGGATTACAAAAGGGGTTCCTTCACCCATTACTGTTGTTAAGCTCCTTTCTTTCTCAAGTATCCGATCAAGTTCCATCACCACGTAGCTCATGGAAGGTCGCCTCTCGCTTGATGGTTCTAGGCATCGAACTATTAATTGTATGAACTCCTCCATACCTCCAGTTGTGAAGCTAGTCCCCAATCTTTTATCAATAATACTTGAAAAAACACTGTAGTCCTGAGTATTTTGAACCTTCATAAGAGAAGACATGAAATCAATTTTAGTTGCAGACAGACAAGAATTTGACCATACAATATGCATATTTGCAACAATGGTACTTGCAAAAATGATAAGAACAGTTAGAATATACTTAGTTACACAACTAAGGTATGTTTGGTATATGTCGTCATAGAATTAATATCATATAATCAAATGCAGTTTTAGTTCAATATTTGAGCTAAAAATGCATTTGAATACACAGCTTAAGTGTTTATGCTCTCGCGAGCACAACCACTGTGCTGACAACATAATATCAATGGTAGAAATATAAACTCCCATCCATTTATAAATACGCATTATTTTTGTCCATCTGAGAAAAATGCAGTAGGAGTTAGCAAATTGCTTGAATAGGCATATCGTGTGTTATCAACTGCGCAGAGCATTGCACTTGGACTTATATCATACCCATTCAACTAGAGTTTGGCTCGAGTCTGGAGATGGGGATTCTGTTGCTTCCCTTCCACATAGTAACTCCAGAAGGAATACGCCGAAACTGAATACATCACTTTTATCAGAAAATCGTCTGAACTCTCTCACCCTGCATACATCAATGCTGTATGGGTAAAGTGACAAACTACATTACCTTAATAGCTATACAGAACATGGAAATTAGGAATAATACTCTGGTGCAAGAAATATCTCATCTGCTGGCACTTGTGAAGAAGGACCTGCAACATCAACTCGTCCCAAGAAATTACGAAGTCCTGCATCTGCAACCTTAGCAATGAAATTTTCATCTACAAGAACATTGGCTGTTTTGAAATCCTTGTGTACCAAACGAGGAGATAAAGAATGAAGATGAGCCAAACCTGGAAAGAATTAGATAAATCAGAGGCATGCTTGCTTCAAGATGTTTCTCATGTGAGGGAAAAGCCTTTAATTAATTTCAAGTCTTACCAAGCTTCAAATATTTAGAACAATCAATATTGCTATTCAGTTTTAATTTTTTTTTTTTTTTTTTTTCTTTGGACCAGATATTTTGTCTAAATAAAAGAAAAGCCGATACCAGGAAAGCCAAAATGCTCACTGATTTTGCAGAAGATCACCTTTAGCTGCACCAAGGGCTATTGAAAGTCTATGCTTGAATTCTAGCTTCCCATCTGAAACTTGGCTAGGTCCTGCCAAGAAAACATCAATATTTATGAAAATCAAATGTCAAGGATGCAGAGTCAATATATATTATTCTAAGAACATTATAACAACAGGAGTGCATTATAACAACAGAAGTGTCAATAATTCAATATAACACATTTTACCATGCAACATTGTAGAAATCTATAGTTTACATATTCGATGCAAGTCCAAATGTAGGATAATAAAAAAAGATGTATTAGATTCACTACGATACTCTAGAAGACATAGCTTACAGAAGCAAAAGTGATAAGTGGATAGAGAGTTACCGTACAAGTGACTGGAAACACTCCCACTAGGTATATACTCGTATATGAGGAATTGTTGATTATTTTCTTGGCAGAAGCCCAAAAGAGTAACAAGATTCCGATGTTGAATAGGTGAAAGGTAGCGCACCTGATAATAAGCCAAATCCCATTAGACCAAACCATGAAAAATGCAACAAGAAAATATATCCTAAAATAAAAACAGAAGAACAGAAAAATGAGTTCGATATGAATGATGTTCATGTGCAATTCTGGACTTTTACAATACATGGCCAATAATGCAACAAAAGATGCACGCATATTGATAATGTTGAGCAGAAAGTATCAATCCTATATGAAAATAAAAGTGTCTTGATTTGTTAAGCCAAAGTCATAAATAGGGAACATTGCAAGTCGCTACATAACCTTTTAAGATATAAGTCAATTCATATATGTGGGAATTGAAAAGATTAAATGCTTGCAATGTAATATTCATTTCTCAAAAACAAAAAAACTACCGATGTTCGTAGATACATTAATATTGAAAAAAAATGGAATACTTTCAAGGGGATTCCTCACAAGATAAGAAAGCTTTCAATGTTTAAGGCAATTCATATGGTGAATTGTTTTCTCAATCATACGAAGGTGATCATTACCTCATCAACAAATTCCGGACTAGGTGCTCCTGGTCGTTTTTTGATAGCCACAAGCATCCCATCGTTAAGCAAACCCTTATATACTTCCCCAAATTTTCCTAACCCAATCAAATTTTTATCACTAAAAATTTTTGTGGCATGAGACAATTCTTCCATCTCAAATCGCCTTGCTTCTCGTATTGACAACTCCACCCCAACATGTCTTCCCACTGCTAGTCATGAGAAAAATTAAAACAAAATATCATATAATCTATCATTCATCACCCTTAATTCCTCAATTTTGAACCCTTGAAGAACCACATAACAAACAAATAGTACCTGGAATAGATGGATCTGAAGATCCTGTCTCAGAAGTTCTTGAAACACTTTTCTTGTGAGATAGGCAGAACCATATAAGAAAGATAACTATCCCCGCCAATGCCACGACTCCTGCAGCACCTCCTAATATGGCTGCAAGAGTCTTTGACATTTGGTATGGAAACCACCTCAACTATGTGGCAAAGTATCACTGGAATATGAAATATTATACATGGAACCTGGAGCAAAATGATACCATAAACTTGTAAACTATAATCAGTAAGGAAAAAAAAAATCATTAAAGAATAAGGTAAAAGGAAAAGCAAATCCATTTCATTTCCATGTAACAATAGATAATAGAAGCAAGTAACAATAGCAAAAATGGTGCAGAAATTGATAATTTGTTTAGCAATAAGGTGTCTAATCCCCTAAAAGATCTTTATAGGAGTTAGTAGTAGTTTTATACAAGTGAACTGCACCAAAAAGTTCAACCCCACCAGGAGATAGCCGCAAAGAACAAATATTTATAATAAATGCTTGTTGAAAAGAATTCTCGGGAAATCTAATTAGAGACAAATGCCAACTAACTAATCAAGTACATTATGTAAGTTAAATCCAGCAAAAGCAGTCAGAATGAAATTTCACTAACAATGTTTTGAATACATTGAGAAATATATAAAATTTTATCAAAAGTAAAACTGCTTGAGACGAAAAAAAGAAAAGAAAAGAAAAGATTATAACCTGTATTCCCAGAGAAAAAATGCAGCCAGATCTCCAGAAACCTCAGATTCATTTGCCAATGACAAAATCAGTAAGTCTCCCAATAACACAATCACAAAAATAAAAACTCAGCCACATTCCCACATCGAAAATGAAATTTCTTCTCTCTCTCTCAATTCCAAATCCCAGCCCAAAAAAATTCAAAAAAATCAGTCAAAATCAAGAAAGAGCAATAGAGACCCAGTAACGATCAAGAGCAATTCTTGAAGTTGCAAGTATCAAAGAGACAAGGCAGGTAAAGAGAAGGTCCAAATCATGAAGCAGCAGCAGAGATAGAAAGAGCTTTGAAGACTGCAAGAACTTGAAAACTAAAGAATGAATGAATATTAAAAAAAAAAAAAAGAATCAATCAATCACCTGGTTGTATTTTTGAATAAATAAATTCAAGAATTGTTGGATACATACAGTGCCGACAGAAAGAGACCTGGCGCCGACAACACTCTCAGGATTGGGGCTTTTATTCCCATAACATTTTTCCTCCCCCAAACCACCACAAAAACTCAAAAAAACAAAAACCCATTACTCCAAATCCACCAATATTTATATATCCAAAACCCAAAAAAAACTCACCAAATATGTACAGCGAAATGAAATTATAAAACCTACCCTTTTATTCTTTTGATGTTTTTAGTTCAAAAAAAAAAATTACAAAAATTTGAAGGAGAGCATTTTCAAATAAACCTGATAGCGTTAAGAGGGGGTTGCTTAGCGCATATGATACTCTCATGTTCACGAAAGAGCTCAGAAACTCGCTTGTGCTAGCCAGTCCAGGACTGACTTTCCTTCGCTCTTCCTCATTCCGAAACGGATTCTTTAATTGAGGACCGACACAGTGAAAGCAGGAGTTTCTTCTATCTACTGAATTCAAAAGGCGACTGGCGTTGGAGTTTAGGAAAAATTTATCAAGATGATGAAGAAGATGAACAAGAGAGAGAGAGAAAGAAAAGAGAAATAGAGATGAAAGAAAAGAGGAAGAATTATTATTATTATTATTCGAGTTTAGTATTATTTTTGTGTGGGCTGTAAAGCAGCATAATTGTTGTCTGGTACTGCAAGTTGGAAGTGAGTTTTATTTTCAATGTCCTGTACAGGGCATCTTTGCTGTAACAGATTCACACTTAGCCTTCTCTACTACTACTACTACACAACAACTACTACTCAAGAAACTATAACAATTTATATAAATATATATAAAGATTTATATACACAGTACAAATAAAGAAAGAAAATTATACAAAATATATCCAAAAATTGGAAATTTGTACGAATAATTAATAATTATAAATGATAATAATAAAGAAAAGAAAAGAAAGGCAAATAGCTAAATACAAGAGAGAGAGATAGAGAGATTCAAAGCTGTGGGGTTGTTATCCCCACCAGCCAGCTATGTTGACATTGCTCCTACTAAGTGGTTTAATAATGGAATATTATATATATATATAATTTTTTTGTAATTAAAAAAAATAATGGGATTTATGTATGCATATGCAACGGCTAGCTTTCTGCGTTTTTGTCTAATGTTATATGGTTGGATTCTTGTGGTTGTTAGTATGATTCAAGAGAGTAGTGAAGGTTGTTGAATTAAAAATTCTGAGCATGATTGGAATGTCATTATACCCTATTTGAGTGATTTTGAAAATTTTAATTAAATATTATTTTTTTTTAAAAAAGAAATTTTAATTTTAGGAAATTAAATCTTTTAGAGTTAGAGAATTCAGTAACTTATGCATAGGTTTTGAAATTTCAATTAATCTTCTGGAGTATTGTATAACTATAGTTTCACAGAAGTTTTATTGGAAAAAGAATTCCATTGTGAGTTTACTGTTCGAGTGGTATATCATAAGACTGAATATATTATTTGCATTGGTCTTTAATAATAAAAATATTATAGTAATAATACCAAAAATCATCCATAAGTTTTGGCTATCTATAACAAATCAATAATATGATTATTAGCTATATATATGAAAAATTTTTTAAATAAACTGAGTCTATTATGTTACTTGTAAAGTAAATAAATAAAATATAATACGTCAATTAATAATGTCAAATCACTCATAAATTATAGTATCATTAATTAATGTGGTTTATTTTTATTGGACTAGTTTATAGGTGATTTGATATTATTAATTGACGTATCATATTTTTATTGGTTTAATTTATTAGTGGCGTGTTAAATTTAGTTTATTTAAAAAAAAATTATATATATGTATATTGTCATACTTTATAATGCAATTTTATACTTTTAGATAATTAATTATTTAGTTTTTAAATTAAATTTTAAATTAACAAATCAAACAATCTAATAAATAATTTTCATAGTGTACTTTTTCCTTAAAAATAATACATAAAATTCATAACATATGTATATGTGAGTATGGAGAGAGAAGGTAAACTCTTAATAGAAAAAGTTAATTAGTGGAAAAAAAAAAATAAGTGTGATATTGCCAAAGTAATAATTGATAGGATCAGAATAAGAAAAATTTTATAATTCTAAGTTAATAAATTTTCCTTTCAATTAATTAAGTTAAAATTTTCCTTTCTTTTCGTAAATAGTTATATTTTTTAATATTAAATAGATAAAATTACTTTTATTATATTTTTTTAAATATTTTTTTAATTAGTCTTTTATTATCTAATTTATTTAGTCATTTATAATCAAGTTATTAATAGATGACAATATTTATGAGATAACTCATTATTAATTTATTTAAATCCATTTCATGGGATTAAAAATTTCAATTTATTTTTTTCTAAAAAATTCATATTGTAATATATTGAATATTAGAGTGATAGAAATTAATTTAAAAAATACATATTATATCAATTTATGTAAAAAAAAAAAAAGTCCTTTTTTATCAAATAATATATGGCAATATTATTCTTTCAAAAAAAGATATGGTGATATTATTGGATTAAAGAAATATTATAAATGGATATAAATTTATACACTATCTTAAAAAAAGCTTTTTTTTTTTGTCTGCTAAAATTAATTAAATAAGGTAAAACAAATATTTATAGAAAGAAAGAAATAAAAATCTTAAGTCAATTAAGGGCAAATTTGTTAAATTAGAATTTAAAATTGACTCTTTTAATATTGAAATATTCCTATTCCAATATACAATAATAAAAAAAATTTCATATATTAAATATAAATAATACTTACCAAACAAAAAGCACATTTAATCTTACATTTTCAACTATTTATAAAAACTATTTATTGTCATTTAATTAGATATAACTTATTTACATAAATGACATTATTATTTATCAATTTTGTGTATATTTTTTTAAATACAGAGGAGGGCAAAGCCAAAAACAAAAAGAAACAAAAGACCCAAGGCACCCCGCTAGAGATGTGAAAAATCAAACTTAACCCACCTGAAATTACATATTTAATTTAGTTATTATGTAGCTAGTTAGAAGGTTCGATTTGAAATTTTTAAAAATTTCAATTTTCAATTCGATTTCAAAGGTTTGAAAATCGAACTAACCGAAATTATATGTTTAAAATATATTTTTAAATAATTTTTATTTTATATATTTATATATTATATATTATTTTATAAATAATTATTTTCTACATTATTTATATATATATTAAGAGACTTATTCGGTTCGGTTTAATTTAAAATTTTTAAAAATTTTAATCTTTTGATTTTTTAATTTTTTAAATTAAATTAAACCAAACTGAACCGACTTACGTACATCCTTACATCATTCCTGCCTAACAACCAAGCAACTGAAACTGGGTCCCTACACAGCCTTGGCCACGAAATACCAAAGAAAATCTGCTTGCAAAATCTGCTTAATATCATCAGGTGCATCTGAGTATTATCTAAGTATTCTTATAATGTTTGATACATAGTATGAACTTTATAAACTTAAAAGAATTTATACCTTATAATACATTATTTTTTATTTATTTTAAGAATTAAAATTATAAATTACCTAAATGGTTAGTTTATTTTCTCTTATGTCTATAACTTTTCTAATTTTAAGCATTAAATACCAATTAATTGAAGAAATACATTCCAATTCAAATATTGTTATGATATATTATAAGATTTGATTGATGTCTTTCTATATACATGAATATTCTAGTTTCCATATTAGTATTGATTGTATTTTTCTTATTGGAAAAACTTCCTATTTCTTGTATTTTTCTAATTGGAAAAACTTCATATTTCTTTCTTTTCTGTACTTTATATAAAGAGCTTAATACTATTGAATGGAACAACTAGAAAAACTATTCTTTTCTCTATATTCTTTGTTCATGTTCTTCTCCATTTTATTTATAACACGTTATCAGCACGAATCATTCTCCAATATTGTTCATAATTTTGGATAGCTTGTGGTTTACTACAACCCAGCTAAGGCGAAAAATTTGAAGAAATAAAATTCAAGATTTATGGTAAATAATTTTTATCTAATTAATTACTATTATTATTAATATTTATGTATCAAATATTTTTTTTAAGAAAAAAAAAACTAAATCGTTTTTTTTTAAGAAATCGTTTGAACATATTAGGCTAATTAATTTGAAGAAATCATTTTTTTTCTTCTCTCTTACAATCATTTATTTCAAATCGTTTTTTTTTTTTTTGATTTATAAAGATTTGATATACTATTTAATGATTAATCAATTAAATTCTAGTTCCTGAAGAACTAGCATTATATTTTAAATACTAGTTCCTGAAGAACTAGTATTATTTATAGTTCCTAAAGAACTAATTAAATAAATAACTAAGTTATGAGTTTCTAGAGAATTAGTATTATATTTTAAATTCTAGTTCCTGAAGAACTAGTATTATTTATAATTCCTGAAGAACTAATTAAATAAATAACTAAGCTATGAGTTCCTGAAAAACTAATAATAATTACAATTCCTGAAAAACTGGTATTCCCTATAGTTCTTGAAGAATTGGTATTCTCTACAGTTTTTTAAAAACTGATATTCTCTACAGTTCCTGAATAATTGATGTTCTATATAGTTCCTGAAAAACTAATTAAAGTAAACAAATTCATTAAAGAATCATTAAATGTTCCTGAAAAACTAAATGCATTGTCTACAAGTCTTTAAAAGACTGATTTTATTATGATTTTATATTAGACAATGTTAATTGATGGGCTTCGACATCATGAGTAAGAATTATTTATACTAGTATTACTCCTTCGAGTAATCAAATAAATAAAATAGACATTCTTGAAAAATTGATATTTTATGTTCCTGAATAACTAATAAATTTGATTTAAACTACACACATTGAATAAATTGGATATCAATAAAATACCTGCGTATGGCCATAATATTAAGGTAAACCTTTTTGCTTTGATTTTTCTGTTTTGGGTACTTCATTGTTGTTTATATGTATTGGAATGATGGGTATGACCTATTTGATTTACCAACCAAATTGCAACTTTTAGTTGGTTATCAATTATAACAACATATTTTATGCATAGTTTTAAAGTCATGGCTTATAATTTTTTTTTTTGCATAAAATCCGACCCTAAATTATTTATTTATTAATTGATTAACTTGCTTTATGGGAAAATGGTGATCTTGCGTTCATATTAATAGGTTTACTTGATTCATTAAATTGAGATTGATCCTACTAGTGTATATATTATTACATATCATTCGGTCTTAGCATCTCAACTCAAAATTTATTTTATGGACAATACATGTCTCATACATATATATATATATTTGTTAGTTGAATAGCCTACAAGAAAGTTGTGTGTGTTATATATGTTTTGAATTTACTTATGTTAATGTGTATTAGATGTGAAAACAATTAGAGATTTAAATGTGAGATGAGATTAATATAAATTATATAAGTAACATGGTTTTGTTAATTTATGAATTGATGAATTTATTTCCGGATTGCACACATTGTTGGATTTATGTTGGTATAGAGAAGCATAATTAGTGTTTACCTTTTCTTGGTATGATAAATTATGAATTTAATATTTGTTAAAATTAATATTAATTTATTTTCTGATTGGTCTATTTAGATATATTTTAAATATATGCAAATTAAGTTATTTAAATAAAGTGAAGTATAGTGAATTAAAGTTTGGTTAATAATTTTTATATGCTCTTGAATTCAATGGAAATAATTTTTGACATGAGTTGTTGATAATGAAATGCATTTAGATGCTAGCAAAAGTAAAAGCTATTATCTACTTAAATCTCATTTAAGTGAGGATTTAA
This sequence comes from Reutealis trisperma, assembly GCA_947687605.1. NCBI lineage: Eukaryota > Viridiplantae > Streptophyta > Magnoliopsida > Malpighiales > Euphorbiaceae > Reutealis > Reutealis trisperma. The sequence continues at coordinate 680,721 of CANTUT010000242.1, read as the reverse complement.
AGGTTAAATATCTTACTATTAATGATTTTTATATTTTCTAGAAGAGTTTTAAAGATAGATATAATCACTTGAAATATGTGGTACTACCATAAACTCAATATGATTGGTTAAACCCTACACCTACAAGACTTGAAGTCTATTTGAAAATATAATTTAACCATATTTAAAATTACTTCACAGCTGAAATTGTGCTGTAATAAAGTTACATGCTCCTGTAGTAGCAATATAAAAAGTGAAAATTTACAAATATTATTTTTCTAGTGGTTGCAAAGAATAATTGTTAATAAGAAATCATCAAACAATGCTCACTAGTACAACTGTATTTCCTGAAGTGAATACTATAAATCATTTGGTATATAATGAGAATTCTAAAAGAATAATTGCTAATGAGAAATCATCAAATAATGCCCATTAGTACAACTGTATTCCCTGAAGTGAATACTATAAATCATTTGGTAAATCATGAGATTTTGAAAGAGGAACCACCCATATAGAGGACACAACTCAATTCAATATTGATGATTTTATGTAAACTCCTTGAAGGAGTAATTTGCAAGGATTTTATAAGTTGTGTATTATAATGAGTTATTTAATTACTGTTTTATCCCTAGTATACATGCACAATATATTGCATTGAACCTGCAGTTCAAGCATTGAACTTATAGTTCAATAATTAAACCTTGAAAGTTTGGCATGAATGCCATTATGTACATCATATATACTCTCCCTTGAAACTTGTATAAGGACATGAGTCATAAATTTTTTTTGTGCCATTAATATATTAAATCTATCTCAATGTGTGATAATGGGTCCACAAAAGAGACTATGAATTTATTTTGATGAGGCATATTTTTCGACATTAGGGAGAGGAAAAGCACCTGCAGTGCTAAAGAATGTCGAGAAATTTATTAGAAGAAAAACCCTTTAAATAATTTTGGTCCATGTACAAGTTAGAGTGAATCAGAAGTTCACAAAATAATACAGTTGCAACAAATTGCAACTTAACTGCCAAATGCATTTATAGATGCTAAAAGAGTGACAAAGTCTCATATTACAGCTGCTAATACCCTAGCAAGGGTTATGATTCCAATTGCAAATAGAAAATCAATCAATCTCACTACATGCCAGAAGCGTGGATAGTAAATTGGAACTAAAGACAAAAATCCGCGGAAAAAAAAAGCAGCGCCACTCATAAAATCTCCTGAAGAGAAACCTCCTGAAGAGGAAGATCTCAGTCAAAAAGTTATAGCTAATTATGAGACACAGATTGAGACAACGGAACAATTAGATCCTCCAGATGTGGCTTCTGGAGTTGATGATCATATAAATGAAAACTATGAGATCTCAATTATTTTGTGATATAAGAAAGAGTTGATAGAAATTTAATTATCGTCGATGATGAATTTGCCTCAACAGTAGCTTTTGCTGTGATAAGAGAAAATATGGATCCATAATCTATAAGTATAACTGAATATTAGCATAAACATGATTGATCATCATGGAATGAGGCAATTAAAGTAGAGTTAGACTCGTTCTATCATTGATTATGAGAAAAATAATTCTCTTATTATGGAAATGATCATATTCCGATACTTAATTAATATGGCAGTTAATGAAAGGCTTATTGTACGCTTTATGAAAGTAATAAGAGTCCTAGAAGGACTAAGTATATTATAAATGAATACACATTAAACATATGACATATATTTCATCAAATTGCAAAAATCTATGTATGGATTAAAGCAATATGGATATGTGGTATGATTATTTTGAGTAAATTCTTATTGAAAGAAAGATATGTGAATAATACACTATGTCCATTTGTATTCATAAAAGACCATAGAATGGTATATGTTATTATTGCAGTATAAGTTGATTTAAATATCAATGTGACTCCTAATGAACTCAAATAAATATGTACTTGTTTGAAAAGTGAGTTTGAAATGAAAAATTTAAAGGAAATGAAATTTTGTATCGGCCTGCAGACCGATTATTAAGGAGTCCTAATACACCAGTATGCTTATGTGAAAAAGATATTTAAATACACTAGTATGCTTATGTGGAAAAGATATTTAAGCAATTTTTGCATGGATAAATCTTCTCTCTCAACCACACTAATAGGTGGTCTGCTCACTAGTAGTGAAGAGAGACCCTTTTAGACCTAAAAAAGATAATAAAGAGTTGTTTGGTCTTGAAGTACCATATATAAGTGCTATATGGCACTCTTGTGTCTTACAAATTGCATCAGGCCTGATATTGCATTTGCAAGAAAAAAAATTCCTAGCTAGGTATTACTTTGCACCTACAAAGAGATATTAGAGTGGTGTAAAAAGTTATCTTCAATATACTATTAATATTATAATTCATATTTGAAATTGGTCTATATGCAAATATTGGTTATTTGCTTAGTTTCTATGATGGTAGATTTTAGACTGGCTATGTATTCACTTATAGTGGTACTGCAATTTTATAAAGATTTTTTATGGTCCTGAAGTATCTCACTAAAAGATACTCTCATTGTATTTTGAGAATAATGCAATTTGAATTGCACAAATTAAAGGTGGTTATATTAAGGGTAACGAAGTAGACATAAACTTCACCCAAATTCTTGTATATATATAAGCTCCAGAAGAGATATCCACCAAATTCGCTTGAGTGACAATTTAATAGACTTATGTATTAAGTTTTTACCTAATGTGGTATTTAAACGGCATCGTTTCATCAATTAGTATACGCCGTGTTAAAATCTGTCATCATCAGGGGGAGCGAATTAGTATATGATTGTACTCTTTTTCCTTAGTCAAGTTTTTATCCCACAGAGTTTTCTTGGACAAAGGTTTTAACGAGGCAATCTGTACAATGAAAAAATAGCGCATGAAATATACTATTTTCCTTAGATATGTTTTTTCCCACTGGGTTTTCTAATAAGGTTTTAACGAGTTATATTCATAGCGCAAGTAATATCCTAAGGGAGTACTACAAATAAATTATTATATGTGGATATTACTTAAACATCATTAAGTATACGATTTGACAACTTGGCAGATTTGTTTACAAAGGCACTCCTTACAATCACATTTGAAAAGTTAGTCAACAAAATTAGCATGCGTCAGCTAAGAGATATTTGATAGAAATCATATTTTCATGAGGGGGAGATTTTAATGCACTGTACTCTTTTTTCCTTAGCCTAGGTTTTGTCCCATTGGGTTTTCCTAGTAAGGTTTTTAACGAGGCAGTGTTATGGCGCAAATCCCTACAAGAATAATGTACTCTTTTTCTTTTACTAAGATTTTTTTCTCACAGGGTTTTTCCTTAGTAAGGTTTTAACGAGGCATATTCTTTGTAAAAGACATCAAGGGGGAGTGTTATGATATATTATAAGATTTGATTGATGTCTTTCCATATATATGAATATTCTAGTTTTCATATTAGTATTGATTGTATTTTCCTTATTGGAAAAACTTCCTATTTCTTGTATTTTTCTGATTGGAAAAGCTTCCTATTTCTTTCTCTTCTGTACTCTATATAAAGGGCTTAATACTATTAAATGGAACAACTAGAAAAACTATTCTCTTCTCTATATTTTTTGTTCATGTTATTCTCCATTTTATTTATAACAAATATATATATATATATATATATATATATATATTCCATAACCATTTAAAGAGTAAAAATTTGCTTTAGGTTGATGAATTTGTTGCCTATTCGCATAAAGAGTTTTTTTCCCCTTTAATTTCTAGTTAATGGGTTTAATAAGTATTTATTTGGACCAATCAAAATGTATTTAATTACAATTTCTATAATCCAACGAAAATTTATATTTTTGGATAACGAAAATTTATATTTTGGATAAAGAAGTTTCTTTTTTTATTCTGAATAGACCGCAAAATTTTTTTTTCAAAAAAAATTAGAAGCCAAATAATTATAACTATTATAATTTTTAATAATATGTATCATATATAATATACATTAAAAAATTTTCAATAATATTGTTTGATTTTTAAACCCTTCATGTCAATGAAATAGGGTAAGGAGCATGAAACAAATCAAAGATAGCGATCTTTTTTTCTCTCTACTCTTTTTATCTCTTCCTAATCTCTTCTATGGGCTTCACTTGAGATTTTTCTCCGGTGGCTCTGACCACTAGAAGGGATATCTTTTTTATTTTTCTTTTATTTTTAACCTTTTTTTTTATTTGTTTCTTCAAATAAGTTAGCTAAGTCGTTGGTGCCCTTTTTGTTTTCCACTTTTGTCGGGTCTTTGTCTTTGATTTTTTGTGCTTTGCCTCTAACAATTAGCGATGGCGGCTCTAATATAATATGGAGGAAAGGTTTTTTTTATTGTCTCCATCTTCGATGTACTGGGTTCTTGGTTGGATGGTAGATGGATGAAATAGCCTATCTGCACTTTCTTGCCATGGCCAAGATCCTCTCTACAAAGGCTTTCCTTTTTTTTTTTTTGGTGGCAGATATGGTTGCATGAGGCTGGTCCCTAGTCTTGGCAATTTCTCAGTTTTTCTTGTTTGAGAAATGATTAATGGCTCCAGCAATACAACATTTATTGGTTAGATCTAGCTATAATCTTACTCTGGATGTTTCTCCTCCTCCATCGATTGCAAGCAGCAAGAAAAGTTGATATGTAGAAGATTCTGGAAAGGAGAAGAAGGAGCAGAAGGAGCAGGGACATATTGGAAATTTCATAATTTCTGTAGTCTTATAGGCTGTGTTAAAACTAGACTTAATTCTTGATTATGTTTTCTTGGGCTTCAAATCCATTGCTAAAAATCTCATGTTGGGTAATGTTGTTTTAGCCATTAGGTTCATTAATGAATTCTTTTTTAGATTAATCTCAGGGTTGTAATTTTTAATTGTACTGACTAGACTTAATGCCCCTTTAATGATATGAAATATATTATTTTTTTTGGCAAAAAAAAAATTGTTTGATTTCAATTACTATAGTTAAAAGGATGCATTGTACAAAATCCAAAAATGCTCCAACTATTTGAAATAAGAGGAATATGATCATATTAACAAAAAACCAAAAAGCACGGAATGATTGGTGTTAGTATAGACTTAAAATGTGAAACCTCAAAAGGGATTAATGAATAATGCAATGGGAACTAACCATATTTAGTGGAATAAAAATGTCAACAACTTGAATTATTGTGACTCCATAATGATTTTGATTTTTTAACCTTTTCTGATTTATTTAATTATTAAACTTGAAACTGTACTTGTTTTCATGGTCTCTCTCAATGTGTCATTGTATTTCCCTTCATGGGGTCACTCTAAGCTGTCTCATTGCCATTCACGAGTCATCTTACTTGTTCACATTAAGCGTCAAAATGAAGAGTTCTTGATAACTAACCCAACTCTTGTGTTTAAATGGCATGAACTTTTACAAGTAGGAGACTGGGAATTATTACAGGATCTCATCAAATTCAGACCTATTAAAAACTAATTCACAAGCCTCTAGAATTCTTGAACAATCTAATGGATATGTTTATAAGCTTTATATATCCTTTGCACCTACTCTTTTTTTTTTTTTTACCTTCTTCAAGACTTTCAGCATTTTTAAGCCTCTAGACCTTCCACGCATATATTTTAGGCATTCAGTATCTAATTTTACCTACCCAACTGTAAGAAATCAATTTCAAACATAGGATTCCTCAACCCTAATACACTAAAGAAAGTTTCAGGGTTTCAAACTTTCTCTTTATTTCGATTTTAATATATTATATTAAATTAAATTAGCTTCTGATTAATTTCCTTCCAATGTATATTGCATACGTTGAAGAGTGCCTTTCTGACAAAATTTATTTCTTTTTTCTATCAAATTTGCATAGCACAGTATTAGCACGGATAATAATTAAGGTAACCCATTTATATATACTATTAATTAAGGTTCAAATTCTACAATTATATATATATATATATATATATTGTTTGAGGACTTGCGGACTGAAGAAATTTTAGTGATAGGAAAAGTTTATGCTAATTTGTATATCTTGGATGACTCTAGCTTTCTTGTAAACACAATTAAGGAGTTTTAGTCAAAACTCTCATCTTCTTTCTATTGTAAATACTAATAAACCAGTTGCTTGTGCAACTGTTGAATTGAATAAAGAAATTCCCAGTGTTCCTTATCATTTACTGCATAATAGATTAGGACATCCTTCTGATGACAAGCTTGACTATTTACCTTTTTTCATGAATAAAAAATAAAATTGAAATATCCTAATTTTTTTTTTTTTTTGCCAAATCACATATAGATAAGTTTTTTTTTTTCTTTTTTGAGAGGATTAACATATGGATAAGTTAGTACGGTGCTTTCTGAAAACATGCATATCGCTAAATAAAGAAATTAAAAATTATTATTATTTTTTTTTTTTTGCATAAGACAAATTTTTGAGTATACAAAAAATAATACATGTTATCTTCTCATCTCTTTTAAAAGAATGAGAAGCGAGAGGTATCATGCTTAAATCTTTCAAAATCACAAATAATTATTATCAATTTGGTGAGAGATATTAAATTAAAGACAATATTATTCTTATTGTATAACTTACTATATTTCTGTGGGGTTTCTTCTCTCTAGTATCAAAAAAATTACAAATATAATTCTTTGGCAAAAAAAAAATATTGCAAATATAATTCAAAATTTAATATAGATAGAAATTGAATTAAAAACCTTGGATAATTTCAGTTTTGACTTCTTTTTCATTATAAATTAATTATCATTTTTCTTCCACCAATGTTTCTAGGTACAATGCACGCTTGTTTATTTTCTCAAGTAACATGGCTACACTCATCTCAAAGCCATGTTACTTGTTCATTCTATGGGGGGAAAAGCCATGTTACTCATTTAGAATTAAGCCCACTGCAATGGGTGAAAACTTATAGGGGCCAACCTAAAATGTATAGATGTATTAATTAATTACAACTCAAAAAATGTCTTCCACATATATATTTATTTTTTTTAAATAAATTTATTCATTATCTTTAATGTTAAATGATATAAAATAAATTTCCTTGTAGTTAGATAAATATTATGATTAATATGAGATACTAGCTAGCACGGATCTATTTTTTTAAAAATTTTAAATAATCTAATACTTAATAAATAAATTAAATCATGAAGTAATTCATTAAAATTAAATCAAATATTTATTTTAAATGGAAATTGTTAGCATAATTAGCATTGTTTTCTTTTTTATTCTAAATTGATATATTTGTAATTAGTTGTAAATATATATATTTCTGATTAGTTATACAAATATTTTTAATTAGTTGTATATATAAATTTTTCTTTATAGGGTGATACATAATTAAAGTCACCAACCTTATTTTCTTTATTGTATCCCTAGCTCTCTTATAAATAAGTTATAACTCATTGTACACAAATATACAGAAATATTATTCTCTCAATTTCTTTTTTTATATTTTTGTAACATGGTATCATAGCTTCTTACAAAATCTTGGTGATTTTTTTTTTCTTTTCACGTGAAATCACTGCTTAGGCTTTTTTTTAATCCTCTTGAGTTCATTATTTGCATTCAAATTTCTTCCATTTTTGCTTTTTAAGGTTTGTTTCTTGATTTGTATTATTGTGAGTTCTGTGTTTTCCTCATGGATTCTTCCAAAGTTGCTCAACATGTTTCTCATCCCGTCACTGTTATCTTTGATGGCTCAAATTATGATTTATGGTCTTAGGAGATGTGTAGTTTTCTCAAAAGACGCCTTATATAGCAACATGTGACTAGTGAGATCCCTAAACCTTCTAAAAATATTAATGAAACAAAATATCAATATATGAACATGTTGAAAAATAGGAAGGAAAAATCAGCAAATATGACATGCTTTCTTAATAAAATTTGTATTGCAAGCATCATATTGGAATTTCTCATACATGACTCTCTTAAAGAGGTATAGGATTTCTTGCAAGCTTGTTATTCTATTTCTGATCATGTGGATCAATTTCAACTCTATGGGCATTTTCATCACATGAAGCAACGACTTGACCAGACCATCCACTGTTATGTCTCTAAATTACAAGTTCTTTGGGATCAATTAGCACAATGTGAACCTAAATGAGGCAGTACCTTTGCAGCTACTACTTAGTCCAAGCTTCATGATCGCCAACATGTTTGGCATCTTTTGATGACTCTCAATGGCATCTTTTGATGACTCTCAAGGCACCTATTAGTGGTACTCTACTTCATCACAACCTATTGCCTTCTCTTGATATTATAATCAGAGATTTACTTTTTGAGGAAAATTGTTTGGAAACGCTTTGAGATAAGTGATCTTTATTATCTATTAATATTGTTCTACTATTCCTATCACCCCAATTATGTATGCTATTCCTTCAAATTCCTTTAAATCATCAAAAAAGAGTTTTTGTAATTAATTTAAGAAGATTGGTCATACTATTTCTAAGTGTTGCCATTTGCAAGCCAAAAATGCTTTTGGACTCAGGCTTTGAATTCTACTATAGCTACTAACACAGAGAGTTCTTTTGATATAACTTCTCTAAAATTTTCCCTTATAAAGATCTTCAAGCTCTTTTTAACTAGCTCCAACTTGATTTTGGTATTCCTTTTAATCTAGTCCTGTTTGTCACTCCAGGTACTTTCTCATCATGATATTCTGGCTCTACTTATTGCAACCATATGAATTTCAATTCATCTCTATTTACATCCAAGTCACATCTTCTATGCAGCAATTGTTCATACTGCTAATAATTCAACTTTAACTTTAGTAGTGCAGGAATTGTTTCAACACCTCATTTATCACTACCTAATACATTTTTGGTCCTGAATTATCCCTAAATCTTTATCTGTTGGGTAATTATGTGAACTTGGATATTTATTGTGGTTGGACTGTATAGGATCCACAAATAGAGAAGATCATTGGAATAGGTCATAAAATTGGGAGACTGTTTGAGCTATCATCTCTTCAACTATCATCTTCAAATTTTTACTACTATTATCACCTCTAATATATGGAATTCTCATCTTGATATTATTTCTATATCTAGATTAGGATCTTTAATTTCTAGTGGATGTTTAGGTCCTATTAAAATAACACATTTTGATTGTGTTTCATGTTATCTTTCTAAAAATCAAGCTTTGCCTTTTAATGTGAGTGATTTTGTTTCTTCTGCACCTTTTGATCTTATTTATTCTAATATTTGGGGTCCTTCATCTCATAATACCATAAGTGGTTCTCGTTATTTTGCGATCTTTATTGATGATTTCTCTCAATATACATGGACTTATCTTATGCGGAATAAATATGAGTTACTCATAATTTATGTTCAATCTGCCAACATGATTAACACTCAATTTTTCTCTACCATCAAAATTTTTCCCATTGATAATGCCATAGAATATAGAGATTCAATTCTTGCCCAATGACTTTGACAAAATGAAACCATTATTTATAGATCTTGTTCAAGTACCTCTCAACAAAATGGGCATGGAGAACAAAAAGATAGGCATATTCTTAATATTATTCAAGCTTTTTTAGTCTCTTCATCTTGTCCTAAAAGTTTTTGGGGAGAAGTAGCTTTTGCTATTATTTATATCATCAATCACATTTCTTCTTTTATTATTGGTAACATTTCTCCTAATGAGCATTTGTATGGCCATTGTCCTTATTAGCAGTCTCTTTGTGTTTTTGGCTGTGCTTATTTTTTTCTTTTACAACCCAATGAATATATCAAATTGGAATAAAAATCATGTTCATGTTGTTTTCTTGGGTATAGAATTAAACTTAAAAAGTATCGATTTTGGGATCATCCTTCCAGACTTCTTTACATATCTCGTTATGTTGCCTTTTGGGATCACAAAATATTCTCAAGTCTTTCCCCATTTTGAGTTATGACAACATCTTCACATTTTTTTCACTGATCTTACTGTTTTGTTTTTTCCTGATGATTTACCTGTAGGTCCTACTAATACTTCATTTGATAGCTCTTATAGTACTATACAACATATAAACAGCCTTGATGCATCTACCTTGGTTATGGATCCTCCAGTTTTGCCTTCTTTTAAGCCTTGGTTCCTTCTGATGAACTAGATTCTGATCATTTGATACTTCACTATGTCACTCTAGTAGGGTCATTAAACCTTCCATTCTTCTTCGTGATTTTCACTATCATTCTATCATTTTATCTTTATATGAGACTTATACCTATTATAAGGCTAGTATTAACCATCTACGACATAAGAAATTCAAGCTCTTACAAGCACTCATTGGGACTAAGTTGATTTACCTCTATATAAATCTTTGATTCGTTATAAATAGGTCTATAAAATGAAGACTCAAGCAAATGGTTCAGTTAAAAGGTATAAAGTTAAATTGGTACCTAAAGGTTTCACACAAGAATATGGTATTGATTATAAGGAGACTTTTGCCCCAATAGCTTGTCTAATTTTTGTTCACAATCTCATTGCTATTGTTATTGCTAAGCACTGGCAACTATTTAGATGGATGCTCAGAATGTCTTTCTCAATAGAGATCTTTCTGAAGAGGTTTATGCAGCCTCCTTCTAGTTATGATCATCTCCCTAATTAGGTTTGTCGTCTTCATAAGGCTTTATATGGACTTAAGTAGCCCCTCGAGCATGGTTTTCCAAAAGCTCTATTGTTTATCAATTTGGTTTTCAATGTAGCACTTGCAATCATGTTCGTAAGACCTCTTAAGGTTATGTACTTCTTCTACTCTATGTGGATGACATGATTATTACTAGTGATGATCCGTAGGGCATTTCAGATCTTAAGTCTTTCCATAGCAAATTGTTTGAAATAAAAGATCTTGGTCAGCTGAATTACTTTTTACACCTTGAGGTTTCTTTTGAACAATCTAGATATTATCTATTTTAGACCAAATATGCCATTAATTGTCATATCCAAACCCGATGGCACATGACCGGCACTAGGATACGAGAAATGCATATAGCTACCAGTACCCATAGTAAGCTTAACAGAAACACACAACAGAAAATCCAAAACTGTAAAGGGCTATGGGCCCATACAAGTTAAGCAGATCCAATTAAATCTCAATAATAAACAAAGTCACATTGGCCCAATAATTCGTTTATCTCAATTATCTCATAAAAGTAATATTATACAAAAGGATTCTGCTCAATAACAGTATTTCAACCCAATAATACATAACTGAATATTACACAATATATAGGTACAAGGTGTAACATTGCGGAGTTCTAGAGCTATAATTACAATTATACATACATTATATATATTTCTTAATACTCAATAATACAAACTACTGCCGAAAAAAAATTGGCAGTTTACTCATTTTACAATTCCTTTACAGACTTATTTCTTGACCTGAAAATAATAAAATGAATAGAAATGAGTGTTCGACTCAATGAATGATACCAGCTAATACATTAAACTAGTGTCCTACAGATAAATTTCCAATGCTTATGTTATGCACCATGTCATAAAGACAGACAATTCATACAATTAAGTAAGGATGGGATACAGTCCACAGTACCACACTAATACTCAATATGGGGAGCCGATCCCCCTATCATAGCTCTCTGAATCCAATAATCTCTCTTATGTCCAATGGGCCTGGCCAGCACTGGTCTATACCAAGCAGCTTTGACTCGACTAATAGCGGTCCTGACGATGAGCAGGCCCGGTCAGCATACACCAGTCATAGCTTATCTTCTCAACATCACCAAAATCATAATCATAACCAAATCTCATAATCCTAAGTGGTACTGTATTCTCCCGACCTCCATCCGTCAATCACAATCATAATATAGCACAGAACAGAGAATATCGATTCCTCATTCACAATCAAATATTACATGCATATATGCAATAATAGTACATAATATACATATATATATATACACACACAGAAATGCAGATGTATATGAAAACAAGATAACATATTAGGGAGTATGATACTTGTCTAACTGATGACGCGTTTGACTGGCTTCCCTCGGAAGTGCGGCCTTTGGAACCAGAAAGATGCCAAAACACTGATACCTCACAACAAAGGATATCATTAGGATAAGAATAACTCACATAACCAGACATAACTTAAAGACTATTGAGATTCTGATCGAGATCTTGACAGAATCACACTAAACTCAATAATAGACTCGATAACTCATAACAACTACTCTAGAGACTGCTAAACATAATATAACTTATTTAACAACTGAGATATAAGAGTTTTGGGTTTTCACAAATTTTGATTATATGAATGTCAAGAGTCACGCTGGAACGACGAAATGGAGCTACTGGACTGCCCCACACGCTGCCGTTGCCGGTGGCAAATCTGGGTGATCTCCACACCAGCAGGTTCACCTCGACGTCAGGAGCTTAGAAATCACCTCCACTCGCCGTCACTCGCCCTTCAGTCGCTGAAAAATGCCTCAGAAATTTCAGTTTTGCATTTTCCAATCTCTTCCTCCGGTGAACCTCAGGGGGCATGGTTGGTACCAAATCAAAGCTCTCATCCTCAGGAGTTGAACGAAACCAGAATCGCCGGATTTCGCAGTCAGAATCGGCCAAAAAGTTGAATTGAAGCTTCGGTGCCGACGGAACCTCTCTCCTCGTGTACGCCACCGTCCGTCGCCCGATTGAAGAGCCGCTGCCTCCCCCGAGATCACCGGACAGTGGACTAGCCACTAGTGGTGGCGGTGCAGCCCACCGCCGGATGGGTGGTGGCTCACCACCACCTAGCACACACACTCTCTCTCTCCCGCTTCGTCTCTGTCTCTCTCTCTCTCTCCCCGTTCTTCCCCTTCTCCTTTCAGCCAATCACCATCTTCCATTCTTTTCCTTTTTGTTTTTGTTTTTCTTTTCTTTTCTTTTCTTTTCTTCTCTTTTATTAACACCAACATATATATACTAATATATATATATAACACTAACAATAATAATAATACTAATACTAATAATAATAATAATACTAATAATAATGATAATGATAATAATAATAATATTAACCCATGGTTATATATAATAATGATAATAAGAATAATTTCTAATTTACATACTAATAATACAATTAATAAACTTATTCACAATAATAATAATTATAATAAATTTCTAAACTTCCTATAATATATATATAATTAGCAACAGCAATATAATTTAGATTACTCAAACATAATATTAATATTCAAATATCAAAATACAATTTCTCCAATAACCATAATAATATTTCATAATAATATACATATATAATATTATAATAAAATTACTATTAATAATACATATTCAAATGGTATGAATATATATATATATATAATTTAAATAAAACATAACTTCAATATTTACTTAAATAAATAAAATAATTGAATAATGCTTTTCCGTACAAAAATAGAATTTTAGAAAAATCATTAAAAATTCAGGGTATTTCATTAATCTTGTTTCTCGTGCAAGATTAATTAACACTAAGACGATTAACACTCATATTGAGCCTAATGTCTAATTTTTAGCCATTAGTGGTACTCCCTTAAGTGATTACACTTTATATTAGCAACTAGTTGGTAGTCTTGTGTATCTTACTGTTACTCATCCTAATATCGCTTATATTGTTCATATTATGAGTCAGTTCATGTCTGTTTCTTGTACTATCACTGTGTTGTTGTGCTTTAAGCACTTTGTTTCATAGACTTCACTACTCTAATTATTGCACTCTTAATTTGACGGCATATTTTGATGCTAATTGGGCTGGAGATTTGCTTCTTTCTTGATAATTCTCTTATATCTTAGCATAATAAGAAGCAAATAATTGTCTCTTGTTCCAGTATTAAAGCTGAATATCGAGCTCTTATTGACACTACTTATGAGCTACTATGGTTATGATGGTTACTTCATGATATGTAAATTAATCATTCATCTGCTACTTCCCTTCATTGTGACAATTGTGGTGCCATATAGATTCTTCACAATGATATCTTTCATAAGCGCACTAAGCATATTGAGACTGACTGCTACTTTATTCGCCATCATGTGCTTCAAGATACTATTCGTCTTATTCCCATCTCTTTTCAAGACTAGTTTGTAGATATTTTTACCAAAGGTCACTCTCCACTTTGCTTTCATGCTCTAATTAGCAAGATGATTGCTACATTGCTATCTTGAGTTTGAGGGGGAGTGTTAGCATAATAAGCATAATTAATATTATTATCTTCCTTATTTTAGGTTGACATATATTCCAATCAGTTGCATATATATATATATATATATATATATATATATATATATATATATATATATATATATGTCCTAATTAGTTATACAAATATTTTTCTTTGTAGGTTGATCCTTAATTAAGATCATCAACCTTATTTTCTTTATTGTATTCCTAACTTTATTATAAATAAATTGTAATTCATTGTACACAACTATACAGAGATATTACTCTCTCTTTTTTTTCTCATCTCTATATTTCTATAACAAAAATAAATAATTTGCTTTAAAAAAAGTAAATTGTCAATAAGAAAATTTATATGAATACCAAACCCAATTTCAATGTCAATAATATAAATAATAAAAATAATAATATATCAAATAACATTGATATGAGTTTAAAATTTAAATAATAAAATAATAAAAAAATTATTTTTTCCATCCAAAATAAACTATTTTAGAGCCAATAATATTTCAACAGTTTGCGAATTGATATCCCATAGTCACATTACTTTAATTTTAACCTTCCAATCTTCTATGTTCTAGATAAAGAGAAAAATTATCATCTGAATGGAAAAAAAAAATTACATGCTTTTATAGTGGAAAGTATGTGTATTTAATTCATTTTTAGATACATGTTCTTCAATGACAATAATTATAATAAATAACCAATTAAGTTTGGGGAAAAATTGTTAGTCCACATAAAAAATCAAATTGCACTAGATATATGATGAGTAGATTATAATATTGAAAATATTTTGAAAATGCTATATATTTTATAATAATTATAATCATTTTTAATAAATTTATTCTTAAAAATAAATATTTAAAATTTTTTCAAGTGCAAGTTATAATTAACCACAAACTAAATTAAAATACAAGTTTAAATGTATATACAACCTGAGTAATAAACTCAAGTTCGATTCTTCCTCTCCTGCTTAAAAAAATGACAATTAAGAAAATAAAATAAAATAAAAAACTCACTCCCAAATATCTTATATAATAAATATTATTATAGTATATTTTTATTATTATGAATTTAATTCTAATGAGAGTTACAGTTTTGCAAGTTAATAATTATAATAAATAAACAGTCAAATTATTTTTGTAATTGTTTAGTATAATTTTATGATAATGAATTTAGAGAGCGTTTAGTAGGTCGTAATAAGATATAATATAATACAATCAAATTAATTTTTAGTATAATTTTATATTAGAAATTGATTTGATTATATAACATTATGTCTTATTACGATCTATTAAAAGAACTCTTAATTCTCATGGAAGTTATAATTTTTAAATGTAATAATAACTACAATAAATAAATAAATGGTCAAAATATTTATAAAATTTTTTTAGTATAATTTTACTATTATGAAATTAATTCTTACGTAAATTATTATTTAGAAAGGTAATAAATATAATATATGAACAATCAAAATATTTTTTAAATTTCGGTTATATATTAACTATTATACATTGTCTAATAATCGATCAAGAGGTTGATTCTATATTTTATTTATTTTATAAATTTTTTAATCAACTATAATTATACTGTTCTTAATTATAATTAAGTTCATTTTAATAGCTTAATTTTATTTGGTTCAACATTTACAGTGTTTCCTTAATTACTACTTTTTTAGGGATCGATTATTAATTTTTATTTTTTAATGCATTTAGGCTATATAATATTAATGTTGTTACATTTTACTGGTTTAGATTTTTATTCAAAATGTTTGATTTTTGTATAATTTTTTGTATAAATAAAATTATATTCATTTTAATTTAAACACAATTTTAAATATTGCGATTAATTGTAATACAAATAATATATATATATATATATATATATATATATATATATATATATATATATATATATATATATATATATATATATATATAATCCATTTAACCTATTTAAATATATCAAAATAAATTTTATTAAAATATGACGCATAAATATTTATTTTATTATGAATTTCAACATATTAATATATTTAATCTTAATATATAATGGCCTTTTTGAACTTAATATTGCTCCACCTCTGTGCTTCTGGTTATACTAAAACTATTCACTGTATTTAAATTCAAAACAAAAAATAATAATTACTTTTGAATAATGAGTTCTCTCACAATATTTTATATATATATATATATATATATATATATATATATATATATATATATATATATATATATATATATATATATATATATATATATATATATATATATATATATATTTTAAATCACACATAAAATTGAATTAACAAAAAATAAACTAATAATAATATACTTGGAAAAAATAATAAAATTTAAATTTATTTCCTTAAAAATGTGAGTAGAGTTATTCATAGAAATTTGAATTTAGAAAACATGAAATTTTTCAAAAGTTTGATCCATCTAATTTAGAGTGTAAATTGGGTTTTAAGTCTTCACTCACAATTATACAAAATCTTTATACCACTAAAGAAGGCTTTGATGAATGAGATTGGTAATTTTGTATGGATATGTAATGAGATATGTCAATTTTTTAAAGTGAAGACAAGTTATTAATTAACGATCCTCATCTATACAGTGGAAAATTAACGCTAAGATTCAAGTACTTTGTATGCATGATAATTCAGTTGACATCAAGTTTTAAAAGATAAGAAATTCTGAAATACTTATAAAACTGTGTTTTGCATGAAAATTAAAAAAAAATTAAAACTTCAATTAAATCTTATATCATTATGAATTAATTTGATAAATATCAAAAGTATTGCAAATTGAAGTTAGGACCATGCTAAATGACTAGAATTTATCTATCTAGAATGGCATATTTTGCAAATTTTGGATTATTAAATGACGTGTAAATGTGATACAGCTATTTTCATTGACTAAAATGCCCTTTTGTTAATCAACCTATATATATGTATATAATTGTTCCACTGATGAATACTACAATTAAAATTGATTTTGGTGGCAATTTAGTGATTTCTTTGAATTTTGATGGTTTAGTTGATTTGAGGGACAATTAAGTCTTTTCATTTTTCTTCCCTTCCCAGCTCTTGCTGTCCAAAGAGTCCCACAAGAAAACGGCACCGTATTAGTAAGGCTTTAGGTATCCTACAAAGTTGCCTTTCAAATCTGTAAAACACCACTGTTTAAAATGCCTAATTTGATCATTTCGCACCATAAAATAATTGCACTTGCTGGCCTATAAGCTATAGCTTTCCTATTGAATTTTCTTTTAGCAAAATATAGTTTAAAAATTTTTGTTGTTTTTATATATTTTTACTTGGAAGTAAGAAAACTTAAAAAAATTAAAATTTAATTTGTTTATGTATTCATGTAATGTAAACATAATGATTTTAAAAAAATCGATAATTCAGATATTAGAAACAAAATTCAACATAATGTAATCTATTATTGTTTTGAGCTTATTTTATTATTATTGATATCTCTAAAGTACTTTATAATGTAAGTAATAAATATCATAAGTAATAAATACCAACAATTTTAAATTTAAAAAATAAAAAAATTTATAATGTAAGTAATAAATATCATAAGTAATAAATACCAATAATTTTAAATTTAAAAAATAAAAAAAAATTAATGTATTAGCTTGAAATTATGAAATTCTTATAACTTAAAAAATTAGAATTTAACCAATTATGATATTTGCTATTTACTAGATGAACAGTGTAATTAAAATTATTTTGAAAAATCTCCGCGGCTGGTGATAATTTAATTAGTGTATATTTTTATTGTCTCACTACAATTTAAATTTTAAATTTCATTCTCTCATTATATTTAAATTAGCTGATACTTTCAAGAAAAGAATTAATGTACAATTAAACTTTCAAAAAAAAAAGGAATTATTCATAATTCTTTAGCCATTGGCATTGAAGATTAAGTTTTATATATATATGGTAAGTTGACCGTATTATATTATATGTATTATTTAATCCATACTCCATATAGTTTTTCATATTGCTCTAATTAAACACCAAGATTATGTTAATGATATGATTCAGCTCCAACTGAGCAGCATTATATAAATCTACAAGTAGCACCCAAGTTGGAGTAAATTTAAAATTTACAAACTTAAAATAAATTTAAAATTGATAGAGGACTTAGGATATTAGTATCACTGCAGTTTTCTGTTTTTTATTTTTTTTAATTTCAAAAAAATAAATATTAGAAAATATTTTTTAAAAAAAATATTATTTTTTATTTTTTTCATGTTTATCCAGAAATATTGTAAAAATAGAAAATAAAAAACCAAAAAGTTATGGTTTTCAAAATTTTATTTTTATTTTTAAAAAAGCAGAAAATAGAAAACAGAGGTAAGGGAGAATTAGCTGTAGCAAAACAGCTTAGATAAATATAATAATGCCATATATAATCTATCATTGGTTTTACCGTTTACAACATTAGAAAATTAAAAGTATTTTTACTAACGTTTGAATTTGAAAACCATTACTGAATATAATTTATTATTTAATTTTAATAGGAGTTACCATATTATAATACTTTTGAAAGCCATTATATATAATTTTTAAAACAATTAAAAATCATATATGTGGCAAAAATATTTATTTAATTAAATGTGAAATATTTGCTTGCAACTAATAATAAATTTATGTCAAGTAGACTGTTAATGCTATATGATTAACTCTTGTAAATTCTTAGTATGCTTTGTATATAAATATATTATAGATTGATGTAATGAAAAAAAAAAGTTGCAAAATTAAATTTACTTTTTTTTTGCAAATAATTAATTTAATACGATATGCGAATAAATAATTTATAGTATCACTTACTAATAAAAAATAAAAAAGTATTTATATAAAAATTAAAAAATTATTAAAAAATTTTAATTATATAAAAAATTAAATGCATATGATTAAATTACTAAAATACGCATGAGGTTATTAAGTATTTAATCAAAATATCTCTTTGATTTTTTTAAAATGAAAGATAAATTAGAAAAAATAATTTTTTTTAGGTCAATGGATAAAAGAAACTGGGAGAGTGCAATAAAATGAGATGTTGACATTTTTCTTCTGGAGTTGTCTTGCTTTAACATAAAAGACAAATTTCTCCCAAAAACTTGTTTCATGACAGATTGACATTGTAATAATTGTATGTTACCGATTTATTTTCATTGTCCTTGATTGCAATACTTGCCATCGACTCAAATATATGTATATATGATGTACCTGCTTTTTCGGAAAGCTATTAATTAAAATGTTTACAACGATGTATACACTTTGACGTACATCAGCATTTATTAAATTTCACTTATACCGAATATATATAATTAATTTAATAAGATATTAATACATAAAAAAAAATATCAATATATTTTCACCAGATAATGAATAAATAAATATATTATTATTTATTAATTTAATATATAAAATAAATATATATATATATATATATATATATATACATATATATTTGAAGTAGAGTATTTATTTTTCATTATTTTTTGTCTTCGTTTGAGAAAATATCAAAGGGATATTCATAAAAGAAGTAATTTTTATTAAATATTATTTTTTTTAATTACATATTTGATCAAAAAGGCATCGCTAGATAATAAATCTTCATCGCTAATTCAAAGACCAAAATTTATGTGATGAATCGAATGACGACACCATAGCGACATAAAAGAGGCGTCACTACAAGGATTTGACATTTTATCTTCTTCTCTTCCCTTTTGCGATGCCATTTTTGTGTTACCAAGTTTCGATGCCCGTTTTTCGTTGCCATTACGTCACTGAATTTGTGATATTAATTTTTTATTATTTAATTTTATTAAAAATAATTAATATTAAAATTAATATTTAATGAAAATAAAAATAATATAAATGTATCATATAATATTCATATAATATGATAAAAAATAAAAGAAAAATTGTACTCCAAATTTAACATATATATATATATATATATATATATATATATATAACTCTAGTGGAGGTGGTGGCGATTGTAGCTAGGATTGGGTCTGAGTGGATCAGTAACATCAATATCAATAGTCAGAGCGGTTAGAACCTACTCACGCATGCTCTACATAAGACCGCTCACTAATGCAACAACTCGATCCATTAGTCAACGTTCTCACTCATCTGCCAATCAACTCTGCTCTGCTAGTTTCTTATCAAGCCCCTTCTTCAAATCCTCCAGCCGCTGATCAGTGGAGTTGACTATGTCTAATGTGAAACTAGGCGTAGAAAAGTACAAAGAAGCCTTTCTACCAACATCATACACCCTCCTATCACCTGATTGTGCCCCAACTGCCTTTAAAAATATGCGTCTCTATGCATCGAGTAAATAAGTGATATTCTCTCTAGTTTCAGATGATTGCTGGAACAGTTCGGAAAGCAATTGATCAACACAGTTTTGTATTGATAAACAATTTTCAAAGTTAATAAATTACTATTGTCAAAATTAATTATATAGTTAAGCACAAAAATAAACATTGAAATATATAATTGTACTATATATTTCATATATATAAAATTATACTCCCTCTGAAAATTATACTCCCTCTGTCCCATTTTATTTGGGATATATTTTTCTATATAAAATTTAAGAGTGCAATAAATAATATGCTATTTTTCCTTCTATGCCTTTTATTAAATATAATCCTTATATTTTTCTATAAATTTTATGGGGAAAAGTTGAATTAATATCTAAGAACAAAATAGGTATGAAGGGTAAAAGGTGTTAAAAATAAAAATGAAACATATTTTTTGGAATATCTAAAAAAGAAAAATGTCCCAAACAAAATAGGACAGAGGAAGTATATGAAATATATATAAAAAAATAATATAAATAAATATGAAAAATTATATTAATAAAACTTTTTACAGCAACTTATTTGATGCAGTTGTCAATCCAACCACCACCCTTCTTTATATGAGTGTGCTTGAACAATTCTATTTCTCTGGAATCCTGCCCAAGTTTCACAGTCTAAAAAAATAATAGGTAATAAATCTAAGGTATAATTCAAAGCAAATAAATTAAAAAAAATTGAAAACAGTATACCAATCTTCTTCAATGCTCATCGTGGGAGATAAAGCTATTTGTATAGTGATAGGGACCACTACCCGTACCTGCTTTTTTCTGCTTTTCTATTTGAGGAGGCTGTTTGAGAATTTTTTTTATAATATTCACTATTCCAATTCTTTTGCCACTCTTCCTAAATAGCCTCTAAAACATTAGGTGGTCTTTTTCTCTGAATGAAGCATTTTGTGCATCATATCAATATAGCATCGCGCAGCTAAGGACTCATATGCACACCTAATAGCTTCCTCAATATTTGGGCCCACTCATACTTTTTATCCTAAAACAAACAAAGTATAAATTCCAATATAATATAATTAAATAGTCACATGCAAAACTTATAAAAGTTTAAATTTTACTAAAATTTCAACAGAATTTCCTTTATAAATTGAATAAAATCCCCTAAAAACAAACAAATTATATATTCCAATATTCACAAAAACAACTAGTAATTGATAATAATAATTAATTTTCAAACTTGCTTAACTTAGAAATTATTAAATTTTATAAAAATTTTGACAGAGTTTTCTCTGTAAATTGAATAAAACCCCTAAAAAACAAACAAATTATATGTTCCAATATTCAATTTCACACCCTAAATTCACAAAAACAACTACTAATTGTTAATAATAATTAATTTTTAAACATGCTTAACTTAGAAATTATTAAATTTTACTAAAATTTTGATAGAATTTTCCCTGCAAATTGAATAAAACCCTCTGAAAAAAAAATATTCACAAGAAAATTTTCAATTTCAATTTCAACACAATCTATATATATATCAATTTCAATCTATAGAGTTATTTCAATTTCAATAAACAAAAAACTATATATATATATATATCATTTTTTCACTATATATATAAAAAAATAGCTTGAAAATACATTTTACCTTAAACTCTCTAAAATACTCGTTCCTCTCATCCTGTGTCACTCCCTTCCATGCATACCCAATCAGTAAAACCTTCTGCTTTAGTATAAATATTGATAAGACTTTATAATGCTATTATTTTTAGTCTTAATTTCTTTTTACTATTGTAAATAACATGGTAACTTAATGCATTTACTGTCTTTTTTTTGTTAGGTGCTATGAAAATAGAAAAGTAAAGATTTAGCACAAAATATGGAGAATCACGTAATTGCTGCCAGGAGAATCGGTTTTTGCTAAGGCGTGGGCACGTTCAAGGGAATTACGCAACTGCCAGTATTTGAATTCAAATATTTTGAAATAGGATAAAAAGATCTGATTGTATTTTGAAAAATAAGGACTGTTAGCTAATTTTTGGGGATACTTTGTAGATCAGATTAGGGAAGAAAATATTATAAATAGGGAGAAGGTCAGAGATAGAGGGGAGCAATTATTCAAAGAAAAAAAATACCAGAATTTTATTTTATTTTTCTTCTTTTACAGCAGTTTAGTTTTCATGGCCTTTAGTGACTAAATTCTTTTATCTTGGCTGAAGCACTTGAAGCCAATGTGAATTCTGATTGTGAGATTTCTTATTTTTAATGATAGTAATTTCTTTTCCAAGTATTGAATGTCCTTTTGTGATTATTTCTATAACTGATTTTTATTTCTTTCTAAGGTGCACATTAGCTTAGGAATTGAAATGGTTATTTGCTAGATTAAATGTTAGTATATGTAAAAGTGCAACCTCTTTAATCACTAGTAGCAACAAGAATTTAAAGTTTACTTCGTAAGAAACTTGAGTTTTTGAAAGAATATTCATCTCAATTACAAGTAGCACCGTGTGTTACTTGGTTGTGTTTGTTGGTTTTTCTAATTCTTAATGCTAATCTTTGGTTAAATCTTTTGTCGTACTTAAGGCTATCAATTGTTAAGATTTGAGTAAAATACATGTTTTTACTTAAATAAACATAAGGAAAAACAGATAGATTTCTATCACAACAAATATTTGAAAGGAATTTTACCAAACCTTATGTGTCAATGATCAAACGAATTCTATTGGTGGAAAGTGTGGAAGACCAAGGTCAGTTTTCTATTGATTCTTTTATATAAATATTTGTTTAGTTCATTCTATTTTATTTCATTAACTTATCATTCAAACCCCCTTTTTATCCCATTGCTGTGATTTATTTTGCCATAACCCAAACTCCTCGTGGGATCGACTCTTTCTTACCATTAACTATATATTTTTATTTTGGAAAGATAGAATTAATTTGGTTGCAGGCGACAACATTCACCAAATATAATCTCAGCGGCAATGGAGAATGACTCATAAAACCTATATTTAGTAAAATATAGTTAAAAAAAATGAGCGTGTACTTTGAAAATTAATTCAATACAAATGAATAACAAGTGAAATAAATAATTATATTTACTTTCTGTTCTCATCAAGTCTAAGCCTCTTCCGCCCAGTGGAAGTGGTGCTCACAACCTTTGATGGAGTTGCTAAACACAATGAAAGTATAATGGTAGTAGCTGCCACTGAAGCACTGGTCGGCAGTACATGTAATGAATAAGTGCTCCCTATGAAAATAGAGGGCAGTAGAACTGGAGGTGTTGAATGTAGACTCCAATGCTGGAGCACTGGGCACTACTATAGGAGCATTGGTACCTCACCCATTGTGCACACCATGACCACCATGCCCACCATGACTTGGGGTCTGATTGTGGAAATCTCATCTTGAAAAATTGAACAAACAACATGAGATACAATATATGCCAATGCATATCAACATGAATAAATTGAAATTTTAAAAAAAAAATATCAATATGAATAAATTGAAATTGAATAAAAGAATATATCACAAACTATAAAGTTAGATTGACAAAATCTTATTATGTATTATATTAAGAAATGTAATATCACTTTACAAACAACAACGGTCTACTACTATCAGTTTGCGAGTTTGAACATATAATATAGTCTAATGAAAAATTTCAGAAGAGTTTTCCCTAAAATTAGACTAAAAACCCTAAAAAACGTTCCAACAATTTTAAAGAAATTTCAGAGCAATTTTAAGGGAAATTTAGGCAGAGTTTCCTCTAAATGTGGATTAAAACCCCTAAAAAATAAGGCAATAGTACTAATATATCAACAGATACTCTAATGAGCATTATCAAAACAATAAGCATAACACATTTATTCAATAAAATTACTAATTAATATTTTTATTCAATAAAATTCAATTAACATTGAAAATACTTTTAACATTTTTATTCAATAAATTTAACACATTTATTTAATAAAATTACTAATTAATATTTTCATTCAGTAAAATCCAATTAACATATGCATTAAATGCACATTTTTTTCAATAAAATTAAAATTTCAATTCTATAAAATTATTAATTAACATTCAATTCAGTTAACATTTTCTATAAACTATATTGTAAAATTATTAATTAATATTTTAGTCACTAAAATTGAAGAAAAATTTGCATTGTAGTAAAATTTTTATTCTGCAAATAATTAACAAAATGTATATAAACAAACAAATTATTAATTAAAAACATAAAATAAAATTAAAATTTAAAAAAATGGAAAAACCTACCTGGCAGGAGACT
This sequence comes from Reutealis trisperma, assembly GCA_947687605.1. NCBI lineage: Eukaryota > Viridiplantae > Streptophyta > Magnoliopsida > Malpighiales > Euphorbiaceae > Reutealis > Reutealis trisperma. The sequence goes on along the minus strand of CANTUT010000242.1, from coordinate 655,930 downwards.
GAAGCTGAGAGCTAGCTGGCGAACAGGCTTATTAGCGACGACAACTGACGGCGAGGAGGAATCACCGGCTTCGTGAACGGTCCTTCAACAATGTGGGGAAAAAAATAAGAAAAAAATAGATCTTGCAAAAAAAAAAAAGGGAAAAATGAAAACTAATAGTCTTGCAGTGGAGACGACGCCGGAAAATGGGAAGGACCACCGGAAAATGGGAGAAAATGGCTGAGAACATATGGGCAGAGAGAGAGAGAGAGCGGCGCATGAAGGAAATAGAGACAAGGAGAAGGAAGAAAGTGAGGGAGAAAGGGTTGGGTTGTGTTTTACCTAGCCCTGCGACATCTTAGCGACGCCAACAGGCATTGTTAATAATGAAATGACATTCAACGCACTGTTTCACTAATTCCACATTAGTGATGCGATGAAAGGCGTCACTTAGAACAAAAGGGCATCGTTGGATCTGTCGCCACACCGCCATGAACTTTTGCATTGTATTTTCACCAAAAATAGTGATGCCAAACACTGGTGTCGCTTTGGCATCTCAAAATAATGGCGCCATTGCTTCGCTAAAGTGACGCAAAATTTAGTGCAAATTTTTAGAGCCAACGGTAGTGAGGCATTTCAAGTGACTCTAACTTTTAAAATTTATAAAAAAAAAAAATCTAAATTTGTGATAATTTATTATGTGTAAATTAATGTGCAATGAATATTTTTTAAATGCATAAAAAAATTGCATTATTTTTATAAAACAATTAATTTACTTTTTACCTGTTTTATTTCATGAATAAACATACTTTAAGCGATTAGATATGTTAAAAATAATGTAAGAAATTCTGAAATAATTATTTGGACTTGGAGACATGAAAAGCTTGGAAAGGTGGGTATGGCGCATATCCAACTTCACTTGAAATGGAAGTTAAACATACTTTGTGAAAATTAGTTTAAGTTTATTTCTTTCTTTCATGAATGGACGACAAAATTTCAAATTGTAATTATTACTTAAAAAGCAATTCCATTTTCTTTTCCTATTTTTACTTTTTTTTCCCCACTTTTTTCTAGTGTATAGAAATTGTGGGGACAATCTTTTTTCTGACAAAGAAAATTAGCAAAATTTAAGGTAATGGGACATTTGATGCTCAATTGCTAATTAACAAAACAACTTTTCTTTTTGGTAATTGAAAAAAGGAAACTGAAATAATCATAGTGTTTTGAAATCTCAAAAAAATGCAAAATTTCAATTTCAATTTTATTGTTTTAGTTAAACTTATGTTTGTGAAACACTGTTCAAGGGCCGATATTTAGGCCTTCAACAAAGAACAAGCCCGATATTTTGGCCTTCAACAAAGAAAGAAGAGTTTTTTATATAAATACCTAAAAACACTAATAATACGTTTAATGAGCCGTAATAAAATATAACGTAATATAATTAAATAAATTTTTAATATAAATTTATATTAAAAATTTATTTAATTACGTTACATTACATTTTATTATAGCTTACCAAACAGATTCTAAAATATATATATATATATACACGTACAATTAATTTGATGGCTATCTGTTGTGTCGGTTGCACCTAAGTAGTTCATTCATTTTTGAAAAGAAACAACGAATTGCAGAAATGGTGCAAGAATCACAGCCTGCCAGATTATGAATGTTTGAAAATTGCTTTAAATAAAGTTTAATTTGACTTAAAATTAAGAACAAGTCCAATTAGCCAATTATGAATGTTTGAATTCAAAGATGTCTCAGCTGTGACAATTTTTCTAGAGAAAATGTTTACATCACCAGATGATAAGGAAATAATTAAATGAATCAAGAAATTTTTTTCTATATGTTTGGTTATATATTTGCGGTGATGAACTATGTTAAAAATTGAAAGTAATTAACCTCATCCTAATTACTTCAACATTTAAATTTCACCATGTAAGTGTGAATGTAAGGTAATGCAGTTAGAAGCCATTATTGGCAAATGTGATTTTTCTTGTTGAATGATTATTGGAAAATTATTGAGTCTTTGAATTCTCTTGCTTAAGAGTGAGGCATCCTCTAGTCATGGACCCATTACTAATTTACTGTCAATCTCAAAAACAATAATAAAATTAAAAAAAATTACTGTAGCAAAAGTTCAAAATAGTAAGTATATATATCTAACTTATGTACACTTTTTAATAATTACAAAATTTCATCTAATTTATAATTATTTCATATACTAATAAAAAAATATAAATGTAATTGATATCTTAATTCAGTAGTAAAATGAGATTACTTTAGGAGTGAAAATTAGAATTAAGCTTTTACCCACATTAAAATTCTTATCCTCAATGATTAAAAAAAAAAAAAAAAGGGATAGATAAAAATTTATATTCTATTGTCTAACATCTTATATATCTAACATCTTTTGTAGGTTTTAAAATTAAAAAAAAAAAAGCTATGTTTAATTATTTACTTTATTATTATAAATGGATATGATTTCCATAACGAATATTTTACTAATACTAATATAATATCGTTAGAATTTTTTACTTTGAAAAAAAGAATATCTAATTCTCTTTGCTTTATTTTAAGAAATGGTTTAATTTCTCTTTAAAAAAAAAAGAAAAAAAATGTTTTAATTTAACTAATAACTTGGTAGTTTTATTATCATTTTTCAAGTTCAGTCATTCAAAAATGAGAAAGTAAACTTTTAAAACTTTTAATATATTTTTGGTATATGTAACGATTTTATATTTATATAGATTGAAAATATTAAAAACTTGAAAAAAAAAACTAAAGTAAAAGCAAATGGTATACCTATAGATAAATTGGTATACTTTAAGAATATGTTTGGTATCTGCAAGTACTTTAGATTTATATAGATTGCAAATATGAAAAAGAAAATCAAGCAAATGTAAATGGTATACATATTCCATAAATTAGTATACTTTTGATATATCTTTGACATCTGCAACAACTTTATATTTTATACAAATTGCAAATCGGAAAAAGAAAAAAAAGTAAATGGTATATGTATACCATAACTTCGTATACTTTTGGTATATGCAATTACTTTATATTTACACATATTGGGACAAATTAGAAAGATAAATAGTAAATGATATACGTATACCATAAATTCATATATTTTTGGTATCTGTAATTATTTTATATTTACACAAATTGGGACAAATTAAAAAGATGAACAATAAATGGTATATGTATACCAATAAATTGGTATACTTTTGGAATATTTTTGGTATCTGCAACTATTTTAGTATATTTTATACAAATTGCAAATAGGAAAAGTAAAATAAATGAAATGGTATATGTATACCATAAATTGGTATACTTCTAGTCTATTTTTGGTATTTGCAACTATTTTATATTTATTTAGATTATAAATATGAAAAAGAAATAAAGTAAAAGCAATACGTACACCATAAAATTGGTATACTTTATAACAATATGTATACCATAAAATTGGTATACTTTAGGTATACGCAACTATTTTATATTTATACATATTGCAAATATGAAAAAGAAAATAAAATAAAAATGATGGTCTAAGTATATCATGAATTGACATACTTTTAGTATATGTTTGGTATCTGTAACTATTTCATATTTATACAGATTAATTAAATTAAATTAATTAAAAAATTAGTTAAATTAACTAACAAAGTGTGGTGTATAAAAAATAATTAATGGATTTTTTTAAAATGATAATTCATATATGCAATTAAAAAGAAAAAACATTAATACTAATATTAATAATTTTATTTTATTCTATCTTAATAATAATATAATAAAATAAAATCATTCAGCAAATGACAATTATTGCTAAAATGAAAAATTATTTTAGTTATTAAAATTTTAAATTTAATGTCTAAATTGTTTAGAAATAAAGTTTTGAGTTTCAATATGTGAAAAGAAAAATTATAAATTCGAGAAGTCGCGCAATTTGAACTTTTAATATTTTCCATTGAATGGACAAATAATTCACTTTAGAAAAAAAATCAAATAATTCAGTTTAGAAAAGCCAAGAAATAAATGTATCAAAATATTAGTCATGAATTTTTAATTTATTTATAATCAACTTGATCTTCTTTTAGAATAAAAAAATCAATAAATAAAACATGTGTATGTAATATAATATTATAAATAATAAAAAGTAATAAATTAGTGATGAATTTGGACTATATAATTGATCTTTGTATCTACAAAAGTTTGGCAAAATTGTATTGCAATGAAATAAAATTTGGTCATTTTAATTTCATCTTGCAATAGATAATGAAATTAGTCTATTTGAATGGTTAATTATTTGAAATGATGCTGGATTTAAATTTGAGTTTTAAGCGCAAAAATATTAAAAATAGACATGATAAATTTCAAATGATTATTCAATTATTTTATATGACTAGTTATTGAAATGGTTTATTTTGTTAATAATTTTACTAGGAATTTAAATTTTTGTAGTAATAAAAATAATAAATATATATATATATATATTAATAATTATAAATAGAAAATAATTTAATTAACATTAAATGGATATAATATATAGATTGTAATTTTTTTTATTTTTTAGTATTATTTATAATAATTATTTTTATTTAGAAAAAAAATTAAATTTAGACGAATTTGTAAGGCCTTGGACGTATAGATTAGATCGGAATTGCAAAGCTGGAACTAGGCTTGATCAAGCTCACATTCTATTATTAACTAGTCCAAGTCTAGTTCAGCTTTGATTCATTAACAAATCTAGGAAAGCATAATTAAACAAATTAATTTAATATTTAATTAAATGATACTTTGATAAATTGAAATTTAATAAAATTATTTTAATAAGTACTTATAAATGTAACTAATTGAATAAATCTAATTTTTGTTATACATGTATTTTTATAAATTTATACAGACAATATTGAAAATGAAATAATAAAAAAAGTCTATTTTACACAACTTCTCGTACACATTATAAAGTCTATTTTGTACTAAATTTTTTAACAAGATTTTGCTATATCACCTTTAAAAAAAAATTCATTATTTTATTATTTGGGAATTTGAATATTTCTCTAAAAAAAAATTTATAGGAATAATAAGTTGGAAATTATCCTCAAATTTAAAATTAAATAGTTAAAAACTTAAAAGCTGGTTAATTTTTGTAAAAAAGAAAAACTGGTTTAATCTGGGTCGAATAGTTTGCGTAAACCAGCTCGTATTGAAATCCAAAGTGTGTGTGGGCCTATCTGGCCCAAACCAAACCAAAAAAACTGAAATGTATAACAAGTTACACATTTAGGTTGCATGTCCTATTTTTCATATAATTAATATTTATAGTCTCTAAATTTTTTATTTTTATATTTATATTTTAATAATTACTTTTTTTCACGGTTTTTTGTTTTGTTTTGTTTTTTTTTTTAAACAATAGGTTTACTTTGTTTCATATAATATCTCCTCTTGCACTCTTCCACTGTTTCCTGAAATTTCTCGAATGTTCTTCTCTATTCTCCGGCACTAAGTATTTTGATTTTGTGGTTGGATTTTTCTCTTTCTTGTTCTCTTTTATAAACTTGTTTTTCAGGAGAAATTTTTAGATAAATTTAGTCTACTACATCATCTGTAAATTAAATTAAGTACTTAATATGTGGAGATAATTACTAGTAATTAAATATCAGCCAATATAAATAATAGTGGAAACTAGGTCTAATTCTCCTTTCGGAAAATTTGGTTCTCAAATTTTAAGACAATTGGAATTTCTATTTTTAAGAAGTTATATGTACCGGCTAAGAAGAGCACTTGTAAATTTTCAAAGAATGTTCATGGAAACGCCCTTTTGAAGAAGTACGTAGAGGAGGAATCTTTGAAAAAATTTCTGGTTCAATGAAATCCAAAAAAAAAAAAAAGAAAAGTAGAGAGATTGTCCAAAAGAAGAAAGATTGTTGTCGAGGAGTTATCAGATGAGATGTCTACTATGCCTCTTAGGTATATATTTGATATGTGCAACTGTTTTATGCATATACATACATATTATAATTTTGAAAAAATTAAAAGATAAAATAATAGTAAATGGTATATGTTAAATATATATGTGGTATATAACAAGAATCTATTCCATTAATTGTAATTTGAGATAATTTTATTTTCCTTCAATTTCCCATTTTATTTCAATTACTCATACAATTTGAAATTCATTTGCCACTCAAATGGTAATTAATTTTTTTTTTACTTAAAAATTTTATTCATTAAAAAAAAGACATTATTTTATTATTTGTGAACTTATATATAATAAGTTGGAAATTATCCTTAAATTTACAATTAAATAGTTAATTAAAAACTTGAAAGCTGGCTAATTCTTATAAAAAAGAAAAACTAGTTTAATTGGGTCCAATCCTTTGCTTAACCCAGCCCATATTGTAAAAGAAAGTTCTTGTGGGCGTATCCAGCCCAAACAAAACTGGATGAAGCAAAAAAGCATCAAAATTTTACATAATTTTATTTTTTATACGGAGAATAATTTAGTAACCCTCATAATTATTAATTTTTATATTCATCTTAATAATATTATTAACATAATTTAATTTTTTTAATTTTATATTAATTTTATTAATTTAATTTATTTAAACTCTATTATACCGTGTCATCTACCCTAAATACCAATCAATTAAATTCCTTTCTATACGTATGTAACCTTTATTCCAAAGCAAATGGATTTGCTTAGGACCCATTTGTACTATGCATAATAAATTGTTGTCCTTCGAAATCTTCTTTTCCTTGAAATCACATAACTTGTATAACCAATAAATCTTTAATTTAATGATAACGTCTCGTTGTCTTTTCCCCGATAAAAAATTCATTCATTAACATAGCAATAAGTCCAATCCACAGCACATAATTTAAACATATTTATGCATCTTAATACACTCTTTATATATATTAAATTATTTATTATAAAAAATTATATAAAAAATTAAAGTATTAATTAATTTTTTATATTTAAAAATTTAAAAAAATTAATTTATCTCTCCATATCTAGAAAGATAAATACTATTATTTATATTAACTTTAATTAATACAATACAAATTTCTATACATTTTATTTTAAATAATTTTAGTACTATTTTTTCTATTAGGCACACTTTTTATATATGTCAAACTCTTTATTATAAAAAATTATTTCAAAAACTAAAATTTTAATAGACTATTTATCTTTAAAAATTAAAGAATAGAGTTGGATTGCCACTTCACGTCTAGAAAGACAAATACAACTCTTTATATTAACTTCAATTAATGCAATATAAGTTTCTTTACATTTTATTTAAGATAATTTTAATACTATTTTTTCTATTAAATAAATTTAAAAAATAAAAAATTAAAATAATTAATACTTATGGGATAAAATAAAATAAAGAATAAATATAAATAGTCTATTAGATTTAAATAAAATTTTCTACCTTTATTAGTTAGATATTCTCTATTAAATAAAATATGCTATTTAAAATAAAAAGCACCATTGAAAATACTCTTATATAGCCAACTCAATAATAAACAAATAGACCTTGAGTCCTGATTTAAACTATCCACTACAGGAGTTTTTACAAAGGGTTTGAAGTTCATAAAACCAGCTCAATGGCCTATAGATATATTGAAACACTGCTGACCTATTCTCTGCCTTCTAGAGGCTTCTCCTTTTTGAGTAAGTGGCTCCGTTGTCGCTGGTCACCATGCTATAAGGAAAAGCAACAAATAGATCATGCCGGAGTTTAGACCAAAAGATAAAACATGCATTGATTAAACTTGAAAAATCTCTATAAATGAACAAAAACAATAAGCTTGAGCTGAAAAATGCTCAGATCTTTTGGCTTTAGTTGGATTTGTGTTCGTGGCCTCTCAAAACACCAAGGTTTCCTAACTCCTATGAAATCCATGAAACTCTACTGCTGGATTTAAGATCTGCTTCCATCCCATAGATTTCCAAAAAGAAAATCTTAGGGTTTCGAAGGGATGAGAGTAACCGAACAAGCGCAAAACCTACCTATTACCATCATAGAGTAAACAAACCAAAACAAAATCATAGAAAAACTGATAGAGACAGTAGAGCAAAAGGATCTTATTAAGGCCTTAAACAAAAACTTATTTGCACAGAGTGAGAAAAAAAAAGAAGAAATAATAAGTTAAAAGATAGAATGTACTCCCACTGGTGGCTCCAGCCACTGAGGATTTCCCTAGTTGGAAATTCTAAAACGTGGGCAAACTTTCACAAGGAAAGAGAAATACAGGAAAGGATAGCTTATGTCTTGTTTTTGAGATTATAAGGTCATTTTTAGTGATATTGAATTGTTTCCAATTTGGATTTTAATCGGATTACTAAAATCATCGGTGACGGATTTAGTCAATGAGAAGTGGAGTCTTTGGACCTCACTTTTCTACAAAAATTTATTATAAAAAATATATATTTTATATAATATGAACCCGCTAATCTACATTTTAATAAAAAAATTAAAAAAAAAGTACTTGTATACATCAGCAGATACTAGGAGTTTGTAGTCCTCATCGCCCCATAATTTTTTAAATGTTACATCTATAATTTTTAATTTTTTTTTATATTTGCCCTCCTAATTTTTCATTTTTTTCATATTTGTCCTTTTAATTTTAATTTTAATTTTTACTCTTTTTAACTATATATTTTTTATATGTTCCCCCTAATTCCATAATTTCTTTAATTTTAAATTTTAAGTTTTAATTTTTTTTTATGTTTTCCCTTCAAAATTTTTATTTTTATTTTCATATTTTCTCATTAAATTTTTTATTTTTATCCTTTAGCTCTAAATATGTTTCATAATTAGACTTTTTATATCTATAAATAGCACTATAAAAAAATTAATTGGGTCTACCACTAAAAAGTAACTGAGTTTTTACCCTCCTCTCAGCTAAAATCCTACCTCTGCCATTTTGTATACATTAATAAAAAAAATAAGTAATTGTTAATTGAACTCCACTTAAGTAATTATACACACACACACACGCACATATATGTGTGTATGTGTGTTTATATATATACGTATGTGTGTGTATAATTACTTAAGTGGAGTTCAATTAACAATTACTTATTTTTTTATTTATGTATACAAAATGGCAAAGGTAGGATATATATATATACACCTTAACTTTTAGATAGTCCAGACTAAACATCTTTCTTCATCCATTATATATAATTTGAATTTCAATTGGACTATGATAAAAGATAAAATATGCCAAATTTATTGGGCTCGATACGGCGAAACCCATCAGTATAATCTACTTTGCATTGTTAGGAGTTCACACTCAACCAAGTCCAAAGTCTCTCAGCCCATCTTGAACTCCTTCCTCAGCAAGAATCTAGGGAGCACTTTTTTTTTTCTCTTCATACCTCTCTCACCAACAGAGAGTACGTCCATCGAACTATGCTGCTTGCACCATATCATATTTGTAAGAGCACCATCTGCCACGAATGAATCACTCAAAGGCGGCGGATTATGCTTTGACACTTCTGAGGTCATACCCTCTAGCCAGCACCCATGCAAACTGATAAGCAGCTTGTAGTGCTCATCGAAAAATCACACAATGACACTTGTCTATATACGTAGGATGTTGGTACTCATGGTATAAAAGAGAGAACCCGTCTTCAACTAAGGTAACTTGATATCTACACTCTCTCATTTCGATTCTTTCTCTTAAATCAAAGGTCTTAGAGAATAGGCCTTTCTTCTCCCAGACCACTTCGCTAGTTAATTCGGTAATGACTTGAGCTTCAGAGGGTATTTGCTGGGCAATAGGCCGAGCTCCCTTTGACTTCATTTGTTGTCTTGTAAACTCAATGAAGCACATTCATGTAAGCTCTTTATCATGAAGTCCAGTCCATTGTTCTCTTGTTTAATCTCATACTGATCATAATAGATTTATAAGTCATATATACATATCTTATTCCTATGTATAATAAGTAGGAAGCAAAGTCATATATACAGCTTCACTTCAACTTTTAAATGGTCCAAATCAAACATATTTCTTCATTCATCCTAATCTAAATCTCAAAATTAAACATCTTTCTTCATCCATCCTTGTTTAAAGAATGAGTTTAGTTTGCCGTATCTTTAACCTATTGTGATTGTGTAGTTGAAAAGGAAAGGGCAACTTAGTCAACATTACATAAAGTTGATTTGTAAATGTCTAACAATAATAATAATAATACTTAGATCTCTTCTGTTTCGTTAGTTTTATCTGGAACTTCATTTTCTTTCAAAAAAGGGGAAGAAGGAGGATCTTCTTGTTATTTATTTGTTGAATAAACATATCGATTGAAAAAATCATGACTATACTTAACAAAAAAAAAAAAAAAAAGACTTGGATATTCTACATTGTATGCTATTAAACCAATAAAATTATTAATTTTAGAATATTAAAAACTTAGATAATGATAACACATAAAAATTAATAGAAATTACTTTTCAAAAATATTTTTTTAAAAATTTCTTTAATTACATATATTTTCTTTCACTCCATTTACTTATAATTGTGATTCTGCCATTGTGAATTGAAGTACCACCTTCATAGTTTATTAGCATAATTTGAATCCTACTTAAAAAGTGGAGAATTAATAAATCTCTTTATCCATTAAAAAGTGTAAATAAAAAAAGTGTAAATGTGCAAAGCTAGTCATTAATTTTTGGTATCAAATTATAGTTATATATATATATATTATGTCATATATAAAAGTATAAGAATTAATTATTATTTAGTTTATGAAATTCTACTTATAATTTATATATAAGTTAGAATCTCTATTTTAAAAAATCAAATTAATAGATTTTTAATATTTTATTTCATTAATAACATATGATATGTTTGTTAGTCAAAGATAAATGAATTATATAGTATTTATAAATTCTAACTAATTAATAATTACTAACTTCTTCTTCTTATTATTTTTATTAATAATAACTGAATTTCAATTAAAATTTGAATTTGCAACTTCAGATTATTATAATTCAAATTAAGTTTAATTATTTATAAATTTCCAACACGCATGAAAAAGAGTTAAACGTGCTAATTGCATGCAACCAAAATATAAACCCTAAAAGTAATCCCAATTGAGTTTGGTTTATATTACTAATTGCATGCAATTACTATGAAAAAAATCAAATTTAAAAGATTTAACCCCAAAAAAAAAAAAAAAAAAAAAAAACTAAAACAAAGAAAACATAAATAGCTAGTGTTAGATTCATTCCCAATTCCTTCGTGACTGAGAAAGATTCATACTTTTTCTTCCACATCAAAGGATTTTTTTTTTTATTTTTTTTTACAATGGACAAAACCGTTATATATAGACTTGCAACCATTTCCGTTTTAGTTAGTTGGATTTTTTAATGAAAATTTTGTTTGTTTACCTGGAAAGTTGATGAAAACGATAGGTTAGCAAAGTTGAAGAAAATGATAGATTAATTAGTAATTAAAAAAAATAATTGAAATGCATGTAAAAGAGGTGCTTTAAAAATTGGACCGATGATCGAACTGGTCATATCACTGGTTTGCGGTTCAACTAATTTGACTGGTTAAATAAAATTCTCTTATTTCTCTTTTTTTTTTTTTTCTAATTTTTTGATTGATTTCTATTGATGGAGGTTTAACCGGTTAAAAATTAGTTAAAAACTGATTAAAGAATGATTAAACTGAAAATATAATTTTTAATTGAACCAAACTAGATTGGCTGGCAACTCAAGTTCAACCAATCAAACCGACCGGTCCTTTCCGATTTTTAAAACACTATGCAAAAGTTTCTTTACTTATCTTATTATTAAAACTATAAAATTTTTTTTTTTTGGGTTAAAATTCAAGTAAAATTGATATAAAAGTAAAAAATTGTTTTCTTAATGTACTTTATTCTTAGCGTATATGTCTAAAATTGAGATTGAAAAATTGCTTTTTTTTTAAATAAAATTTTAAGCATCGTTGAATAAAATAGTTTTTTAAACTGTGGTTTAGTTCTTTGAAATTTTTATTTTTAGAACCATGTGAAACTTAATTTTCAATTTTTTTTAATGGCATATTAGTTTTTAATATAATATTATATATAAAATAATAATAATTTTTTTTCAAATTCCAATTTTTAAGAGATGACCTTTCTAGTTTTCTATCTTTTGGAACATATCTATCTCTTCATATGATATGGGCATGTGCCACATCTTTGCTCAATTAAAAACTGTTCAACAATGTCATTAAATTATATTTAATTTAAAAATCAATTCATAATAAAAATTTTAGAGTATAATCTAATTCTTTTTCCATTTTTTAATAAAATTTTAGAATGATTTTTTTTTTCAAAGTCATCTCTAAAACGTTTAATGTCAATGAGTACAAAACCTGCCCGATGCAGCTTGTAGCTTTAATTTTTTCATTTGAAAAAAATAAAGGATATAATACAAGGAACAACCGAGAGACTGATTAAATTTATCAACCAAAATTTTTCAGTCAGTAATTACTGACTAAAATTGAAATAAAAAAATAAAACTAAAATATAGACCCATTTTCTGATTGAATAAAACTGAAATTACCAAGGGATAAAAATAGTCGGTCACTTTTAGTGAGAATAATTGGCGCGTTAATCTAGCTACCGTTTTGACACCTATTATTGACTGAATGTAAATTAAAAGTCAGATGCAAAAATTTAGCTGATATTAAAAATTTATTGATCGAATTAGCTAATAAATGCCACGTGTTAAAATAAAATAGTCAGTAAATGTATTAAAAAAAAGACCAAACATTTAATAATTTGCTGACTAATTACCTACAGTTATTTTTTGATACGTGGCTTTCGTGGCTAACTCAGTTGGTAAATTAATAATTCATTTGGTATCCAGTTGGTAAACGGTTGATGATTCAATCAATAAATTCTTTATATATTATCGAGCTATTCTTACTTCTTCTCTTCTCTTTTTCTCTCCTTCTCTTTTCTTTCTTTCTCTCCCTCCCCTCCCCCACTGCCATCCTGCCATCTTAGTCTGCCGGCCGCCACTCCTCCCGTCCTCTGGACCTCCTCCCGCCATCTTTCACCTGTGGAGGTATGTAGTTTTTAGTTATTTTTCCTTCTTTTTTGTAGTTTTATGCGTGCAATGGAATTTTTGTTTAGTTTTTCTATTTTTTAATTATTTTTCTGGTTTTATTTGTAATTTAAGTATTATTTAATTAGGTAATGTGAGTTTGTTGATTTTTTGATTATTTGTTGATTTGAATGTGGATTTGTTAAAAATAATTTTATAATTGTTAATTGATATTTATGACCTTCATGTAAAATTTATGTGTTTAAATTTTATTTTATTTGGTTTCATCTTTTTATGTGAATTAAATTGTGTAATGTAAATAAGTTTTATGTGTTATTAAATTTTTGTATTTTTTAAATTTCCGTGCTATTAAATTTCTATATTTTTTATTAAATATTTGTGTTTTTATGTGGTTTACGCGAAATTTATTGAATTAAATTATGTAATTCAATAATTTTTTGTGTTCTTTTTTGAAATTTTGTGTATGAATTTGTTATTTTTTTGTGTTATATGTTAAATATTATTATTTGGTATATTTTATTTTGTCATGTTTTTAGATATATTTTGATAATTTTGAGATTTTAGTTTATAATTTTAGGTTATAGTTTATTGAATTTTTGAGGTAATTTTGTAATAATTTATTCTTTTGTTATTTTAATTGGTTTGTAATTTTCATTTTAGTTAATTGGGATTTTTTCCTGTATTTTAGTTAGATTTTTTACGCTACAACTAGTAGATACGTTAATTTTTTTGTATGTAAATAATTATATGTGTCTTAGTGTAATTATAATTTGAACAAATGTGTATTTCTATTTGTATAATTTTTTGTAATTGGCATGCACTTTATAATTTATTGTCATAGAATTTGTAATTTATTGGCATGTACTTTGTATTTGATTTTGTATGTTTTAGACAAGACAAGTTAGTCAATATCCAACATTTTTCCAAAACATAAAATAAGAATTAAAATGAAGGTAAATATAAATGAAGATTAATAATAGAAAAAAATAAAAACCATGAACCTAATCCATTGGTATTATAAAAAATTAAGAAAAAATAAAATGAGGAGCAAAATTACTCTTAAAATTAATAGTATACATCAACTTAATTATGAAATTCTAAAAAATAATAAAACTTATAATTTGGATTAAAAATTTATAATTTGACTTCCAAAAAAAAAATTTAATTGTATATAATCTCGTATTAATTATGTTGTGAATCGGAGGAAATTGATGAATTTATTTTTTTGTAAAGTTATTTTTTATGTGTAGACATTCAATTATTATTAATTTTATTTTTGGACTTTGCATAATAAAAAGCCCAAAAATACATTTAATTGAAAATAACTAATAAATTTATGCATAATTGTATGTATTAGTTTGGTATCCTTCCCATCAAATGATGAGAGGATACTAAAATGTCCAAAGTGAATAGTTTATAAATTTCATTGTCTATATAATTTATCGTATCATTTAATTTCATACTCTTATTTAAAATTTTAGTATCATCTTTTATATGTTCTCTTTAGCCTGTCCTTGGGAGCTTAAGGAACTTGACTCTACTGGATCTAATACACTCGTTCTGTACTTGAGTACTCTACTTTTTGAAAATCTCATTTTGTTTTTCTTCTTATTTCATAAAGTAAGTGAGTATGTGGTAACTTCTTTCCTTTGTTTGGCTTGAATCCAATCTGATCTATCAAGAAATGGGTCTTTGTAATTGACTTGATTCTCGCTTTTAAGCAATTAATGGAACGGAACAAGTGGTTGATGGTAGGGAATGGGCAAGGCCCTCTCATCTATAGGCTCATGTCCATCATTTTTGCACAATTTAGCATTTTTTATCAATGGAGTGCATACTGACTTGCAATTCTCCATTTGAAACTTAGTGCATATTGAAAAATATCCTACTTTATATATGACATTTTTCATTTGGTGTACTAGAAAAACTATAGGGAGATACTGCTAAAATTTTTGTAGGAGTATGAATTCCGCATGTTACAATAACAGTTATATAATAATAAGTTTCTAAATGAGTTAGATTTTTATCTTTTTTTATCGAAATTATATATTTTTTATTAATTTTTAATCATATTACCAATCGTTTTTCTTTTCTTTTTTTTTTTTTTCTTTTTGATAAGCTAGTCATTTTTATTAAATATTAAAAGGGAAAAAACCAAATTGGGCAAGGAGTCCAAGATGATGAAAAAAACGTCTCCTAGAATTAAGATACAAAGTAACAATCGCAAGAACAAGCTTTTTGCATAGCCTCATATCACAAATATTTTCTGACCATTTTGCCAACTGAATATATTTATTTTTAATTATTTTTTATTTGTTTATTGACTATTTTCACATTTTATGTGCTTTTTAGATATATTTACTAATTGATTTAAAATACTTACTAACTGTTATTCAGTCGATAAATTAACTAACCAACTGAATATTTTGTCATTGATATTTTACCGACCAATGTTATACTGAGCATTTTTTTAGTCAACAATCGATCGGTAAGTAATACCAACCTTTAGTAACATTTATTAATTGAAAATTTGATCAGTGAATCAGTATTATCTTGTAGTGGTAGCAGGTAAGGCCACCGGTTAGTTTTTTTTTTTTTTTTTTAATCCATGGAAGGGCCTATTAAGCTGTAGGTTACACAACAAGGGGTACTCATCTCAATACACTTGTCATAAAAGCAAAATCTCATTAGTGCAAATGAGAGAATTTGAACTCAAAATTTCTTGCTACTAAAAGCAAATACTCTTGCCACTTAAAATATGTAGCGATTCATCGATCAGATATTGGAGTCTTTGATTTAAGTTACCACTAAAGAGCATGTCAATAATAATAACTATCAATCTTTGTTAATTTCCGTAGTCCATCTAATTAAGCAATTAAGTTAAAGTTTAGATATTATACGAGGAAATAAAGGACTTACTAAATTGATATTCTAGGCAAGTCATTTACTGTGTAATTGTGTTTCTATTTTTATTTTATTTTATTTGAGATTATTTCTATCTCAACCTTATTTTTTCTTTTAAAAAACTTCTGATCACGCATAAGCGCAGAAAGAAATTAATTTTATAATATATTCAATAATAATCACCTAATTTTATAATATATTCAATAATAATCACCATTTATAAAGAATTATACTATAATACATTTAAGTTAAAATAAAATGATTTATAAATGAATTAATGAAAAAAATAATAACTATAATTAAATGAAAGACTTCAAGCTTACGAATTAAAATTATTTATATCTTTCTAAAATAATAAAACAATTTCATAAAATAAAGACTTTTCCATTTATAAAAATCTTGATAAAATAGCACTTACATTATACAACAAATTTCATAAGTGAAAAATGTAATTCGTACAAGAAATACACTTTAAAAACAGAATATTTATCACATACACTGGAGTACGCCACACATCAAACAACTCGACAACCGACATGTCATCTTGACTTCTATTTTCTTCTTCTTTATTACTATAATATTTTTTTCTTTCCATTCCTGCCCTCAATCACGTGCCCAAAATCCATTGTTAGCCTTTTTTCCGCCATTTGCCGTGATTATCGCCCCTGAAAAACTCAATGAGTTGCAACACTGTGTAAAACCACCGTCTCGACGGTCAAACCCGGTCCAAACCCGAATAAAACACCCCACTCGAGTCCTTCGCCGGTTGTAGGTTTACCTTCTTCAAGAGACTTCTTTCTCATCTCATCTAAAATAAACAAAACACAAGCACTTGACATATTTCCATATTCACTAAGTACATGTCTGGTGGCTCTCATTTTTTCGGGTTTTAAACTAAGTTTAGCTTCGACTTGATCAAGAATGGCAGGTCCACCAGGGTGAGCAATCCAAAAAATGGAATTCCAATCTTTAATACCAATAGGAGTAAAAGCTTCAACTAAACTTTTCTCTATATTTTTAGAGATTAAACCAGGAACATCTTTCAATAAATGAAAAGTGAGACCAACTTCACGTAAGTGTCCGTCAATAGCACCATCAGAATCAGGCAAGATCGTTTGAGCTGCAGAAACAAGTTCAAACAACGGACGTTCAATGGAAACATCAGGATCGGATCCAATAATTAAAGCTCCAGCTCCATCACCGAAAAGGGCTTGACCGACTAAAGAATCTAAATGAGTATCAGAAGGACCGCGAAATGTAACAGCTGTTATTTCAGAACAAACAACTAAAACGCGTGCTCCTTTATTATTTTCTGCTAAATCTTTAGCCATTCTAAGAACAGTGCCGCCGGCGAAACAACCTTGCTGATACATCATGAATCGCTTAACGGAGGGACGGAGGCCGAGAAGTTTGGTTAGCTGGTAATCACAACCTGGCATATCTACACCGGAAGTAGTGCAGAAAATTAGGTGAGTGATTTTGGATTTAGGCTGACCCCATTCTTTAATGGCTTTTGTTGCAGCTTCTTTCCCAAGTTTTGGGACTTCTACTACTACAATATCTTGGCGAGCATCTAGTGATGATTCCCAGTACGCGCACATATTTGGATTTTCTTTCAAGATTTCTTCGTTTAAGTGCATGTAACGTTTCTTGATCATAGATTTATCACCTGTTAATTACCCAAAAAAAGTAAAATCAAGAACAGATTAAAGAAATTTTAATACATTCATAAATAGGCCCACGTTACTTATGACATTGTACTATCTTGTGGGTCATCTTTTCCAATTTTGGTTGGAAAAAAATCTCTTTTTTTTTTTTTTAAATTTTATTTGAGTGTCACGTGCCTCTGTCTCATTAAAAATCAGCTTTAGGGATGCGTTATATTATTATTCGAATCCGATTCGAGTATAAATTAAAAAATTCATTTCTTTTCATTTACTAAACATCGTAGACGTTTTCCATCCTATTAAACTAAGATTGAATCGATCAGTAAAATTATCATATTTATTATACATCATTTTTGAATCATCTTTGAATGCTTAAAATAAAAATTATAGGATGTATATAAAAAAAAATGCAAAAAGTAGATGAAAGAATACAAAAATTGAATCAAATATAAAAAATGAATTTACAAATACAAAAAATGACTAATATTTATATGATGGAAACTATATATAATTTGAAAGTTTAGTTATAAATTTTTAAAAAATGCAATTACAAAATATAATTGAAAAACTATGGAAATTAATTATATTTACAATTTGCATTAAGAAAATAACAGTGAAACAAATCACAGTGAAAAATAATATTAATTATAATAAGGTTGTCCCAGCCCTCTCTTTTTATTGTCGTGTGTTTACCATCCCTTCAATAACAATAATAGATTAATAACTATATAATACTACTAATTAGTATTTAATCTGCCTTATTAGCCTAAAGATTTCGTAAAATATATATACATATATATATATATATATATTTTTATGGTGAAAAATCATTTTTTAATAAAAAATTATAGAAAGAATTTATGAATTGAAAGATTTCATAATATTCGTAAACTGAATAATAATAAATTTGACCTTCTGCACTCAGGGAATGGAGAATGGATGAAAGAATGATATAGGTACATAGTGGTGACAAAGAAAATATACGTACACATGCGTTTGAATTTTTCTTTCAACTCAGTCAAGTGTTCGCTCTTAGTGATGCGGAAATAATAGTCAGGGTAATCAGCCTGGTTGACACAATTGGAAGGGGTGGCGGTGCCAATGGCAAGGACGGTGGCAGGACCATTGGCTCGCTGGGCTTTTCTGATCTCTTCCACAGTTACAGTAGCCATTGATAGAATGAAAAATAAAGAAGAAGAAGAGGTAGATGGGAAATGATTTTGATAGTTAAAAAGAAGAGAGAAGAGAGGTGTAGCGTCCAAGTGTTGAGGAGAATTGGAAGGCCTAAGAGGTGGTTATATATGGGGAAAGGGGTAGGTTTGATGGACGATGGGCCGTTAGCCACGTGGGCCTTGTGTTACCTGACCAGTCAGTGGTAGATATCACACCACTTGCTTATTAATTGTTGAATTTTAGGTAGTTTTGAATTTTCAAGCCTTTTCATTTTCTCATAGTTATTATTATTATTATTATTATTATAATATATATATATATATATGTAGGTTCAATCGTTACTACTTTTTTAACCGTTGATTAAATCTAACAGTTTTAGTTTATTTTAAGTTTTTCAGTAATATTTATAATTATCATTTATTATTTTAGAAAATTTTAATCTTATTAAAGTTTTTTATTTTTAAAGAATAATTTATAGATAACTTGATTATATGGCATTAATTTAAAATTTTTTAACTAATTAAGTTGTAGTGATACACTTTTACAAAATGCATACCATGACATTAATTTAACTAAAGACATTGATTAAATATATCAATAGAAAATATATTAATATAGATCAATAGATATTTATTTGCAATTTTTTTTTTAAAAAACTTAAGGGATTATATTTTTTTAAGGTTATGTAAATAATATAAATAATATATATATTTTGTATTTTCTAAACACCACAATAATTTCTCTCTCTTAGTATTCAAACATTAGTGGCTTTTAATTATATCTGTTTATGGATTAAGTTTGGATTTGTAAAATATTAAATTTTTCAAAAACTCAATCCGCAAGTCTCATAGTTTTCTTATCTAATTAAATTTTAATGACCATAAACAAGTCTACTTCTAATCAACCAAAATGGAACATAGATTTCCCTATGCATATATTTGCTACCTCGAGTATTTCACGTGTTGGCACATCACAATAATCTCCTCCAATCTTTTAATTTCTTTGTTTTTTATTAAATCTTTATTTTGTTCCACACTAAATACATAAATATATTATCATTTTAATTAAATTATATTGAAGATTTAGACAAATTATTTATTTGTCATTCATTTATGTTAAAAATATCAGTTTTTCTAAAACATAATATGATGAAAATATTTAATTGGATAAATTTAAATTTTTTATTTTTTATTGAATATAAAAATTTATAAAATTACAAATTATTATAATTAGATATTTGATGACGAATGAATATTTCTTTTAATACTAAAAATGTGACATGTTTATATTATTATATGTCTTTTTAGCATTGAGAGAAGCAGGGATGAGTCTAGTAGGCCCTCCAAACAACTATTTTTAAATATTTTAAATATAAATAAATATGAAATTGGTCTCCAAATATTTTTATTTTTACATTTCCGTGTGTGTCTATATATATATATATATATATATATATATATATATATATATATATATATATAGTTGTAAAATATAAATACTAAAAGTCTTTTTTATGATTTATAGCATTATTAACTTTTTCAATTGTTTGATTTTTAAATTTTTTATTTGAAAATATATAAATAATTGATAAATAACTTTTATTATGAAAAATATTTAAAATTAAATAATTGAAACACATAAAGAGTTTTATCAATTTAAATATTTTCACTTTCTTTTAAATAAAATTTGTTCATAAAATAAATGGCTAAACTGTTGAAGCATTAACAAAGATTAACTTAACTCGAATGATATTTCCTCCTTCTAATACAAATCATCTTTAGTATTGAAAGGGAATCAAGCTAAAACATATGGACAATTTTATTGGAATGTTATTAAATATGAACACATTCCTAATAAATACATTTATTTTCATTTTACATTATATTTTTAATTAAAAAATTATGTAATGAATTTTTTCTATTTTATTTTAATTTTAAGGTGAAAATAATTGTTAGATTTCTTATGTGATAAGTGAACATTTTAAATTATCCGTTTAGTAAAATTATTATGGATTTATTCATGAAAAACATAGAAGATTCGAATTTAAGTCAATTATTTATATTATATATGTATTTACGTAATGTTAGATTATGTCCAGGTATATTACATTTTTTATATTATACTATTATTTTTTTTGAAAAAAAATATTTATCATAATTAAAAATGATTATTTTTCACATAATTATAAAAAAAAAATCAAATAAGTACCTTCAATAAACAAAAGAAGATTGAAAGAAAACTCTATTTTAAACAAAAGGAGCTTGAGAAAATAGTATATAAATCTAAAAGTTATATTAATTGACAAATAAATTTAAATATTAAATTAAAAAATTGCTATTTTTTTATTTTTAACATAAAGGACTTGCATATGAAAATTATTCATGATAATTATTATTTTGTAAAATAAAGAAAAATAATATTTTTCTTTATTTTTAACATAAAGACTTGTTACAAAACCAAAAAGTTATATTAATTGTTAAAGTAAATTGACAGCGGGTATAATCAACAAGATAATTGTGGAATAATAATAATCAATAAAAATAATACCAGCTATTTAACGTGATTCACCATTAATTTTGGGCTACATCCACGAGACAAACTCCGAATAAAACTTCCACTATTAAAAATAGTAGGTACAAGAGAATTTAAATGAGATATCACCAAAATAGTAACACTTACCGTATTTCTCAAAAATACCCCAAAATATTTTTCTCACTATTTTGTCACTCTCCTTTTCAGGAATTATTTTCTAAAACTCTAAAAACCTCTCTCTCTCTTTTTCTTCTCTTGCAGTTTATGCAAGTATTCTGTGTAAATGCTATGAACCTTGCATGCCCTTTTATAGGTATGCAAGAGGTAATGTTTCAACGGGTTAGGCACCAAATTTTGATAAGTCGGTGCCCACCTCCCCTTTCTATTTTTTTTTTCTTTTTCATACATGTGGGTCCCTCCATGTCTATGTGGGAGGGACACCACAACAAATCTCCCCCTTCCGATCACATGGAGGGTTCCATCATTCCTGCAGCCAATCGACAGTATTCAAATGACTCCTTTGGTAGAATCTTTGTCAACATATCTGATCCATTTTCTTCCGTATGGATCTTCTCAAGCTGTAATAGCTTTTTCTCTAGTACATCTCTGATCCAGTAATATCTCACATCAATATGCTTTGATCTTGAATGAAATAAGGAATTTTTCCCAAGGTGAATAGCACTCTGGCTATCACAAAACAACTGATATCTGTCTTGCTGCATACCAAGTTCATTTAAAAACTTTTTTAACCATAGCAACTCTTTACACGCTTCTGTTGCTGCAATAAACTCTGCCTCAGTAGTAGAAAGTGCAACACATTTTTGTAACCTTGATTGCCATGACACAGCTCCCCCTGTAAATGTAATCAGGTATCCTGAAGTAGACTTTCTTGAATCTACGTCTCCAGCCATATCTACATCTGTATAGCCTACTAACATAGGCTTTTCTTCTCCAAAGCATAAGCATACTTTGGAAGTGCCACGAAAATACCTAAAAATCTATTTTACTGTAGCCCAATGTTCCTTACCAGGATTTGAAAGGAACCGACTCACTACTCCAACAGAGTGAGCAATATCTGGCCATGTACACACCATGGCATACATTAAACTTCCAACTGCTAAAGCATAAGGAATCTTATTCATTTCTTCCTTCTCTTTGTCTGTAGAAGGGCTATGTTTAGAACTTAGTGTAAAGTGATTAGCAAGAGGACAACTAACCGCTTTAGCCTTGTCCATATTGAACCTTTGAAGTACTTTCTCAATATACTTCTCTTGTGACAACCATATCTTCTTGGCTCCTCTGTCTCTAATAATCTGCATGCCAAGAATTTGTTTTGCTGGCCCCAAGTCTCTCATGGCAAAAGACTTACTCAACTGTTGTTTCAAGTTGTTGATTCTAGAAATATTTTGGCCAACAATCAACATGTCATCCACATAGAGCAAAAGAATGATGAAATCTTCATTTGAGAATTTCTGCATAAAAACACAATGGTCTGAAGTAGTCTTCTTGTAGCCTTGCTTCCCCATAACTGACTCAAACTTCTTATACCATTGTCTCGGTGCTTGTTTCAAGCCATACAAGCTTTTCTTCAACTTATAGACATAATCTTCTTTTCCTTTAACTTTGAAACCCTCTGGTTGCTCCATGTATATGTCCTCTTCTAAATCCCCATGTAAAAAGGCAGTTTTCACATCCATTTGCTCAATCTCTAAATTAAGACTTGCTGCTAACCCCAGCACAGTACGAATGGATGTCATTTTCACAACAGGTGAAAATATCTCATCAAGATCAATGCCTTTT
The DNA here is from genome assembly GCA_947687605.1 of Reutealis trisperma. Lineage (NCBI taxonomy): Eukaryota > Viridiplantae > Streptophyta > Magnoliopsida > Malpighiales > Euphorbiaceae > Reutealis > Reutealis trisperma. Next base: position 632,787 of record CANTUT010000242.1, on the reverse strand, counting down.
CTTTGGTTGAACCCTTTAACAACCAGTCTGGCTTTGAATCGGGGACTCGAACTGTGTTCTTCATGCTTGAACCTGAACACCCATTTATTTTTCAAAGCTCTTTTGCCTTTAGGCAACTTCACTAGCTCAAATGTTTTATTCTCATATAAGGACTTCATTTCATCTTGCATGGCTTCAATCCACTTCTTTTTGTGTTCATTATCCATAGCTTCTCCAAAACTTTCTGGTTCTCCCCCGTCAGTCAGCAACACATACTCATTTGTTGAATATCTGATAGATGGTTGTCTTCTTCTATCACTTCTTCTCAATGGAACTGGGGAAGCCATAGGTGCTGGTGGTTGATGATGAACATCATCATCATTTTCATCATCTGATTCATCTTCAGCATTCTCAGCACCAACTTCTATGGGAGCATCATCTTCATCAGGTGGATTATTCTAGTTTTTATCTCCAACCTCTTTTGGCACTAGTGTTGGAGGAATTAATTCCAAATCTGATGAGTCACCATTGGAAGGAACATCTTTCTCCATTTTGTCAATATTTTCAATGGTCTCATCCTCAACAAATACAGCATCACGGCTCCTGACAAGTCTCTTATCAACCAGATTATAAAATCTATAGCCAAATTGATCTTGACCATAGCCAATAAAGATACACTGTCTTGTCTTAGCATCAAGCTTGGATCTCTCATCTTTGGGAATATGAACAAATGTTTTACAACCAAACACCCGCAGATGATCATAGGAAACATTCCTTCCTAACCAAACCCTCTCCAGGACATCATTCTTGAGAGGAACACAGGTTGAGCGATTCAACAAATATGCAGTTGTCTGAAGAGCTTCACCCCAAAACATCTTAGGTAACTTTGCATGTGAGAGTAGACATCTGACTCTCTCCATCAAAGTTTTGTTCATCCTCTTAGCTAAGCCATTCAACTGTGGCATCTTCGGAGGTGTCTTCTAATGTTGAATACCATGCTCTTTACAGTAAGCATGAAATGGTCCAGTGTACTCTCCACCATTGTCTGTTCGGATGCACTTTAATTTCTTCCCAGTCTGTCTCTCAACTGAGGCAAAAAACTGCTTGAAGACATCTAACACCTGATCTTTTGTCTTCAAGGTATATACCCATGTCTTCCGAGAATGATCATCAATAAAAGTCACAAAGTACTAAGCACCACCAACTGATTTTGGCATTGGTCCACACAAATATGAATATATCAGATCTAACACATTCTTCATTCTAGAAGGAGGAGAACTCTTGAAAGCAACTCTGTTTTGCTTTCCCGCCAAACAATCTGTGCATTTATCTAAATGCACTTGCTTTATCCCAGATAGCATATTTTTCTTGACCAGATAGCTCATCCCCTTCTCACTCATATGACCCAGTCTCTTATGCCATAACTCAACTGTATTATCTTTCTCCAAAACATTCACACTGTCGTTGGAGAGCTTTGCATTCATCACATAAAGTGATGAGTACTTTTTACCTCTGGCCACTACTAAGGAACCTTTTGTGAGTTTCTATCGAACATTCATGAAGGTATTGCAGAAACCTTCATCATTTAGTCTAACTACCGAAATCAGATTCAACCGCAAATCTGAAATATGCCTCACATTTCTGAGGACTAGCCTTGTGCCGTTCTCCATCTCTAAGCAAACATCTCCTCTGCCAATAACTTTTGACAGGCCTTTATTTCCCATCCTAACAACACCAAAGTCTCTAGGTGTGTATGATGAGAAGAATTCTCTACGTGATGTAGCATGGATGGTAGCACCACTATCAATCACCCAATTGGCTTCCTGGGTTACAAGATTGACAAGTTCTTCATCTTGAAGAATGTTGAATTCATTGATAGTAATTGTTTGTTCATCATCGCTGCTGTCATTATACTTTTTCTCCTTGCCTTTTTTTTTCTCCTTTTTGAACTGTCGGCAGAATCTCTTGATATGCCCCTTCCTTTTGCAGTGATGGCACTCAACATTTGCATATTTATTTGACTTTTCTCTGCTCTTGTCTCTGGATTTTGATCCCCTCTATTGGCTTCTCCCTCTGGATTCTGTAACCATAACTTTTGACTGTGATGAAGAGGTTGAATTTTGTGATCTCTGTCTTATCTCTTCATTCAGAATACCACTTTTAACAGCCTCCATATTTACCACACCGTCAGGCGCAAAGTTAGTAATTGAGATCTCCAAAGTCTCCCATGACTCTGGTGGAGAGGCTAGCGCCATAAGAGCAAGTACTTCATTGTCAAATTTTATGCCCATTCCTGACAACTGGTCCACGATCCCTTGCATTTCATTAAGATGATCTGTTATAGAAGTGCCTTCTCAATATTTTACTTGCATCAATTTTTTCAAGTAAAATAATTTATTGTTGCCAGTTTTAAAAGCATACAGCTCCTCAAGCTTATTCCACAATATTTTTGCATGAGTCTCATTGCAGATGTGATTGTACACGTTATCTTCAACAAACTGCCGGATAAAACCACACACTTGCTCATGCTTAAACTTCCATTCCTCATCTGATTTGTCTTTGGGTTTATTTATAGTAAACACCGGTAAATGCAATTTCGTCACAAATAGGAAAATTTTCATCTTATTTCTCCATATGTGGTAATTTGTGCCATTTAAGTTGATCATTTTACTTGTCTTTACCTCCATAGCTTCAACACTTGCTAAAAGAACCGTATAGGTGAACAGTACCGTATACGTGAATAGTATCATATATGTGAACAGTACTTGTATCTGTGAATAGTACCGTATCAACAGTACTTGGGCTAGACTTGCAACAGTAACTGGGTTGGACTGCTACAGTGACGGGCTGGCTACTACAGTTATGGACTTAAATAGTAACTCTGCTACAGTGATAAACTTATCTGCTACAGTAACTGAGTTGGAACAGTAACCATGCAATAAAATTTGCATTATTACTGTTTTACTATTCACCAAAATTCTAATTTTACAACCGTTTTCGAAACAGATTGCACCAGAAAATTCCTTGGATTTTTCTCTTCTGTGCAGTATATTTTTTTTTTCAAAATATCACACTGCACCGGATTGCAATTTTATTTAGTCCTAATAAAATCTTTTCTGATGTGAAAGATCAATCTATGCTGCAACCACAGAGCATACTAAGAATATTAATGGGCTAAGATCATCAACCAAGCAGCTTTGATACCACTTATTGGGCACAGCGGGTATAATCAACAAGATAATTGCGAAATAATAATAATCAACAAAAATAACACCAGCTATTTAACGTGGTTCACCCTTAATTTTGGGTTATGTCTACGGAACAAACTCTGAATAAAACTTCCACCATGAATATATATGTTCTTCCCATCTCCCATCTACCCACTGGCTAGCCCAACTATTTCTTATTTCTTTTTAATTGAATTTCAAATTCTAAATTTATAGATACAGAAAAATCAATTGAAGTCTAGTTTCTTTGCACTCCATCTTATAAAATAATTAAATGGTGTTGTTTATAGACTAATTAATAATTATTTTCTTCTTAATTAATATTTATTATAACATACATAATCATTTAATACTTACACAAATTCTTACAGTGGTTATTATGGAACCGTTACTATTGAAAACTTTTCCACACATATATCATTTTGGTTATTAAATAATGTGGATGGAAACCTCCAAATTTAACTTGATTGACACAAAAATTTATTTTTTTTATTATCAAGTTTTAGAACTAATACTCATTAAATAATTTTTGAATATATAGACCAAACGCAGATGTATAAAATTGAACTCTTTCGGGATCTAGAAGATTTAATCTAGTATCTAAGAGGTAATTTTTAAAAGTATAGATCAAGTTTAGGGATGTGTTAAATGAACTAGCTCAATAAGAAGGTGTGCATTAGACTCCCTCAGGAGGAAACTTAACTCATTATCCATGAGGTAAATTCTAAATGTACAAGTTGAGCATGGAGATGTGCGAATGTGAGAGGAAACTTAGTTTTAATCTACATATAAATTGATTGAAGATATCAATTTTCTTACAAGATATGTATAGCGAGCAAAAGACATTGGCTTAGTAAATATGTTAACAATTTGATCATGGAAGGAGACATGAACAAGGTGAAGAATTTTACCTTAAACTAATTCACAGATATAATGGCAATCCAGCTCATATGTTTAACTCATTCATGGTACACTGGATTAGTGACAATACTGATAGCACTAGCGTTGTCTCCAAAAAAAGTGATAGGTAGAAAGAAAATAACACCAAATTCTCTAAGAGGCCTTCAGACCCATACAATTTCGAAGCTAACAGAAGATTTAGAGTGATACTTAATCTCTGTAGATAATTTAGAAACCATTTCCTGCTTCTTACACTTCCAAGAAATGGGAGAAGCACCAAAAGATACACACCATCCTATTATTAAATGTTGAGTATCCACACACCTAGTATAAATTGCATCGGCAAATTTTGTGAGAGTAAGAGATTTTTTTTTTTTAAAGGAAAATGCAACCCACAATCATAAGTTAAGAGATTTTTCCAAAGGAAAATGCAACCCACAATCGTAAGTTCCTTTAAAATAAAGAAGAATACGGTGAAGAGCTGATAAATGATGTCTCTGAGGTTGGAAAACAAACTAACTCACAACTTAAACAGTAAAGGAGATATCAGGATATGTGATGGTAAGATAAAATGGGACTACCTATTAAGTACTTGTATAGAGTAAGATCTGAAATAAGTTCACCATCTTTTCACTTCTAGCTTCAAATTTTATTCCATAGGCCTAGAACAAATTTTATTATTAGTAAGATTTGCTAGTATAAACTAAGTTTTTGCTTAATTCCTTTTATCAATCTCAAGGCATCATTCACCAAACCACTTATGCTAATACCCCTTAATAAAAGGGGATGTTGATAGAAAACACTAACATGTGCTTAATATGGCTAGGGCCTTGTTCTTTCATGCTAGTTTACTTTTGAAATTTTGGGAGATGTAGTATTGACTGCTACATTTCATATAAATAGAACACCTTTAGCTTCCCTCCATGATAAAACACTCTTTGAAATGTTATACCAGAATCCACTTTCTTATAGTGCCTTGAGATTCTTTGATTGTCTTTACTTTGCAGTCAACCTTACCTACCATATAACCAAATTTGATCCTAGATCAAAAAAGTGTATTTTCATAGGTTATCCTATTGGTATCAAAAGGTACAAGTTGTATGACTTAGAGACTCATGTTACATTTGTTTCCAAGGATGTTCAGTTTCATGAATATATTTTCCCTTTTCAAATATCTACTTCTATTATAGAATCTATTAACTCGCCTTCTATAGTTTTGCCTATTCCACCTACCATAGACCTTTCATTTCTAGTGTTCTAGTTTAATAATTAGGATACTCATACACCTCCAGTTTTTTCTTCCCCATCAATATCAACTAATATTCGTTCACATACCAATCGTTCACCTCTTTTAGATCCAGTCCTTCCATTTTAGACAATTAAGATGACATATCCTCTAGTTCTAATTCAAGCATACAACCTATCTCGCCTGAAATTCTTACATCTTAGTCCCTAATAGCTAATGTTCCTCATGTTTCTTAAGTTCCTAGAAGAAGTACTAGACTAGTTAAGCATCCATCATATCTTCAAGACTATCATCATAATTTGTCATCCCACACAGCTCCTAGTGTCACATATCCACTCTCTCAAGTCTTGTCCTATTCTAAACTTTCTCTATTATATAAAACATGCATTTGTTTTATTTCATCCACATCTGACCCCACCACCTATGAGCAAGCAGTACAATATGATCACTGGATTTGAGCTATGAATTCTAAGTTAAATGCATTAGTTCAAAATGAAACCCGAGATTCCTTTGCCTTTTAGTAAAAGGTCTATTAGTTGTAAATGAATTTTGATGGCTCACTTAATAAACATAAAGCCAGACTAATGGCGAAGGGATTTACTTAGTAATGTGGTTTTGATTATGAAGAGACTTTCAGCCTTATTATCAAGCATGCTACTGTTAAGAGTTTTTTTTTTTTTTTTTTTAACATTAGCAGCTATTCAGGGTTGGTATTTATCTCAATTGGATATCAACAATGTTTTTCTAAATGGTGACTTATTGGAGGAGGTCTATATAAAGAATCCACAAGGTTAGCAGCTTTAGAGGGAGACTATTGTTAGTGAATATGGTACTAGTTCTAGTTCTAAGCAGCTAGTTTGCAAACTAAAAAATCATTTTATGGCTTGAAGCATGCTTCAAGACAATGGAATATGAAGTTCACTAAATGTTTGACAAGCAATGGCGTTATTCAATAAAAAATCAAATTATTCATCACTAAAGATAACAGCTCAGGTTTTATAGATCTTCTAGTTTTTGTTGATGACATTGCTATTACTAGCAATAATTAGGAGTCGATGCCAAAAAGTGAAGACTTTGTTAAGTGTTAGTTTCAAATTGAAAGACTTAAGGCAACTCAAGTATTTTCTTTGCTTAGAAATAGCTAGATCAGCAAAAGGCACTACACTTTCATAAAAGAAATATGTATTGGAGCTCCTAAAATAATTTGGTGTGTTAGCAGCAAAGCCATCACAGAGGCTAACTAATGTGAACAATCATTTATTTCACAAAGAAGATTCATTGCTTAATGATATTTACAAGTATAGAAAGTTGGTAGGAAAGTTAATGTACATAACCTTGTCAAGGCCCTATATAGTGTATATAATCCATGTTCCTACCAAATTCTTAGACAAGCCAATTGAGCAACATATGGAGGCGACTATGAAAGTACTCAGATATCTGAAACTTACTCCTAGACAAGGGATATTTTTTCTACAAGATCTGACTTGTAATTGAAAGCATATACTGATAGTGATTAGGGAACTTGTAGAGAGATAAGAAAATGTTTAATTAGATATTGTGCTTTCTCAAGAGACTCTCTTATAAGCTGAAAGTCTAAACAGTAGAATACCATAGTTAGAAGTTTAGCAGAGATAGAGTATAGAGCTATGGTAAGTGCAACAAGTGAGTTGGTATGATTGGGGTTTCTGTTGAAAGACTTTAAGGTACCTTACAAGCAACCTGCAAAGTTGTTTTGTGATAATATTTCAGCTATATATGTAGCAAAAAATCCACTGTTTCATGAAAGAACAAAATATATTGAGATCGATTGCCATTATGTTAGGGAGAAGTTATAGGCAGGAGAATTAGAAACTAATCATGTAAAAATCACTAAGCATATTATAGATATATTTACTAAGGCTTTACATCTAGGATAGTTTAGCTTCTTACTTAGCAAGATGAATACATGTAATATACATAGTCATCTTGAGGGGAAGAGTGAAGAAGTAGCATACAAAGCAGGTGCAGTTAGGATGTCCAAGGCTCACATGCAAAATACCAAAGCTGTTGCTATTAGCTTTGATAAGAAACAAAATTTGTTATTTATGTTACAATCAATAACTAGCTGAGCTAGCATCATTTAGTTAGAAAGTTAGAGTTTTCTCTTATAAGCTTGATGTATAAATACATATACAATAGCATTGTATATTTTAGACTCAGTTTTAGTAAAATGCATTTTTCTCTAAATTTTATCATATGTCTCTTGAATCATCTTTTGCATTGCTTGTGGTGTGAATAAGGTCTCATTAGTGCTCATTTTTTCTTGATCACTACTCGTAGTAATAAAAGCTTAATGACTTTGTTTATTATTTAAAATTTTGCAATCTAAAACAATATGACCTTGCTTTTTGCAACAGTTAAAAATACCACACTTTCTATAATGAGATTGCACATGTCCAAGTTCACCACAATGCTTGCAACAAATGTTTGCTTTAGCTCCATGTTTTCATCTTGATGATATTTTCCATGTGAAGCAATAAAAACTACATCAACTGAACTAAATTTCATGTTCAAATGAGCTTATGTATTCAGTCATTTTTCTTCATGCATAAGGTCTCCAAGCACATATTCCATAGTATGATTACCTTAGTTGATTAAGGTGGTTCTTGCGTTCTCAAATTCTGGTCAAAGCTTCATGAGAAATTGCATGACCCTTCCATGGTCTCTCTCTTAACTTCTCAATATGTTGTATTCGAGATCGTGCTTCAAGAGATCATATCTTGTTTAGTCTATAATTTCATAATTTCAACATAAAAATTAAAATATCTCTACAGTCTTGGCTGATATTTGCAATTTCAAATTCAAGTTCAAATAGATTTATAATAAAAGCAAACTCGATTTTCTCTTAAACCTCTAGTATCATAATAATAGAGATGTGATTGAAAATTTGAATATATTACTATATGTCTTTAGTACAAGAATGAATCAAAATATATAAACAACAAAAATTATAAAATAGATCTATATAGGAAGATTGAGAGATCATAAATAGAAATATTGATTTGATTAGAAATAAATAGCCAACTATACAAGATAATATCATAAAATAATATGATTTGACATTCGTAATTGACAGTAAAGTTTTCTCATTCTGAAAGATAATCCTAATATATATATATATATATATATATATATATATATATATATATATATATAATTGAAGTATTCAAATGACAATATGTATTGGTTAAGTTGATTACATTTTTTTTTATTTTTAAAAGATATTTGCTTTATTTTGTTCATCTTTGTATAAATTTTTTGTTAGTGTGGAAATTGTATTCGGTACGACTGAATGTTGGCCCCTTACTTTTTTTTTTTCCTATTATATTTCTTCAATTTTTATGAAATTTTGATTTTCTAATTTGTTGTTTTCTTTCCCCAATAATTCTAGTGTTAGGTACGAATAAATGCTGGTGATGGCATGGTAACTTAGGAATTCTTATGGTTTGTAGTACGGCCAGGTGTACGTTGTTGAATGCTTAATTAAGGGTCAAATATATGTTAAATCAAATTGAAATCAAATCATAAAATTTACTTAATTATCTATATAAGACAAAGGAGTCTATATATATAAGCATAAGCATAAACATTCTTTTCTAAATTAAATATGGTATATATGAGAAATAATGAAATTCATCCGCTCCATTTTGGCAAGACACTTCATCCAATTAGCACGCCATTTCCGTGGGAGGCCCTTCAGTGTTTAATTTCAACTATCCCGGAGTAGGAGGCTTCCAAATAACTTCAATAATTTGTTGCAGATGACGTGAAACAGAAGACGGATCAAGACATCGAAAAAGCTACATATCAATCATTGTATTACAATAAACACTCATTTTCTAAAAACTAATCTCGGATGACGTAAAACAGAAGACGGATTAAGACATCGAAAAAGCTACATATCAATCATTGTATTACAATAAACACTCACTTTCTAAAAACTAATCTCCACAAGACTAGTTCATAATGTTTGAAGGACCATAATATCGAATGAAATTATCTGTATTAAAATTAACAGAAGATATTGGAATTAAAAAATATTGACAATAATCAAAAAAATAAAATTTAAGGAATAACTAAAAAGAAAAGGAGGAGAGCTTATTCGAGTATTTTATAAGTCAAGCATAAACACTCTCTTAAACATAAATACATAAGACAAATATTAATTATATAAAAAATAAATAAAGTATGTTAATAAATTTTTTTTTTCATGAATGAATCTATTATTTGTTTTATTTATAGTTATTCTTTTAAGATTTTTTATTCTTTTGATAGAATTTATTAATTTTTTTATAGAAGTTTTTTATTCTTCTTTTATAGAAGTGCCTTTTTTTTAGACTATTTACAGCCTTGGAGTTTTAATTTTGGAATTACTACATGATATTTGAACTATGGAACTTATTTAAAGATACAAATGTCCATTTGTCACTTAAGAAGAAAATACTTACTGCAGAGTTGTCAGTTCAAATATTTTATTAACACGATTGAAAAATATTAAAAGAAATTTAATTTAGTTTATTTTAGTAATTCTTGATGTATGTTGTAATATTTTTATCTTCAAATCAAAATCTATTATTTTTAATATATGTCTAAAAACAATTTAATAAAACAAACTTAAAAAACTCTAAAGATTTGAAAATAGATTTTGACTTTTCATCAGAATACAAAAGTAAACTTGAAAAACTCTAAAGATCTGTTTTAGGAACTTTTTTTTTTTTATTTTTTTTCTTTGAAAACTACTTGAGACTTGCTTTCATTGACTCTTCGCAATTTGGAGAGGGTTATTGAACAGGGTATTGAAGACGAGTAGTTAATAGCTTAGTTTGAATTTCTTTTTCTTTCATTAAGTTCAACTTTAAATTTAATCTATCTCCTCAAAATAAAGCTTTAAATTTAATTTAAGTATTATTTATTAACTGTACGAACTTAATTAGCCAATATTAAGCTAAGCCAGACTCATTTTTTTGTGAGTATATGTATGTGTGTTAAGTTCAACTTTTTAATTGAATGTTCGATCTTTTTCCTATTTTTCAAGCTTAATTTTTAAAAAATTTTGTGGAGATATGAAGGGGTCCCCAAGTTTGAAAATTTTAATAAATATTTCATTATTTAATTTTCTTAAAAAAATTAGTATTATATTTTTAGTATTTGACCTCTCCAAAATTTAAAAAAAAAAAATTCACTTATTCACGCAAACATAATTATATGAAAAGCATTATCACCAAGTACTCCAGCACAAATATTACCATAAAAAATACATAATACATAAATGAGAGAAATTATTAGATCATACATATACCAATTCGACAAAACGAGAACTATAGATTTTTCTGATTATATTTCTTTTGATTAGACACTCTTACTTATTTTTATATTTTCTTTGTTTATTAATAATATTTTGAATAAATCCTTTGCTGTCGAATGCTATAAGAGTGTCAGCCTGACTATGATATTTTAGTGCACACGCTAGAATCTTTGTCAATGATTTCATTAAAAAATATATATATAATGCACCGAGCTAATAATAAAATGTTATATTATATATTGGTGGATACTAGATAGTAAATATTAATAAATATAATAACTGTAACTTTACAATATGAATAATCAATTAACATATATAAGCATAGTAATAAAACTAACAATTTGATGTCATAAACATGCTTGGATGCTCCACTTATATATTGATTATTTTAAATCTTAAATTGATTGTATTATGTTTTTAAATGAATTTGATTATCTGAATATAATCTATAATCCACAGCCTAATTTTAGAACATGAAAAATTTAAGTGAATCTTATGAAAAAGAAAGAAAATTTTTGTCAAAAATATGAAAATAACATAAATAATAGTAATCCTATAGTTTTTTTTTTTTTTTTTGACAGCATAATAAATCTATAGTTAAAAAGACACAAACAAACATATCTATATAAATAAATTTATATTTATTAGAAAGAAAATAAATAAAATACAAATAAATAGATCATGTTGTTGCTTTTTCATGGGTTAGAGGAAGAGATTTGGGAAAAAAAAAGATGGGAAAGAGGAATTAATTAAATTATATAATAACTGAGACCTTAAAGAGTTTTTCTACATTTTTAAATTTTGAAAATTACATAATTGCCTCCATTATATTATTAGCTTCCTTTTGTCGGTATTAATTTCAGGATTGAAAGCATATATGATCATGTTGATGAATTTTATTGTAATTTATAAATTATATCATAAAATTCTTTAAAAAAAAAGTGAAAAACAATTATCCAATCAGTACTTAATTGATCAATTCAGCTAATAATATTATTTCCATAATTTATAGAGGTTATATAGAAGAAAAATGCAGGTATTTATATCCAAACAAATTAATCTATATATGTTTTGTCATTGCCAATTCATGTTGTTTTTAGTTTCTTTTTTTTCCTAGAAATGTTTTATTCTCTTAAAAGATTTAAATTTTTCAACTTTATACTGTGTTTGGAAATAAGAGAAAAGTGAAGAAAGGAACGGGAGTTGGAGAACGGAGCGGGGAAAGGGTAAATTTATTATTTGGAAAAATGAGAAATGGATGGAGAATAGAAAGAGTTTCCCTCGGGCTAACAAAAAAATAATCTCCCCATTTTTTGAGTGAAAAACTAAGGATTTTTTTTTAAATTATATTTATAAATTAAATTATATTTTTAACTTTATTTTCATATTCCAATAAAATAAAATAAGAGTATAATAATAATTTTATTTTTTTCGTATCTTTTCACCCCTCGCCTTTAACCACCATTCCAAAACAATCTAGAAAAAAAAAACTTTCCACACTCTTTCTATTCTTTTCCCCAACATCCTTTTCCCACTATTTTTTTTTCCTACCTAACTTTTTTTCAAACATAGTGTTAATTTCTTAATTTTAGATTTGCTATCAATTTTGTAATTGATATTAAAACAATTAAATTTATTAAAAAATATGAAAATTGATTTATGACTTTGTAATTTTAAGCAAAGTATGTTTTCTATGGAGTTAATTCTAATATTCTATCAATACGATTGAAAAATATTAAAAATATTAATTAGCCTTTGACTCAATGATAACAAAGTCGCTTTCAATACTGAAAGCCCTCATATTTACTAATATATATATGTGTATTTTTATTTTTAAATGAAAATGTGGTACTTTGAATATATGAATAAGCATTTATGATATTTACTAAAATAGAATCTTATTTAAATAGTATATGAATAATGTGTTGCAAACTTGCAATGCAGCCATTGAAATTTTAAGAGTCCATATCATAACAATTGAATTAAAAGATAGAGATGTTTTGAATAGATATAAATTAAATCATGAATAAATTAAGCTTAACGAGTTTGGATTAATTATTATTAAACATGAATAAATTATCTAACAATTAAATAGTAAAATTCAAACTATTATATACTCGTGAGTTTTTTATTATTTTTTAAATGTGAATTTGATTCTTAATATACATATATATATATATTGAAATTAAGTTCTTCAAATCTCACCAAATCTTTCACAAAATTCATTAGAAACCTAGCAATTAGTTATGACCAGAGCCACAGTACAAACTTAATCCTTTGCAAAATATTAGAAAAAGTCAATTAAGATCATTTAACAGAAACGTGAAGGAATATTATAGTTGTCAAAATTGAGCCAAAAAAAATAAATAAATAAATAAAAAGGCAAACAGAGTGAAAGTTCTTAGTAAGTTTTGGCTATAATTCAAAACTGATTGTGAAGAATATAGACATATGCTTACAAATCCCTTTCTCTCAACAGTCAAAATACGAGAATATTAAGATCTTTTAGATTTCTTTCCTTTTTTTAATAAAAAAGAAAATTAAATTTTTCTGATAGAAAATTATAAATAATTCTACATAGTATTTTTATAGATTTCATTGTCGCCAAACACTATCTGGCTCTTCAATATTATTATTATTCGTACTCCTAATTTATTTTGAAATTATTTTTGAGAAATTATAATATTATAAAATTTGATAATTCTGTATTATTATATTTTAATAATTAATAAATATTTATTTTTTACCAAAGAAAAATCACATATTTAATCATAATCAATATCATTATAGTTAAATAATAAAATTAAAAATTCACACTTTTCTTAATTTATTGGTGTATATACAAGAAAGAAGTGAATGTACCTAACTCAAACTTATTTTGCGTTTATATTAATCGAAGACAATACCAAGAAATGAGATAATTAAATGACATCATAACGACATCAATGAATTTGTTTAGCATTGAGGTTAATTTTTCTTTATGAAAGAATATAATTTTTAATTTTATTGGAAAAAATAGTTTAATAATTTTGAATTTTTTTATAATTAAAATATATAAAATTTAATTTTAAAAATAAATTTGATGATCTATAATTAATTAATATTTTTAATTAATATAATATTTTTCTTAATATGAAAATTTTTTGTCTATACTAAATATATATGTTTATCTTATATATTAAATTAATAAGTGATGAAATATTTTAATTAATATAATTTTTTATCTGATAAAAACATGTCTATATTTTTTTTATTTTAAATATTTTTATTTTATTAAATTAATATATACATTATTAGATAAAATTTAATGATAAATTGATTAAGTAGACTCTTCCTATAATGAATTAAGAATATTGAAGAATCCAAAGATTCTTTGAATTGTCGGCAACTTGTCATTAACATGTACTTGCTACCAACTCCAATTTAATCATATTCTCAATCTCTTTGTTCAAACTAGCGAACTTTCCATTCAAACTGCCAACCCTTACAGCGACCAAAATTAAATTAGAATTGTTAAATCATATGGAAATCTACCTAAAATCAAAACCATTTTTCAGACGTAGTTTTTATTTGTAATCGAAATTATGAGAAGCTTTATTTTGCTTTCAATTTCTATAAAAAATTATATTAAAAAACTAAAACTGACGGTTTTTTAGATTAGTCACACAATTATATTTTAATAAATTAAAGTATTAATTAAGTGTTATGTTGCACGGAAACTCTCAAGAGACTACATTTCCACGTTTCGGAAATGTTTTATATATAGAAATTCACGGAAACTTGATTGAAACATTTCATATACATTTCTGTAATTTAAAAAAATTAAGAATTTGTTTATATAAACGGAAACCCGTTTCCAAGTTAAAAAAAAAAAAAAAATTAGTTTGCTCAGGTCAACCCATAAACAAAAATATTTACTCTCGACTTAATTTTTTCTTATATAATATATTAATATTATTATATATATACACAAAAAAAATACTAAAAATAATAATTTATAAATATATGTTTAATAATTTAAAGTGTATATATATATATATATATATATATATATATATATATATATATATATATATATATATATATATATATATATATATATATATATATATATATATATATATATATATATACCTCCATATTTTTTATATTTACGTGTTTTCTCACATTTCGTTTGCTATATTTTTTAAAAATATCGTTTCCCTATTTCCTGTTTCCCTTTTCCGCATTTCCCGTTTCCGTGCTACCTAAATTAAGTGCAAGCCCTCTTTTTAATATACAATTATATATTATTAAATTTTGTTGTTTATTAAAATTTTATTTTAAATTATTTCATTAAATTATTTTAATTTTTTAATCAAAATTAAAGCAATAAAATGATCAGTTTGAAACTAATTTTAGACTATAAAAAAAAAAATGGTTTCAAACCGCAATCGAAACCAAAATCGGTCGGTTTTAAACTAAAGTCAAAACAGTAAAAATTGAAAATATTTTATTAAAGCAAAATCGTCAGCTTCAAATCGAAACCGATTATTTGATTAAATCGGTCATGCCTACCAACTCTTATGTATTTTTTGTAATGACATAATATCGTGTGTCAGTTTTTTTATACTATTGAATCGACAAAAAACAAATCATTCACATCAAAATTAAAGAATTTATAAATAAAAATAATTCTCATTTATAATCTAATAACCCTAAAATAGAATTTCGATCAATACTAATAACAACCCTTATTTTAATTACTTGGCAAGCAATATACGCTCTAAATTATATGGGTTATTGTCGATACTTTTCTCTTGTTGAATAACAACACTAACGATCAATATCATTAACAATTAAAGTCAAAATGAGGTAGTTTTAATTTTGAGCTCAACAAATTTCAAAAATATCAATCAATTAAAAGTGTGGGTTCTTTTTTTTCTTTTGTTTGGTGAAATTCAAATCTTTGAAAAATGGGTTTTTGTTAATACTCTTAGCTAAATAAGAAAAGTTGCAATTTTCCTTATCTACGCAGTTATATTTCTAAAGGAAAGTTCATCGACATGGCTCTCTCATGCATTGAAATTTGAAAGTCAATCTTTATATAATTGAATAGATGATTTTTCTTTTGATTTTTGCATGAAATATTATGTCCATTTTCACTTACGTTGGATTCAACAATTAGCACACGCTTCAAAGAATTTCATTACACTTGCTTTAGATTCAAAATTTAGAGTGGTTTTATGAATAAGACTATAAAATATGTATATAGATATATTACAAATAAATTTTAAATTAAAACTTTGACTTATTATTGTAAAAGAATTTTTACTTAATTGACATTTTTAAGTGATGGATAATTAAGTATTAAATTATATATTATCAAATTAACACAACTTATTACATATATAAAATCATTTTAAATATAAAAATATGAATTTTCTTTTTCCCTCCCAAAACTTAATTACATAATTTATATGAAAGAAATTCTCTTCATCCCATTTTCATTGTAAAATATTATTTATACATGAGATGAAATTTAAAATAAGGTGAAAATAAAAAAAGTAAGATGAGAAAAAAAAAAGTGAAAAATATATATAATTAAAGAGATTTACATAATTTGGCTAAGAAGTTTATATCACCAACACAAAATATATGTGTAATGGTTATATGATTTCATTCAAATATGTTTGAATAATGTATAAAATATCATATTTATGATGAGAAATATTGATGAGAGACAAAAATTGTTCATCATTATAATAGACTCATTGGAATGAAAGTTCACATATACTTCAGGCTTAGAGGCTTGAGATGAGAGGTCGAAGCCCACTAATAAAAGCCCAACTGATGACAAGCCAAAATGGCCCATTCACTTCAAAGTGGAAGCGAGAGCCTTTTTTGGCCTCTGCCTTACTTTAGCCACAAGTAATTTCCTTAGTAAACCATCTTTTGTATGGTAGAGAGCATCTAGTATAAATGTCCCATGAGCTAGCAAAAAGACCTCTCCCAAGCAGCTTACCTCATGTCCTGACACAATCTTTTACCTGATACATTCTTAAGGACAAAACAGGAGTCCATACGCCCACCACCTCTGTACCTACTATACCAATCAGTGAGCTTTATTGTCAGAAAATACTCTCTCTCTCTCTTAAAAGGTGACAACTTTGTCCCATACAAAATCATACAAAAGAGAAGAATCAACGCATATCTCATATATATTTAACTTTATACTCTCTCATCTTCTTTCTCTCACTAAAATATCATTTGGTTAAAGAAGATAAATCCTCTTTCTTCAATCACCGACGAAACCTATTTTTAATTTGAGTGTCGAAGACTCTTGCCTGGCCTTCCTGACCGTTTTCTTTTCTTTGCAGGCTCCATCCCTAGCCCATCACAAAAGATCGAGCCCATTAAATCCTATTTGATCAAGCACTGATCAAATACAATCCATATTACGCTTCTTATCATCTATATGAACATGGATTATATTAAAGAGAAATCATGCATCATATTGATAATACTAAAATAATAAAGTGCTCAAGTCTATAAAGAATATAAAGATATCCAACATTTCTCAATTGTGATGTTAATGGAAATTACTCTAAAAATTAATTTAGATCTTTATTTTGTGATAAAGAAAGTAATTAATGATCAATCACAAAGCCATAAAATCAATTTAGTGGAATCACTATTAGACTAAAGGTTTTTAATATGAGTAAATTTTATATAGTAGGAATTCATACTTATATTTGTTATGGATAATATAATTTATTTAGAATTTCATATTATTCTATAAATTTAATTGTAATTAATGAGTTGATTTTTACCAAAATTAATAGAGTTTGCAAATGAATTTTCAATTAACAAATTTGTATGAAAAAGTCAGGATCTTCAGAGACAGAGTCACTACTGTTACTGCTATATGCTACTATTGATTCGCTCCCCTTCTGATCAAACAATAGAGGCCAAGCCATCACCGGAGTTGCCATTCTCTCTCATTTGTGTAAAATTTTAGAGGGCTCGTCATCATCGAAGTTCACAACTCCTTTTCGCCATTCTCTCTCATCTCAGCCTTTTTCTTTACTTTTGGATTTCAATTGCTTTGCTTTGCAAATTCATTGCATTTTTCTTTGCTATTGGATTCACAAATTCAACTTGATAGTGTTTTTTATTTTTAGTTTTCCTTTGCTTTTTGGCTATGCTAGTAAGAAAAGGCTTTAGGCATGGCCATTAAATCCATGTGAACAATGATAAAGGAAAGCCACATAAAGGTGGCCATGGATGAACGAGAAGGAAATTAAAATATATGGATATTTTTACTGATATTACTGTCCAAAGAAGATAATTATAGGGTAGAATATTTTTCTAATTCCTGAATTAGAAAAATTTTTTATTTTTAATATTTTTTTATTGTAAAATATTGAAAAAATGGATGAAATGACTACTTAATATAATGAAATAAAATTTAGAAAAAATAAAAAGTGACTTTCTAAAGCGCAATAATAAAATTATTATTTTAAATAAATCTTAAGAATTAAATAATACTTTACCTCAATATAATTTCTCCTACATATAAAAATTAATGAAATTTAAAAAAAAATTCAGTGGGTGAGGTGACCCATTAAAACCGAGGTGGCCACGCGGTTATTATACTGTTTAATGCCCCCCTAAGTTGCACACAGAGTAATGGTAAATCACATAACCTGTGAAAGACAAAGATCAAATTAAAAATATCAACATTTGCATTAGCTGAAAATTAAACTGAATAATCAAAATTGAACGTCTATAAATGATTAAAAAAAATTATAATATATATCGCTGACTCTTCTCCTTATTTAAAATTGTTTTTTTATTAGAAAAGTATGTCATATATATATATATATATATGGTTTGAATTTTTTTAATATGTATTAAGATAGAAATTGAATTAAAAGGATAAAAATGACTTAAATAGGTGTAAATTAAACTCACAAATAAATTGGATTTAATGAGTTTGGGTTAATCATTGTTAAAAACTTAGATTTAACCAATTAGATAGTTAAAACTAAATAATTTTATACTCATTTGCTTTTGATATATTTTTTCAACGTGAGATTGATTTTTAAAAATTTAATTTCAAGTTTAAATTGAAAAAATTATATATTTTAATTATTCAAAAATAAAAATTCTTTAAATATCCATTACGTAACGAATCATCCCATTATATCCGAATCTTTATTTTGAACAGTCTCAAAAATTAGGATAATTTAGTATGAAGATTTTTCTTCTACGGTTCGGTTCCGGATATCTCATTTTGAAAATTTCTGAAATTTAATTTGATTCTAAAGATTTTCTAATCTCTAGATTTTTCTCTAATCATTCTCAGCCCTAATAAAATATGATCACAATTAATAATTACTCCCTCAATTATAAAAAAAAGTGGCCATTAAGAAAAAATCACTATATTTAAGAAAATAATAATTTTATCATAAGTTATGAAAAAGACTCTTATTAATTGTAGTATAAATTAGAGGGAAACATCTCTTATATTTAGGAAATGGAATGATAAATTAGTCATTTTACCCTTTTTTATTGGATTGCTAAATTGCCACTTATTTATGAACAAAACTAACTTTTTAATGGCTACTTTTTTCAGAATGGAGCGAGTAATAAATAAAATATAATCAAAATTAATAATTAATAATTTTGTTAAAAATTATAAGCCAAAGCAATTAAGCTGTCAACAACATAAGCTTTCCACGGAAATCCATAAAGTCGGCCACAAATTCCATTGATTATATACAAAAATAGACATATACTACTAATGAGCCACTCAAGAAGCATTGACACCGCCATGGCACCCATCAATCTTTGCTCAATTTCCACATCAACAAATATTCCCTTCATTTAAAAAAAAAATGACTATTAAGAAAAAAATATCATTTTTAAGATAATAATAATTTTATTATAAATTATCAAAAATAACTATATTAATTGCAGTATAAATTAGAGAAATATCTCTCATACTTGAAAAATGGAAGGGTAAATTAATAATTTTATCATTTTTTTATTGAGTTGCTAAATGATCACTTATTTATGAATAAAACTAACTTTTTAAATGACTTTTTTTTTTCAGAATGGAGGGAGTAATTGCCTAAATCCAAAAGTTCGCGCGTGCTGATGATTTTTTTTTCCATTATTTCTTTATTTCATATTTAATTAAAATTAAAATGAATAAAATTGCCTAGATCTAAGTTCCACTTATTTTCTTAAGCAATTAGACAAATGGCTTATTATTGACAAATCTACCAAGAGGAGAGGAATACTTAATCCTAGGGCTGAGTACGAGATTTAGAGATATTAAATTGTATTGAAAATTTAAATCAAAAATTTCTAGAACTAAAGAATATTTATTAACCGTTTTACTTTTTCTAAACCAAACTGTCCTAATTTTTTCAATGATATAGTTATGGAGATTAGTAGTTATCCATACCGAACCGAAAAACCGAAATTAGAACGGATATAAAGGGTTATATATATATATATAATTAACAACAATTTGAATCAGGTCCTTCTTTACTGTCAAGATTGGTTGAAAAGCATTGAAAAACCTTTCCAAATTAGGGAAATAGTATAAAATCTTGAAAATTTTGAATCAGGTATTCACTTTCTTATATTCTTTATTTTTTTATCTTAATTAAATATAAACGGCTTTAATTTTATGTTTTTTTTCATTTATTACATAAATTATTCAAGATCCTGAAATTAAAGAAAATGTCTTGCTAAGGACCACCGTTGATTGTTGATTTCGGCTTTGTAACTTAAAAAAAAATGACTATTAAGAAAAAAATATCATTTTTAAGATAATAATAATTTTATTATAAATTATCAAAAATAACTATATTAATTGCAGTATAAATTAGAGAAATATCTCTCATACTTGAAAAATGGAAGGGTAAATTAATAATTTTATCATTTTTTTATTGAGTTGCTAAATGATCACTTATTTATGAATAAAACTAACTTTTTAAATGACTTTTTTTTTTCAGAATGGAGGGAGTAATTGCCTAAATCCAAAAGTTCGCGCGTGCTGATGATTTTTTTTTCCATTATTTCTTTATTTCATATTTAATTAAAATTAAAATGAATAAAATTGCCTAGATCTAAGTTCCACTTATTTTCTTAAGCAATTAGACAAATGGCTTATTATTGACAAATCTACCAAGAGGAGAGGAATACTTAATCCTAGGGCTGAGTACGAGATTTAGAGATATTAAATTGTATTGAAAATTTAAATCAAAAATTTCTAGAACTAAAGAATATTTATTAACCGTTTTACTTTTTCTAAACCAAACTGTCCTAATTTTTTCAATGATATAGTTATGGAGATTAGTAGTTATCCATACCGAACCGAAAAACCGAAATTAGAACGGATATAAAGGGTTATATATATATATATATAATTAACAACAATTTGAATCAGGTCCTTCTTTACTGTCAAGATTGGTTGAAAAGCATTGAAAAACCTTTCCAAATTAGGGAAATAGTATAAAATCTTGAAAATTTTGAATCAGGTATTCACTTTCTTATATTCTTTATTTTTTTATCTTAATTAAATATAAACGGCTTTAATTTTATGTTTTTTTTTCATTTATTACATAAATTATTCAAGATCCTGAAATTAAAGAAAATGTCTTGCTAAGGACCACCGTTGATTGTTGATTTCGGCTTTGTAACTTATTTTTTCATGCCTATTTCACTTTTATTTTAGTTTGGTGGACTTTAATTAGATTTCTTTATTTATGTTTTATATAATTTTATTTTTGTAATTTCTTTAATTATGCACTATGTAATTTAATTTTTATTTTAACTTGGTAGCTTATAATTAAATTTCTTTAATTATGCACTATATTTGTGTTTTATGTACTGATTTAATTTCATGTTTAAGTTAAAGATGTATATTTTTAATTATTTAAAAAAATTATGGCAACAAAATTATTTAAAAATTAAAAAAATCTCCGAATCTCCATTATTTCGCTCTATACCGATCCGTTCCATTAGACTTAAATTTTTATTCCGAACCATCACAGAAAATTGGAACGGTTTGATATTGAGATTTTAGTCGTATGGTTCGGTTTCGGAGATTCTATTTTGGGAATCTCTGAATTTCAGTTCGATTCCGGAGATTTTTAAATCTCTGGATTCTCTTGAACCGCGCTCAACCCTACTTAATTTTTTTTAGTAATTTTCCTTGCCGCGATTCATTAGAGGAGTAGTGAGAATAAGGTATGAGTTAGGAACAAAGTGATGGAGAGTCGAGTAAGTTGATGGTTTTTGATTGATGGGTTTTAATTTTGTGATGATTATATTAATGGTATATATCAAAAAAAGAAAAAAGAAACCTAGATATGTGTTGTGGAGAGAGAGAGAAGCTTCAGAAAAGAGAGAAGAAAGGGGAGGATATGAGTGATTGTAGAGAAAGAAAAGCATTTCGGTCTACTATGTTATTTTTTAATTAGGGATGTAAACGAGTCAAGTCGAGTTTAATTTTAGCTTGTTCAAATTCAACTTGATATTTTTATTCCGAACTTGAGCTCGAGCTCAAGTCTTTTATCGAGTTTGAAAATCATACTCAAGTTTGCCTCTTTAAGCACGAGCTACTCGAGTTTGGCTCGTTAATAAATTATAATCAAATTAAACTTAAGCTCGACTCATTATGAAACTTATTTATAGCTTATCAAAATATTCAATTTCCTAAATATTTTTTTCTAATAAAATAACTATAATAAAAATATTTAAAACTAATATAAAAGTAAAAACATATAATTAGTGACAAAAAATATAATCATAAAATTGAGCATTACATGTATTATAAAGATGTAAATTAATAAAAATATACTTTATATAATACAAAAATATTAGGCATGTTAATCAATAGTATATATATTTTAGTCAATTTAAATGAGCAAAAGTTTATAAGAGTATAAAAATATATTTTTTGGAGTGCTAAATAAGTTAATAATAATAATAATAATAATAATAAAGAAGCTGCTTAGGAGCCTATTAATCAAGCTGTTTGCAAGTTTATAATCGAATTGTTCATGAATCTAATTGAGCCGAGCTTAATTTTGATCAAGCTTGGCTCATTTATTCACTGAACTTTAAAATAAAGCTTAAGTTTGACTTGATTATAAAGCGATCTGAATGTGAACGAGCTTTTATCGAGTCGAATACTGAGCTGCTCGCAAACAACTTGTCTCATTTACACTCCTATTTTGAATTTTTTAATGGAAAAGTGCAAAAATTTTCGACGGAAAAACCAAATAGTTAACAAATTAAAAAATGTAATGATGACTTAATTGAGTTTTTAAAATAAAAAAATTCAAATATAAATTCACCCAAAACACATGAATTAAATAGTAAATTACCCTATTTTTACTAATACTCCATCCATCTCAAAAAAATTATTCACTATTTCTTTTTATGATATCTCAAAACGTTTTTTCACTTTAAAAGTACATATAAATATTTGTTTATTTTATCCTTACGAACTAAAATGTGTAGTACTTGTATATTCTCAAAATTAATAAAAAATATAGTAATAAATGACTATAAATAAGGGTATAAGTGAAAAAATATAATAAAATTAAATATAATAAAATTTTTAAGTTGGTAAGTAATTAATAATTTTTTTCTTAAATTATGTGAGAAAAAAGTGGACAACCTTTTTGGAAAAGAATAAGTAATAAATTGAAAATCACTTCTTCAAACACATTTATTGATTCATTGAAAAAATTTAAATTTTATGTTATTATAAACAATAAATTAATTTAGAATAAGAATGTATTATTTATTATTATTATTATGATGCAAAATAATATTATGATGAAATGATTTTTTAGAGCTTATATATATATATATATATATATATATATATATATATATATATATATATATATATATATATATATATATATATATATATATATATATATATATAATTAATGTACTAATTTGTGATAATAAAGTTTGTCACAATAATATTATAGGTGATAACTCTAATTGTCACGTATTAAATTCGATGATGACATAAAATTTGTGACAATTAATGTTATCATTAATTAAATTTTTTATAACAATTAGTGTTGTCACAAATTAAATAATTATATCTTGTGACAATAATATTATATTTTTCCTGTGACAACTATTGAAGTTGTTTTGATATTTTAATATGTCTATTAAATTATTTGTGACAATATTACTACTTAGGTAATAATTTATATATTTGTAGTTACAATAATACTTGTCACTAAAAGTATTTTGTGTGATAACATATTTATTGTAACAAATACTATATTATTTATTATAATTTTTATTGTCACAAATTATGATCATTTTTAACGACAGGACATTATGTGACAATATCGTGACATTTTTTTTATTGTGACAATTTTTATATGTTTGTGAAATTTTTAATTATCAAAAAATACACAATTTCTTGCATTGAATTATATGCTTCTTTTGTTTCATAATAATAGTCATCTTAGAAAGTTGCATACATATTAAGGAAGTTATTAAATAGTTTCAATTTTTATTGATATGAATAAATATACCCTTATTTTATCATTAAAAATAATAAATATTGTATACAAAGTGGAGGAAAAAATAACAATGAAGATGAGAGTAAAATTTAAAAAAAAAAGTAATAAATGCTGTATAAAACTTTTAAAATGATAATTAATTTGAAATAATTTTTTTTTTCAAAAATGATTATTATTATGAAATAGAATGATTATTTTTTTTTTGCTTCACATCTTTACTTATAAAATAGTACCAAATACCTTCTTTATATTATATTTTCTTTTTATTTTTTATATTATTAAGACATGTGGTATAATTTAAATATAATAAAAATTCAATATATTTAAATTTTTTTTAATAATATTATTATTATATTAGTCAAGATTCAAGATAGTTTCACCTATTCTATTTTGTCCTTTTCTTTTTTAATACTTGTTTCTTCTTTCTTTTATTTGGATGTGACTTTTCAGTCCCACTGCCGTTTGGTCTTCTTCCTTAATGCTCTAAATTTTAGTTTGAATTCTCCTTCTTAATTTGATTTCAGGTTTGTCTTATTTTCTATTAGCTATATATATATATATATATATATATATATATATATATATATATATATATATATATATATATATATATATATATATATATATATTTTAATTTGTATGTATTCATGTATTATAGTATAGCTTTATTGTTTAAAAAGATAATGTAAAGTAGACATTGGGAAATCTAAAATTTTATCTTATTATATTATATATCAAATAGAGATAAATATGTCTCTTGAAAAAATATACATACGAGCAAAAAGAAAAAAATTAATTTTTTTAAAAAAGAAAAATATAAATTTGTAATTTTATAATGTACTACTTCATTTTAAGAAAAAGTAATTACCTTTGGCAAGAAAAAAAAAACATTGATTTTAAAAAAAATAAACAAGAATAGAAAAGTTTAAGAATATAAATAAAATTATTACAATGAAAGTTAATTAATATAATAGTAATGTTATTGAAATTTTTTAATCAATTTATTTTTTATTACTTTTAAATCATACTATATATCTTAATAATATAAAAAAATAAAAATGATGCAATATAGAAAAGATTCTTAGTCTGTACATTTAAATTTTTAGAAAAAAAAATTTAAATTTAAATAATTATTGATTCAACGGCAATTAATCATAAGATACGAATGCTTTCCTGCTGCCCAACAACTTCTCGTGAGCGTGAAGTTGAGTGGCATTGGAAATAAAATTTTGGGCCAGAAATTAATGCGTGCGGTAGAAAAATTGAATGAAATGCGAGGCCTCTACCTACTTTAACAACGAGGCCCTCTGGGAATTGGCAATTGGTAGTTTTATACGTGCAAAACTTGTCCTCCCCTTACCGAACTCCTTTACTTGCTTCCTCTTGGTTCTGTTCATATGTACTAGTCTCCATGTATATATCTAACCACTACTTCCTCAGTCTGTTTTGACAAACAGATCTACTTATAAATTGAATTTGAATTTAAAAAATATTTTTTTAAAATTCGATCCTTTTGATTCTCAATTTTCTCCATATTATTATCAATCTACCAGTCATTCTCTATTTTTGCCCACAAAATACACTTTTTTTTTTTTAATACAATAGAAGTCTAATAGACTAATATAAGTTACACAATAGTAGGTAATTATCTCTTTTAACATCTCTGACATTTAATTTATAACAATTTTTTTGTATTTTAGAGTATTTAAATTTGAGATCTCTCACTTTCTATACTTTAAAAGGAATGAAAAGACTAATTAGATTACACAAAATTAGCTCACAAATATACTATTACTCCCTCCGTTTCATAATGTTGTTTTAAAAAAAAAATTTATTTCAATTTATATATCATTTTAAAATTTTAAAAAAATATTTATTATTTTTTTTCAATTTTTCAATTTATTTATTTTCTACTAAATATTTTGTATTAATTGGTTTTATTTCTCTACATCAAAATCAATAAAAGTTATTTTTATTTTTTTATCTTAAAATTATAATAAATTAATAATTTTATTAATTTATGTATTGAAATTTTAAATAATAAATATTATGCAAAGGAAGAAATACTATTTAGCAACCATCCTATATACATTCACGTAGAGTTTTGAAACTTCTTTTGTACCCTTCACTGTAAATAACGGATTTTTTAGAGTATCCAATTACATAAAATTTAGATATTTATAAATAATTTGTCGATCAATATTTATTGTTTTAATCAAAATAATTAATTGATATTTATGGTCTTTTCCGTGCCCCTGTCATTTTTTCAACGGTTTAAAAACAAGGAATTCATGTATGGTAATGAATAAAATACCTAAAGTGGGAGTCGGTCAAAATGTAACGGTATCCAAATAAGAGAGCTTATTATATTTAAAAGAGGAACAATACTGTATAACCTAATACTTTTTATTTTAATTTATTATCTTAACTGATGCGATATTATTGTATTAGAAAATATTTTATATATTTTAGAAAAGAAATATAGCAAATAAGATAATAGTATATCAGTTAAGATAATAAATTGAAAAAAAAGTGTTAAATTATAAAACATTTTTCTTAAAAGAGCCTAAATGTATTAGTGATAATAACTAAACCTAATTTCAAGGGTTAATTTTAAATTGTAAAATGAGATGTTTGTCCTATTGATTGAACTTTAATTGCTCTTATTAGAATCAGTATTTGAAAAATAATTGATAATTGGCTGATTTAATTATCTAATTAATTATATAAAATTTAGATATTTATAAATGATTTGAGAGTATGCATATTAATTAATAAATAATTTTTTGCTTTAATTCACATACATGCGTATCCATAAAATACATGTATGGTCTGTTTTATTCCTTTTTCCATTTTTATTTTGTTTATGTTTATAAAACTAGCAATTCAAGTATGGAAATGATTGAAGGGAAAGGCTTAGTTATACCTAATGTATATATACTTATGTAGGTGTGTAAAGCGAAAATTGACTTCTTTACATTTGGCAAAATAATAAATATATTCGTAATAAAATTTTAAAATACTTATCAGTGTTTAGTTGGGTGTAAAAAAATAATAATTACATTAAAAGTAGCTAAAGTAAAATGTGACAGTATTTAAATGATATTTAAAATAACATAAATATATCAATTATTGATAATAATAATAATAATATTGGGAGAATGTGCATTTTTACCTCTAATGTATGTACGGATACGGTCATTTGCCCTTAAACTAATTTTAGCCTCAATAAAGCATATAAACTTGCTAAAAGCATAAATTTAAACCTAATATTAACTAATAATAATAATAAAATCTATAAAGTCATTGAAATGGAAAGTAACAAGTATAATAAAATTAAACCTAATTATATATGATATATTTCATTATAAATATTTTAATTTCTTAATTAATTTTATTTTAATTTATACGATATAAATTTATTAAACATAATTATATGTACAAAAAAGTATAAATATACATTTAAAAACAAAAATAAAAATATACTATTTATCTTATATAATATATATATATACACACTACTGCTTTTATAAACTAAAAAAAAAAAATTGCTAGTTTTGATTCTAAACGGAAGCATCACAAACCTTACACTTTGTTTTTGTTTTGCCGTGTTGCCAAAGTCCAATACTAATCATATATGCTGCATGAACAAAATCTTAATTTGTAAACATAAATCAACAATCTTAATTCCAACTGATCCTTTCTATATATAATTAAAAAGTTTAAGTTATAAATTCCAAGTTGATTGAGCAGAAGCAATGGATCCACCACAGAAAAATCCAGGATACCGCGTTGGTGCAATGTTGCTGCTGCTAATATTCATAGGGGCAGAAACACAAGTTCAGGGGCAGAAATCGTTGGCGCAATGCCTCTCAAGTTGTGGGTTAAATATTGTCACTTGTGCTGTTACATGTGGAGTAAAGGAATTGGCGCAACTGCCAAAGTGTGTTGAAGAATGTGGTGTTGATAACTTCTCATGTATGGAAAAATGTGCTGGAATGCCTATCGGACCTCAACCTCCCCCACCACCACCTCCACCTCCACAGCTTGACTAGTTAAAAAAAAAAAAAAGAAAAGAAAACTGTTAGTGTTAATTGGTGTTGAAATGGGTAGAATAAGTTGGCAGTTAAGAGTGTAATATTATATAATATATTCTGCCAGTGTTAAAATAAAGGGTAATATTGCAATTATGCAGTCTCAAATTACAGACATATTTTTCAATATACTGCTAAGTTTATGGATTATCAATGATATGATTATATAATTATTTAAATTTTATAAGTTTTCTTCCTGTTATTATATATATGTTTATATCCCAAAGTTTATTCATTTGTTTATAACCTGTGATATAGTATATTTATATTTCATATAAAAGTATAGATACAAGTTTTTTTTTTTTTTTTTTTAAATTATGATTATTTTTCTAAGGTTTAATATTTATAAAAATGAATTTTTTTTTACCACTTCTACCGTTGGGGAAAATAATATTTTTTTATAAAATTACTTGAAATTTATTAAAAAAATGAAAATGATAACTCAAACAAAATATATCTTAGAAATTTTTAATTCAGAAGCTTAGGATTTTTTTAATTATCAAGAAAGATAAATTACTAACTGCTTTTAGTCTCATATGATTAATAATAGTACCTTAGCAAGAAAATTATATGGATTGGTTTTGACAGTTTGGGAGTAATACGTCCATCAAGCTGATATTTTTTATTTAACAAATTTTCAAACTCAAATTAAATTAAAACGATGTAAAACTAATAATTTCAAATTGATTTAATTATTAAAAATTATATTAGATTTGTTTTACACTGAATTAATTAAATTTTATATCAATTTAAATTTAAATTGATTTCCATTAAATATTTTTATTTTAACTTCTAAAAATTATATATATATATATATGTGTGTGTGAAAAACAAAAGAAAAAATAAATTAAGAAATGGAAAAATTAAAATTATAACTATTAAAATGAATATAAAAAATGAAATATTTTAATAAATATAAGATATTATTAAATGAAATTATCTCCTAAAATATTATTAAATATTTTGATGAATTATTTAACTAATAATCCCTTTTTATACTATTACAATTTAATAATTTATTATATATTTATATATATATTTAATATTTTGGATTATTTGGAGTTACAATGATTTGAAATTTTATTAAATTATAAATCAAACTGAAAATTCAGTTTGCTTTTTTTTTTTTTTAACCATGACTTAATCCTATTTATTGGCAAACCATAAATATCTATTTAATTTAGAAGGATTAGACGGGTTAAAGATTTTTTTTTTTTACAGCCGTACTCTTAACGAACATTTAGTTTTTAGTTTTTAATTTTAAATGTCAATCCAAAGTGATTTGGATAATATCTATTTGAAATAAATGAATATTTAAATTTAATATAATATTAAATATTTTTTTATAATATTTCTTTTAAGAGACAAATCTAAATATACATTCATCTCAACACGTACAACTGGCTTGGTAAATTTTATGACTTTCAAGGACAATCCATAAACTATGACCTTCACCACCCCCAGCTAGGCCTGGCTATGGGCCGGTTTGAAATAGAAACCAGCTCAGTTCGAAACCGGCCCGAAATCAGACAAATCCAGAACCAAATTTAAACCAGCCCTAAACCTTAGAAAAACCGATTTCACTCTGGTTCCTTATTTCATGGAACCAGGACAGCCTGTTCCGATGTAAAAACAAACGGTTCCAGTTCAAAACCGGAACTGCTGTGTGTGTATGTGTGCACTGTACAACATAATTTCAAATTTGTAAGTGAGATCCTGAGAGAAGAGCAACGGTCCAAAATGTGACCGTTGCTCACTTCCTCTCTCATTTTAATTTTTTTAATATAATAATTAAATAAAATTACATAAATGTACCCAATAACAATTATATAACAATTAGTAAGCTTTGAATCCTCTAAACCCCAAAAGGATATGCAAGTACCTTAAATTTTCGGCGACAAAATTAAGCTCAAGCCCTTTGATTTTTTTTTTAAATAAATTCCTTTTGAACCGGTATGAACTAGAACCAGAATCGGCAGGTTATTCTTGAACCGAAACCAGCGGTTCCTAAACTGTGGCCAGGCCTACCCTCAGCCCCCTATGCAGGAATATTTCTGTTACAGGCAAGTATTAAGATACAGAGAATGAGTTGGCGGTCCGTATCATGCTGCCAGTCCTAAAATAATGTCTGAATGCTATTATTGATCTGTAATGAAAAATGACAATTAACAAATTCCTGCAAACAAGTTAAGTAATATATGGTACAAACTAAAACATGATTTGATTAGTGCTAATTTCTGGAACAACATTGATTCTGCAGCAGCAGTAGCTGAACAGGTAGTATTTCCAGCATAAATACCCATTTGTCATTACATTTCATTGCAGCACATCACAGTATATACAGTTAATGCCTAGTTTTGTTGCGCACGACTTCTTTTTTCTTCAATACCAGATTTCGCAAATCTAAGTCGAAGAACATCTAGCACATCTTCAATTTTCACATCCTTGAGTGCCAGCAGAACCATGGCATGGTAAAGTACATCTCCCATCTCTGAGGCAGTGCGTGTACTATGCTCATTCTCCTCTATTGTTCGGCACAACTCATCTGCCTCTTCCCTACAATGTTAGTATTGGTAAAGATATAAAATCGAAGAAGCTCAAAATAGTCTTTTCCTCCAAACCAAAAAAACTAAAAGCAAAAGAAAAAAAATTTGAGGAAGCTCAAACAATCTTCATTATAAAACCTAATACAGTAAGGGAAGAAAGACAATGAATTGAGCCTTGCAACCATAAGACTTCAAGTTTTGTTTATTTTTTCCCTCGCAAAGGTTAGGAAATAGATGAAACAAGAATTTGCTTAAGGAGCTTTCTATCAGGAGGAAGCTGGGTTGGAACCATTACAAATCAATTATAGTAAGGCCACTCACCGGATTTTTGAACACAGTAAGTTGTGGTCAAGTAGTAATCGCTTAGTCCAGGACGGTCTTCCATCTTGTGACACTGCTAGCTCTGCTTTACGCTGCGAAATTGTTGACTCTAATGAATACAAAGTTGTTAAGGCCAACCTATTTTCATCAGCCTGCCAAAGATAATAAAATTTGCTTATATATCCACAAATTGACATAATTTTTCAGAAAATGCAAAATTAAACATGAATAATCAATTGAAGGAAAACAAAAATTCTGAACCTGTTCATTTTCTAGAAAATCAGTAACTGATGTATAATAGCAAGTTTCTGACCCAGTGTGGCAAGTGGGTCCATCAGGCTTCCCAAGGTAAATTATCTGCAAGAAAACTCCACTAAATAAATACAAAGGAGAACTATCAGCAAGAAGGCTCAACTAAAAAGAATACTTAATTAGTTTCAGCTACAGGTTGTTGAGAACATACAGAGTCACGATCACAATCAAGAAAAATGTCGTGAACATTGATGAAATTCTTCGAGGTTTCTCCCTTTGTCCACAAAGTTGAACGTGACCGACTGTAAAATGTTGCCTTCCGAGAGGAAATGGTTGTAGCTAGTGCACCCCTGTTCACAAAGCCTTGCATTAATATGGCTCCTGTGTCAATATTTTGAGCTATAGCCACTGCTAAACCTTTGTCGTCCCATTTTACACTGTCTAACAATGTCTCAACCTAAAATTGTACAGTTAGAGAGCCTCTTTCAGCTTAAGTTTACAGGAATATTAAACTTTAGAGGACAAAAACATGGTGAAAAGATAAGAAGTAAAGCGACAATGTGGTCTTTAGAGCTAAAAATAACAAAACGGAAAAAGTTAACATTTTAAAAAAGTAATCAAAGTGTAACTGTAAAGGCGCATTCACATGCTAGGATACAAGGAAAAATACCAAATAACCACACAAATATGCACACACAGAGACTGACATTATGTATGCATACAAATAATATTGCAGGCATCATAATTAACAATTCAAACAGATATACATGCATAATTAAGGGCAAATACCAGCATATATATATATATATATATCACAAGCATGATTAGAAAAGTGAATAAGTACATATTCATAGAGACTAAAAGGGGTACTGAGTGGAAGCAGATATAGAATCCAGATGTAGCTCAAATAATAATTAACCTCATATTAATGAGCAACGACGGACACCTTCAAGAGATGGCTAATAGAAGATAGGAAACCCATCAATCGTATTTCCTTCCCTCTCTTTGATTTTCCAAACACTTAGTAATCCATACCAAAATAGATAGGGTAGACATCTAACTATGTCTGGTTGAATCAAGGTCATTAAAGCACAAGAAAAAAATCTCAAGAAGAAAGAGGATCTTGCAAAGGACCGGGCAAATGCAGTGCCATATATGGGTAAATGGTAAATATTTAGAGCTTAGGCAACATTACTGGTGATAGTGACCATTTGGAATTATTGTGGTTGTGGTTGTGATTGTGAAAAAAACTGTGATTAACTAGATGTCATTAAAGTTTAAGTGAATTTCACAGTTTCAATCATAAAATTTCAAAACAAACTACACAAAAAAATTTGTTGTTTGAAAGACAGCTACCGTCTAAAAATTTTTCCAACCAAATCTGTAATGGAACTTTTTTTAAAAGTAGTTTGAGCATCAATGTCAATCAATCTCAACAAGCTCTTCGTGAAGCAGATAAATGAAGAAATAAAATCTATAAGAGAGTTTTGGAGTCCAGATGTAGCTCAAGTAATAATTAAAAGCTATTATTGGGCAACGATGGACACCTCCAAGAGATGGTAAACAGAAAGATGGGAAACCCATCTATCAGATTTCCCTCCCTTTCTTTGATTTTCCAGACATGTAACAATCCCTACCACAACAAGACTCAGTAG
This sequence comes from Reutealis trisperma, assembly GCA_947687605.1. NCBI lineage: Eukaryota > Viridiplantae > Streptophyta > Magnoliopsida > Malpighiales > Euphorbiaceae > Reutealis > Reutealis trisperma. Next base: position 599,658 of record CANTUT010000242.1, on the reverse strand, counting down.
GCATCTGACTATGTCTGGTAGAATAACAAACACTCGCTCACTAAAATAAAAACAAAATATCAAAACAATATACGAATGGTCAAGACAATAAAATGATCGGAAATTCGAAACATAGATGTAGAGTCCAGATGTAGCTCAAATAATAATTAAAATCATTTTATTGGGCAACGATGGACACTTCCAAGAGACGGTAAAACAGATTTCCTTTCCCTTTTTTGATTTTCCAGACATGTAACAATCCCTAGTACAACAAGATACAGTAGGCATCTGACCATGTCTGGTACGATAATGGACACTAACCCATCAAAACAACGAACAAGACCCAAAGGTAAAATTAGTGAAAAGCTTCCATCTTTTTCATGGGAAAACAAATTGCAGATTGATTAAAGCAATATTTAAGTCCAATATCAACAACCATGCACATAACGGATTAAGATCATTGATATAATTACCTTAGATTGAAGACACAGATCTTTATCAGATTTCTTCGCAGACGCCAATACTAAACAACAGTTCTTCCTCCTATTGACATTGTTTCCTCTGAAACCACTAAGAGGAAAGAAGGCACAGTTTCTTGACGAAGGCCCTAGGGATTGAACAAATTGCAAAGAAGAAGCCGCCATTAAAACCAAAGTGTGGTGAAATTTCCTCTTGCTCTCCTCATATCAAACACATTCTTGAACTGCCGAAAACACAAACATCAATGGCGGAAACTTGAAAATCACAAATGCACAAAGCTATAAATGGAAATTACCTCAAGCCCCGCTGAAACGACCGCCGCCACTCCCCCGCCCCCGCCGCCGCCTCGTCTTCTCGCTATTTCACTCAGTGGCTGTTTAAGTGTAGGGTTTTTAAAGAGAAAAAGAGTATCTGAAAATGAATAAAAAATTATTAAAAATGGGGGATAAAATTAAAGACACATGTCGGTGATATAGTCTAAGTAACTGCCAATGAAATAAAAACTTAACTGAGAAGCAGTTGAAAAAATTCCTTTTCTTTTCTATGTTTCGATACTTTGCTTACTTCACTGTCAGTTCTTACAGTCCCAATAGCGAAGATGGTGGATTGTGATGTGGTTAATAACCCATTTCCTTCGTCGCCATCACCGTCTCCACCGCCGCCGCAGCCAGCTTGTGTGGCTATGCCTTTTCAGAGAAACCGAGCCAGTTCCTGCTTCAATTGTGGGAACGAGGGACACTGGGCTAGAGAATGCCCCAACAAAACCCCCAAGAAATCACACCCCTCTAGTGCTGGTTTAGTCTCCTCCTCCTCCTCCTCTAGCTCCTCCAATGATACTGATGATTTACTGATTCGGTGTCCCTGTGGTAGAGGAATTTGTAGCATTCTCACTTCCCATACAGAGAAAAATCCTAATAGGAGATTCTACGCATGTCCTGTTGATAAATTACGGGTTAGTGTTATATGCATACATTTGTTTCTAGCTATTGATCAAATGTTTATTTTTACGAATGATTTTTTTTTTTTGTTCAGAGTAAATGTGAATTTTTTAAATGGTGGGATGAATTGAACTTTAGAGCTCCTGTTTGTCCTTGTCAAGCTGGGATTTGTAGTCTGAATAGAGAATCCAATGGCCCAAATCAAGGGAAATGGTACTTTGCTTGCCGGATTAAGAAGGTGTGATCTTCAATTTTAGTTTATTTGTTCAATGATTTGTTCTTTTGCTACAGGCTTGTGGTGGGTTAGGCTAATTGACGAATTCTGAAGAATTCTTCTTCTAACAATTGAGTTTTTTATTGTTTGCTCTTTTTGATTTCTAATATAAGATTAAAAAAAAAGAAAAAAGAAAACTGTGAAACTTCAATTGAGGAATTGCATAAGAAATGTAGTTTTCAACTTAGGTCATCTCTTTCTGCAGCTATTCTGGCAAAGAAGAAACCTTTTAGGTTGTTTAAATGTAAATAATCTTTGCGATAATATTTATGTTCTTGATATGAGATAAAATGTGCTCGACCTGGCCCAAACTCACATCTCTAGCCATACCTGGTTCTAACAAGTTTGAGGTTCTTGTATTATATTATAACAAACATAAGTGATCACTTGTATTTCTTCTCTTGGTTTTTTGCTTATCACACCAAGGGAAATCATCAAGTTCATGACTCGTGTAGCACACACATGGAGAACAACTGAAACTTACGGTTTTAGCAAAGATGCAATTCAAGTGACTTATTTCTTTATTTAATTTCTTTGGGGGTTAATTAATTCGATATTAATGTTCTTTGGTTCAAGGTTTAGTAGCATCATTGACTTTGTTCATGTAAATTCTTTTGAAATAGAATGTCAGCATGTATCTGTACTATACATGCCAAATGAACCTCTTATGTGGGTATTTCAGGTGTTCCACTCTAGCTTTATAATCCTTTTCCACTTTCTTTAATTTGACAGCTGGTAGTGGAACAACAGACATTTGAAATATGTTCATCCAACATTGAAAATTTGGAATTGTTCCTGAATTGCATGTCTTTTAATTTTAACCTTCCTCTTGTCTGACTGTTTCACAATTAAGTGCTTTTTAGATGTTTATCTTGACCATGATAGAAAAATTGATTTTGATACAGGGTCATGGAGCTTGTGCGTTTATCCAGTGGGTAGATTCTGAAATAAATACCATAATGAATAACAGGAGGCACTCATCTATCCAGTCCATCTCCTACCCCACAAGTAATGACTTGGACAAGAAAGAAGTCAGTTCTGAGATCGAATCGCCAGTTAGTATTGTATGTAAAGAGCAAGATGAAGTCTCCAGCAGCAGGGACCTAGTCATGCGAGTGACAGGGTCCGGGAATCCAATTGCAGGGAGGAAGCTTCAGGTTTTCCATCCAAACCCATTGTTTCAATCAGAGAATCATTGCCTGAAAGACTTAATGAGGCAAATTTCTGTTGGAGGGAATACTATAACTGCAGGTGTGAATTTCTCTGATTTTTTTTCCAATCATTTTTTTTTTTTTGGCGTGTTGGAAGAGGAGGGGTTGTGGATGTGAGGTCTACTGATCTTATTTTCCTTTTATAGCATTTTAATTACTCTTCCTAGAATTACCGTTCTGTAATACAGAGGCAATATTTCTTTTCTTTTTGTTGGTTGGTAGACGTTATTCATCAGATTTTGGGTGTTCATGTTTACGGTTGGCTGGGTCGGCTTGTTTTCCCTCCGTCTCAGTGCCCAAAAGATGCTCCTGTCATGCCTTTTTTTTGTTGTAAGCATGACTCAATCCATTTCTTTGTTTCATTTCTTCTATCCTGGGTTTTGACCTACTCATTTTTTAGCAGGTATTTTCCCTTCCTTTGACCCAGTTAGCATCTCAGAAGATGTGGATATGCCTAATATTCAACAATCATTTATCTTACTGCATAGTGCTTCCAATGCTGAAACTGACATCCCACCGCCACAAACTCCTGGACAGGATGCTCTGCTTTTAGGTGATGTTTTTGAAGAGCCTTTAGGGCTTAAAGATCCTTCTGGTATAATTCAAAATGACAATGGTATATCAAAGTCAATCTTGAAGACATTTGGGCAAGCTCTTCTCAGTACTCTGGAGTCTATGAATCCACCCAATCATGAAATAATGGTAATGGTGGCTGAAGCTACTTTTAACACCTTAAAGAGTATGTCCATTCAATGCAATCCTTTTGTTGAGTGTGTGAAAGAATACATTCAAAAAGTATCAAGAGTCACCTCAATTCAAGAGTCTATGCCCAAAGGCCTCTGCTCTCAAGAACTAGCTAAGCTTTATGAGAGTAAGAAAGAGCAATTCAACAATGTTTCTCGCCTCCATAGTGACACAGTGGCTGCTTACAGAACTTCAAATAATCGCCTTCAGAGACTTCATGAAGAAGTTTCACGCATCAAGAGCACTCTTCTTCAACTTGAGAAACAGTTGATTGCTTGTGAGAAGGAGACATCTGCGCTCAAAGCTTATGTTGATGAAGTTTCCAAGGAAATGTTGGAGTCAGAAATGAGTATGAACGCTGCGTCTGCAGACATGGTAGAAGCTCTAGCACTGGAACACGAGATAAAGTCAGTGCTTGATGCAGCAAGGACAACATTGGAGAGTACAAGGTTTGGATAGAACATTGATATGTTAACACTAGGTGTTGACGCAGAATTTGATAACCTGAAGTTCCTAACTATGTTTGTTAAATAAGTATGTATTAAATAAGGAATTGTATTTAGAAGTTAGTCCATAAACTTACTATCTTGAATTTATAATATGTTTGTATAATAATGTGAACTTTGTAATATGCTGTAAATTGCAGAATTTGTGCTAAAATGCAGAATTTGTGCATGACTACTCTTCCTGCATTTGAATTAATATTATAGAAAGGATTTCACAAGTTTTATTATTGGGTCATCCTATTAGAGACAACAATGTTTACAGTTTTTGCATGATTTGTATTTTACAAACAAATGATTTAGTTAGCACATACCATGTATAAGATGTTTTTTCAGTTGTTAATTGAATCAAGTAAAAGCTACCAATTTAAGGATAAAATTTTTTATTTCCGTGGAAGCATCGCATGCTAAATTATTATTATTATTATTATAACGATAAAATAATTTTAAAAATTAAAACAGAATATCCTCATCCAACCGAATATTTTTGCTTCCATTATCATTTCTATTTTTCTAATAAATAAAGAGTTAAGTATTAATATCCCAATATTTTAGAGATTTTAGCTAATAACACTGTAAATTAATCCTATAAAGGAGAAATAAGAAAATTTAAATATTATGTACAGTTGAATAGTAAAATTATAAATTCATTTTTATCATTAAAATTAATTATTTAGACTCCATTTGTTTTGTAGAAAAATAATTTATTTTAGAAAATATTTTTGAGAAATATTTTTTAAGAACTAATTTTCTATTACTTGATTATAATATTAAAAATTAGTTAAAAATATTAAAAAAAATTAATCTATAAGATTATAAATATATTTAAACTTATCATAATTTTATATTTTTAAAATTTTATTATTAAATATAAAAAAATATACATATAAAATGATAAATTTGGTTATCACTCGCAACCAATGGTGATTTTTGATGTTCATTAGAAGTCAGCGGTAATCATCAATGTTAGTAGTGAATATCAATAATTAGCTAATTAATAAATTTGCATTCATATACTCTTTTTAGTATGATGTATTTATCGAAATATAGAAAATATTTCCTATTTCAAAAATAAGTAGTCATTTTCTTTTAAAATGAATTAACTTTCTATTGACCAAACCTCAAAAAATGCGCAATTACAAAAAATAAAAAATAAAAAATGCAGCCTTACTATCAATGTGATTTGGTTCGCGAATTTGTAACCATTAACATTAATTTGAATTTTAAACTTAGTTAAACCGTATAATTACTATAAAAATTTTAGCTTATGGTATCAAATAATCTTACTAAATAAAAAGTGAGGCTATTTTAAAAAATAAAATGTTATAAATAATGAAATTAATAATTTTACTAATAAAGATGTAAAAATTAAATTTTAAATAACACTTATTTTATAGATTAATTAAAATTTTAAAATTATTAAATTAAATTTAAATTATATTACATATATTTAATATAATATTATTTACTAATATTACGGCTTAATTATGATTATAAATGGAATCATCCTAAGATTTTTCTCCATGAAACCAGCAGGAAGCCCAAACCTTTTGGGCCATAGTGAAAGGTAAAAAAGAGATTCTGAGTGTGAAGAAGAGAATCTTTTTATTGCTATTGGGTGTTTGTTGTATGGCAAAATTGTGTGTGTGTGTGTTTTTTTTTTTTTTTTTTTTTAAACAAAAAATTCAAATAAAATTAAAGCAATTTGTTGAAAAAATTCCTTTCCGAAAAAGCTCCCTTACACTTGCCGTTCGATTAGCATCACAATTTTTATTTATTTATTTATTTAAAAATTCAAAATATTTATAATTTATGTAAATTTAATTTAACGTTTATTTTTTTTTTTGTGTGATGGGCACCGTCTCGAAGCCCGATGTGACTGCCGATCCTCTTGTTCTACTACTCCGGCGAAAATCTCCCCGGCGATATTCTTGCTTATTATCTTCAACGCCGTACACGGTGGGGGATTGAATTTTACTGCTTTTTGTTTTTATTTAATGATTGAATATCTCTCCCACGGTAAATCTCCTTTTGACATTTCTTCGAATACTTCTTCTTCTTTGGTCTTACCTGTGTTTTCAGTACTTTTCCTCTGTGTTGAATTGGAATTTCTCTTGTTTTTTTGACCTCCATTTCTTTCAAGTATGTAAATCTGTTTCTATTCTTCAACAGTCATGTCAAAGTTTGAATCTTTATTCAATCTGTCAAAGTGAAGAAGATTTTTGGGAAATTCAAAAAAATAATAATAAAAAAAAATTGGTGGGTCTTAATTAGGTCCGTACAAATCCCATTTTTATTATATAAATCTTTCTCCATAAGCTTTTTCGCAACATTTTTACACGTATAGAGAGGTAGTTGATTTTATTTTTGAAGGATTTTTTAGTTTTTTGGAGTTTTGCTTTTGCTGTTTGATAAAATGGAGACAAAATCCAAAAATGGGAAAGAACAGAGATCGAATTGCTGTAACCCAGTTAAGAAACAAGGACCAGTTACTATGGACCATGTTCTATTGGCTCTGGGAGAGACCAAGGAAGAGAGGGAACAGAGGATTCGATCTCTTTTTAATTTCTTTGATGTTGCAAATTCTGGGTTTTTAGACTATACCCAGATTGAGAAAGGCCTTTCTGCGCTCCTAATACCTGCAGATTACAAGTATGCTAAGGATTTGTTGAATGTGGTTGATGCCAATAAAGATGGGTGTGTTGATTACCAGGAGTTCAAGAGATATATGGATGATAAGGAGCTTGAGCTGTACCGTATTTTTCAAGCCATTGATGTTGAACATAATGGCTGCATTTTGCCAGAAGAGCTCTATGATGCACTTCTTAGGGCAGGTAAAATTTATACTCTCCATTTGTCTATGCTAATCATCTCTTTCTGCTTCTTCCTATGGAGACTTGCTTAAAAGTGATTCCTCAGTAGAATTTATTGTATTTCATTTTCCTTGATTTCTGGTATAAACTGACCGATTATCATAAGCGATTTTGTTGATTATAGGGTGCACTTTAAGCTGCATAGGCTTGAGGAAATCTATACCATAATGAAAACTTAAGTTCTGTACTTTGGCATTTTCCCCCACCTCACAAGTAGAGGCGCATTTGAAGCAAACCAGGAAACCAGATCTATGGCATGATATGTTGCTGGATATTAGACCTAAATCCTCTATGTCCAACTGCCTTACTTGTTCTTATGAATCTGAACCCCTTATTTCTTCTTTTGTTTGTAGTTAAGGGCTTACACAAGGTATTTTATAGATACCTCTTATATAGAAGAATGTGGATTGTGGAAACTGGAAAGAATTATGGAAATCTGTTCTTTGTAGTTACTGCTTGGAGCAAACTGACAATTCTGAAATGATAATGATCAATTTGTAGTATATTACTATTTTTTGTTGTTTGGAAGCACTTGTCACATGTTGTGCCAATATACAACATTCATCACTTCTTCGTTTTGCTCTTTGCTTCTTTTTTTTTTTTTCCTCTTCTAATCTTTGTTTTGCATCACAGTATTCAAAATGTGAATGATAATTTGTGGGTTCATTCTATAAGCCACACCAGTCTTTCTTTTGTAGGGATTGAAATTGACGATGAGGAGCTTGCACGTTTTGTTGAGCGAGTGGATAAGGATAACAACGGTGTTATCACATTTGAAGAATGGAGAGATTTTCTTTTGTTATATCCTCATGAGGCTACTATTGAGAACATTTATCATTACTTGGAAAGAGTATGCCTAGTTGATATTGGGGAACAGGCTGTTATCCCTGAGGGTATCAGTAAGCACATCCATGCATATAGATATCTGATCGCAGGAGGAGTAGCAGGAGCAACATCTCGTACAGCAACTGCACCTCTTGACCGTCTAAAGGTTGTTTTGCAAGTGCAAACAAAACATGCTCGTATAATGCCAGCAATAAGGGATATAATGAAGGAAGGAGGTGTATTGGGATTTTTCCGGGGCAATGGATTAAATGTCTTGAAAGTGGCACCAGAAAGTGCCATTAGATTCTACACTTATGAAATGCTTAAAGATATCATTGTTCAAGCTAAAGGAAAAGGGAACAAGGCTGATATTGGTACTACAGGACGACTTTTTGCTGGTGGTTTTGCTGGTGCTGTGGCACAAACTGCCATTTATCCGATGGATCTTGTAAAAACCCGATTACAAACTTTTGCTTGTGAGAATGGAAAAATTCCTAATCTTGGGGCAATGACAAGGGATATATGGGTTCAGGAAGGACCACGGGCATTCTACAGGGGCCTTATTCCATCTCTTCTTGGAATAATCCCTTATGCAGGCATTGATCTTGCTGCATATGAGACCTTCAAAGATATGTCAAAGAAGTACATTCTTCATGACAGCGGTAAGGTCTTCTTATTTCCTATTTAGCAGCTTTATACATGTATCTTTTTAGAGCTTTTGCCTTAATCCTTGTATTTTCTATTTTCAAGCGCTTTTTCATGTTGTATGTTGAAACTTTTCCTTTCCTTTGTAGAACCTGGTCCTCTTGTCCAACTGGGATGTGGGACTCTATCTGGAGCTCTTGGAGCAACTTGTGTTTACCCATTGCAGGTTGTCAGAACAAGGTAAGATATGATCATGTTGGATTTTATGATATGAATTTGTGATTTCATTTTGGCCTAATTCTGTTCCTGCTCTTCAGAATGCAAGCTCAGCGCTCTAATGCAAGTGCTGCTTACAAGGGAATGTCTGATGTGTTCAGGAGAACCTTTCAACACGAAGGGATTAGGGGATTCTACAAAGGGATATTTCCTAATATGCTCAAAGTGGTTCCATCTGCAAGTATTACTTACATGGTTTATGAGGCCATGAAAAAGTCTCTGGATTTGGAATAACAAACTACGCTGCTATGTGAGATTGCTACGACAATTGACATGGCTAAGTGTCTGCCTGATAAATTGTGGGAATATTCTGGCGATGATGATGAAAATGAAAAGAATAAGTTTACTAATTGAGTAGATTAGGATTGCTTTAATCATATTACAGAAATATCTTGCATCAACTACATTGAAGGGCAAAATTGGGTTGTCCATCTTTGTTGATGAGTTGAAGCTTCTTTCAAGGTCATATGCATTCGCACGGTTGTTGTACGATACAGAAGCATACAGATAAATGCACTCAAAATTCAAAAGCCGATTTTGTAATTCTTTCTAGTGGCAATTTGTCAGAATTACTATGACATGTATGCCCTATTTTTTTACCAGGATGATTTCTCATTCAGTCCTATGCTATGCGTTCTTGCTCTATACTTCCTAAATTCTTGCTTGTCACTTTCTCTGCCCTAAAATTCTTGACTGTCACTTTTCAGGATGATATCTGATTACAGGACTTCCGTATTTGTGTATGTATACTGATGGGATACTGCATTGCTTGATTAGTGCTTTTCTTGTATCGACAGACCTCTACTACACATGAGGGAGGCATACATTTTATGAGATATTGCTCGCTACTGGAAACTGGATCAGTAGCTTAATGGCTGACCTATCAAAATGGTATAAAGGATTACCACCTTTGTATATGAATGATAAGATGTGTGTTGTTTGTCTGATGTATTATTTATACTACTGAAGTTTATCTTTACGAAGGTATAGAATTGTTATTTATTTATTGGTGAATTTGGCTCCGATCGGGATTGAGACTCAAATTCGAGAATTTTCAATTTTCAATTTTAAGAACGATTTCAGTACTACTGAATCAAAAGCTCGTTTATTAATTAATAGAATTGTTAATATATTGAAGTTACAAAAAAGTTCTAAACTTCAATAAATTTTTTTTGTGTTAAGGTAGATAACAATTTTCTTGATAAAATTTTCCATTAAAACTTGAAATGATTTGCTTTTTCCAAGTCTTTTGTATAAATTTTAATTTAGTTAGAAAGAAAATGGAATAATTAGAAAGCATGCTTAATGAATATATGAATTGCAACTTTCATAATAAAAAAAAAATAATAATAATAATAACAATAAATTCATTATTATTTTTACATTTTTGTTTTGACTTTTTAAATATATATCTTTTTGTTCTTTTATTAATTTCAGAATAGCCAAATGGAGTTCAAATTTTTTCCTTTGCTAGATCTCTTTTTGCTAATAAATTTTAATAAAATAAAATCACTCAAAAGGAATTTTTCAGAGCTTTTCCTGCCAAAGGAAGAGAATAACTTCTTTATTACTTGCTTGATGGAAGAAAAAGAGAATATATTTAAGAATATAAATCAGAATAAAGTGGAACAATATTAATATAGTTTTTTAGTTTGTTTTAGAACCAAACTAAATTTTAATATTTTTTTAATATGACCATTAAAGAAAAAAATTTTACACGCAAATACTTATTTTTTTAATCAGATATCACTAGCAAGGTCAAAATTTCACTGAAAATGATTGACATTTTTTATTTTTCATCAAAATATTCTTTTACGTGACAATATTTTTTTAATTTAAATGTTATTTAATTTTCATATTCAAAAAATAAATTTTTCCTAAAAATTAATCTATCAATCCAAAACCATTGGTTACTTTTTTTTTTTTTAAGTCAATATATTCTTTTAATTTTTTTAAGTTAGAATATTCTTCTAATCTAAACTTTAAAAAGAAAGTTAATTGTTTGCCATAATAAAATTTAAATAAGTTATTTATTGATTTAATGTAAGGGCATCATAATATACTCTTTATATATGTCAAACTATTTGTTATAAAGAGTTGTCTTAAAAAATAAAAGTCCAATGGATTTTTTATCTTTAAAAAATAAAAAAAAGAGTTGGTTTGACTCTCCACATCTAAAAAGCTAATTATCACTCTTTATTCCTAACTTTAATTAATGCAATACAAATTTAAATATACTAATTTTAGTACTTTTTTCTATTGGACAAATTTAAAAAATTTAAAAAATTAATAATTATGGGATAAAGTAAAATAAAAAGTAAAATATAAAATTTATTAGATTTAAATAAAATTTTATGCTCTTTATCAATTATATGCTTTCTATTAAATAAAATATACTTTTTAAAATAAAAAGTATATTTTAAAAAGTATACTGGGGATGCTCTAAGACAATCCAATAAATCTTAAGTTTTAATCATTGAGTTTTTACCTTCTATATAAGAATTTATATAAATTCTTGAGATCATCTAATTGATTTACTAGTCACTAATTTATTAAAACAAATTCTAATTCAGTAAGTTTAAATTAGAAGAATATTTTCACTTAAAAAAAATAAATAAAAAATTAAACGAATCTACTTAAAAAATTAAAAAAAATTAAATAAAAAAGTAAATAGATCTCTGATTGAAAAAAATAAAAATTTAAATATTCGTCTATAAGAAATTTTTTTTAATGACCACATTAAAAAAATCACTTTTTTATTTTTTAAAGAGAGAAGAGTTAAATATTATTTACTAGCAGGTCTCTCATTTCCAATGTGTATGCACTCTTTTTTACGTATTGTTATTAAATATATTTTTTAATTAATTTGTATACATCATAAAAAATATAATATATAAATATTATTTTAAATAAAATATATAAATGTAAATTTATTATTATTATTATTATTATTTTCTAAACTAATTTGCTGTCAATATTTTTATTTATATATACTAATATAAAAATTCAAATTACCAGTCATTCAGTGAAAGCAAAGATAGTTAGGAGAATATAACAATAAAAATAATCAAAATGTATTAAAGTCTTATTTAACTTATTTATTTATTTTTTATAGTGTATTTTTTCATTTAATTTGCTAAAATAAGATTATCATATAAAAAATACCTTTTAAAAAAAATTCATAAACTTCATGATATCTTATTAATTATGTCATATTTAGTTTTAATCATTTAAAACACTTAAAATAAAAATTTCAAAAAATATACAAAACAAATAAATGAAATGGTAGATATGGAGAGTGTTAACCACCAAAAGCCTAACTTAGGGATAAGAAGCTTTGGTCCTTAGGAAGAAGTCTAGAGTTCGAGTCATCTTTTCCGTACTAATTCAAATCTTTTTTTTTATACTAATAATCGCGTCTAATCTTTTGATACCTGGTAAAAATGAATATAAATGTATGAAATTATTCATTCTCTAATAATTTTTTAAGTAGCTCTTATATATTATTAGAATATATGTATTTGATTTATTTTATAATCAAAACCTAATTTCCTTTATAAATTATTTTTTTTATGAGCATGATAAATGAAATAAAAACAATTCTTATTTTTTTAACATTTTTATTCTAAGTGCATCTCACAAAAAAAAAATTATTTTCAGTGGTATTAGATAAATTAATAATATGACATTTAAAATTATATTTTTATCACTATTTAATAACAATTTGTTTAATAATATTACCCATAAATCATCATTTGAAATGTTTAATCAAATTAAAAAAAATTCTCTTAAAAGATAAATCAAAATTATTAACTTAAAATTTATATTGAACAAAATCAATCATTAAATTTAAAAAATTTCCGATGTTTAAAATTAATTTTCAATACTTACCATTGAACTTTTAATTTATAATGTAAATGAAATAAATTCAAATTTTCCCAACTCTGTTTCACTTTAAGAATTTTAAATATATTAAAAAAAATCAACTTATTTTTTATAAAAATAAAGAAAATATGTGCTTCTTACATGATGTATATTGTTGTTTTGTTGTTCTAATAAAATCAAACTAAATTGGAGACAACATTTTGTCTCCCTCCCCTGTCTTCTAAGCATGGAATTGGATATTAGATTCTCTTTTAATAAGAAAGAAAGTGTATACTTGTGGAATGGGTACCTAATTATTTAAAATTATATTGAATAATTAAAATTTGAAATTAGATATAATTTTTATTATTTTACACTAAAAGTTAAAATTTCAATTTTACATTAATCAAATAATTATTTGATAGATCTGACTGCCTCACATGGATTTAAAGATGATGTGAGATTTCTTATTTGGACTTACAGAATATTTCATGGGTTTGATCCTGCAACACATGCACAGAAAACATTAAGGATCAAGCCAAAGTCTTCTGATATTTAAATTGGTCACTTATTGCATGTATAAAGTTAGAGAAGATAAGCACTATCTTTTTTTAAGTATGAGTAACTTGTAAGTTTTCCTAACTCTTGGTGCTATGGAAGTTTGGGCTCCCTGTTTCTAGTATGGGGATTGTAGTCGTTGCCCCACATGGTGACACCTGAGAGAAAAAATTGGCATCACCTCACACGGTCGCGGAACAATGAAAGTTGCATGTTCGATTGTCGACTTTTGAGTCTTGTGCCTATTTGACTCTTTTCTTATTTCTCATATTATGCCAAGGTTTCGTATCCAACGCATGTGGAATGTGCTTGGAGGAGGTATTCTAGTGATCTTCACTTGAAAAGGAATGAGTTGCGAGCTCATCACTAGCTGGCAAGAAAAGAGACAACCTTTGGCAAGTCAAACTCTAACGAGTTGTTTGTTGCTAAGGTGATCATAGACTTGTGAGATGTGTGTAAGATTTGTCCATTATCATTATTTATCCATTATCATTATTTATGTAAATTAACCCTACATAAATTATATTAATTAATAGTGTGAATTACCAAATTTCATGTTGAGAGTGAATAAGTGTTATTTACTTATTGACCATTTTAAAAAAAATGGTCAATAATTAAAAATTATCATTTTTAAAGTATTAATAATTTTATCATAAGTTGTCAAAAAAAATTCTTATTAATTATAGTATAAATATGAGAAATATCTCATATACTTGCGAAATTGAAAGATAAATTAGTCATTTTGCTTTTTTTTTTTTATTGTGTTGCTAAATGGCCACTTATTTATGGATAAAACTTACTTTTTTAATGGCAATTTATTTCATAATAGATGGAGTATATAGTTTATAGGATATTTTTACTTTTACACAATCAAAATTTAATAAATTCGAATTCGTAGGAAGCTTGAGTATGGACAACATAATCTAATTCCAAACCACATTAATACGGTCTGTCATTTGAAACCTTAAATTTTAATCGAGCACAGCTTTGAAGGAATGGGCAATGGCATTTAATTTGGTCGTGCTTTTTCAGTTTTGTTTTGCCAATTCACAATTGCCATTGTCTTAGGATCGTTGGGAACATCACAAGCTCACAAAACCATGAATCAAGGTGGTGCGGCGCTCCTGTGAACGCAACTTTTATCAATGCAAAACGCAACTTTTGCATAGCGGAAAGATTACTAATTTGAAGAAATCCACCACCCACCCGTCTCAGTGGAAAAAAGCCTTTCCATCATAGAAATGATAAAAAATGGGGATCATAAAATAATAATGAAAAGTATTTACTATATTAATTAGATTCACATGGTATGTTAATTCAGTTAATTATTTAGAATGTCAAATAAATTTTTGGGATAATAATTTGACACACTGCAAAAAATAGATCAGAGTTAATTAGATATAATATTATAGAGCTCATAAAAAATTAAATCAAACTGAAAATTCAATACGAGTTTGACACAAATCAAAACTAAGTCAAAGCAAAAAATTAAAAATATAATATATATATATATATGCTTTGTAAATAAAATTAGAATCCAAAATGAAACCAATCTAAATTATTCAAATTAGGGTTTGGATCATATTTTTAAAACCAAACCTATGGAATCTGATATAAACTTGGATTCAACTTAGTCTAATTTCATATCTCATACTAATAATGAAAATGAAACGCTAGGTGAAATTAGGTTATCAAAATTTAAATTTTTTAACTTTTGATATTATTAGATAAATAAAATATTTTAGGTGTAAACTTAACTTGTGATGAGAGACAGAAATAGTCTAAAAAAATAATGAATCTAAGTGAAGTCAAAGTCCACCATTATCCAGATTCTCTAGCCCCTGTGAACAACAAAGGCCCAAGATAAAGTCGAAGGGGGAAGACTCATCCATATTAAAGAGCGAAGCTCTGCTTGGCTCCCCTCAAGAGCCTTCGCCGCTTCTATCGCAAGTAATTCCCTCCACAAGTTACTTTGTGTGGCTGAGGATTCGTGGTAACAGCGTTATCATCAAGTATTAAAAATAAAAAGGCATTGGTCAGGTGGTGCATCCTTAGATCCTAATACAACCGGTCACCTACCACGTTCCAAGAGACAAGATCTCAATACATGCGCACATTATATCTATACCAACCACATTAATAAGAAGCATGCTATGTCAAAGGATATTCTCTCTCCTCTAAAAAAATCACAGACACCTGTCTCATTCATGGGTCATATAAAAGGGTATGATCAATACATAATTCAGATAATTTAATCTTTCTTTTCTGGTTACCAGCAATGTATATTACTAACTGAAGTATTGGAGGCCTTTTGCCAGGTACAAGATCTCGCTTTTCCTAACCTTTATTTTTTCTTTGTAGACCTACAAAATTTAGACCCAATATCAGAGATCCAACCCAAAATTCATCTGATCAGATCAACTCCAACCAAGTTGCATGTAATTTTGAAACATTCAGATGAATTTCATTGGATCTAATAATCCAAGAGCAATTCCAAGACTGGGGGCATCGAAGAACTATATGCAAAACGTGGTTTTAACTTCAAATCTTCGGCAGTATTATGAAAAAGACAATTCATCACCAGTCATTGAAAATGAAGGGACACTTTGTCTAAACTTAAAAGAAACGGAGTTGGATATTCTTGTGTACATTAGGTCGAGAATTTAAACTCTATTAATTAATTCTATGCTCGATTTATATATTTAAAATTATGTTTTAATAATAAAATCTTAATAAAAAATGAAGAATAAATCTTTTTATCAATTAAATTAATCATTAAAATTACAGGACATCAATTAAATTAATCCTTAAAATTGCAGGACAACTACATAAAATTGAAAGACGCAACTATTAGAAAACAATGTTAATATAACCTCTTGATTTATTTTCTCATATTCAACATAATATATACTCCATCACATTTTTCTTCCTTTATATATATATATATATATATATATATATATATAGGGAGAAAAAATACTTTATAGAAACACATTAGGCAATATAAAAGGGATGTAACATTTTCGTTTAACATTTCTCATTAAATTAGTAATAATTATTTGTGATTTGAAATATTAAAACCTGAAACTCATCACTTTCTATACTATTTAAAAATATGAGAAAACTATTCAGATTATATTTTCTTAGCATATATACTCGATCATTTATAAATGGAAAATGTGATTTATGTATAAGGCATGACTGAGTGTGGTATTTATATAATTTAAAAAATATATATTTATATACATTTATTGTAATTTTATGCATTTGCAAATTTAATATAAAATAAGTACATATATCTTAAAATTTTCAAATTTGAGTCTCTATTTTTATAAAGAAAAAGAATTATAATTTTAAAAGTGTTTCGTTGCTTAATTAGTTGGACCAAAACAAAGAAATTGGACAATAAAACTGAATAATAATAATAATTAAAATAGTTGCATGACCTTAATGAAAACTATGGTTAACTACTACTGTCGTGATATAGTTTGGAATTAGTATCTTCTTTTCTGACAAATGGTAACATTAAATTAGTTTTTTGAAACTTCTATAATTGTCTATTTCGTGTTATTGCTATGGACAATTTGTCCTTTGCAATATGGCCACATGTTATGCCCTTTTACTGCATTAAACTCCAAAAGTGTTTGACTCCCAAGTAAACGCCTTCTAAACAGCAATAATTCCTCCATTGTCCAACAAAGTTATCCAAACCACCATCGAAAAGGGCATCACCATAGTTATCTAAATCAATCAGGTATAGTTATCTTAAACAAATATAATACTACTTGATTCAAACAAATCAATAAATAATGGGTTTATTTTATGAACGAAACACAAAATCGATGTGCTTTTGATTTAGTAGTATTAAATATAATTGAGAAATTTCGAATTTAAATTTGTATGATCAGAATTATATTTATTAAAAAAATAAAATACAAAAAAATTATTTTATTTGTTCTTCCTTTTTTTTATTTAATTTTCAACAAATGATACTTGATTAATCATCTTACAACTAAAGAAATAATATTGAACTACTAGTTTGTGAAATTTAAATATATAACAATATAAATTAGTTATTCGTTTTCATTATTTTATTTGTTTGGTTCACAACGAATTCAATTTCTGATTTTACAATGAATTTGAATAAAAAAATTAAGTATGTGTTTGGTAGACCGTAATGAAATGTAATGTAATATAATCAAATAAATTTATAATATAAAATTATATTAAAAATTCATTTTATTACATTATATTACATCTCATGATTATGATCTACGAAACACAATTTAAGTATTAATTGATGCTTTAACTTGGTAATTAGTTAGATAAAATTACTTTAAAAGCAAACATTAAGATTTAAAATTGCACTCAAAAATTTTATGATAATTTAAAACTCAAATTAGTTATGAAAACTCAAATTAGGTATAAACAAAATGGGAACCTTGCATATAAAGCCTTTCTCTTTTTTTTTTTTTTTTAATCTTATTTTTTTTTATTTTATTTTTTCACAAAAGGTTGGTTATGTGGTGATGAATAATGGGCAATTACCCATAAAGGCTTAGATTAACTAGTGAAAGATTATTTTAATTTAATTAGAAGTATCGAATTCAAATTCTGCATATACAACTACTTTAAAACTATTAAAAGAGAATTTTGTCACTCTTACAGTTGTTTTACACTTAAATTGGGATTAACAGGAGATATTAAATAAATCAAATAGTTGGCAATTGGCATATGTTAATTGTAAGAGTGATCTCTGACCACTTGTTTCATCGTGCTAATTCAAGACTACTCACTATCACTGCATTACATGTGGGGCTCGAGGACATTTATCCCTCAATATCAATCTTTTCTTTTGCATGAATTTGACTTAATTATTTTTATAAATTTTTAATTTGTGAAAGATATATAATGTTTTTGCAGAAAATAATTTCATGATTTTATTAGATGAATAATTATTTACAAGATATCAAAATCTCAATGATCAGGCTTGATCAATATAAATGGGAATGGGCTGAATCTTCTCTTCTTGGACTTGGGCCTGATGCCTGAGACTGATGCTTGCAAAGGAGAAGAGAAAGGATCAGAGAGGTGCCAGGCCTTTTGCCTGGCTTTAACTCTCCGACGGTCAAGTTAGGCCTTTTTTCAGAGAATTTTAGTGAAAGAAAAGGGATGAGAGAATGCAGATTTCCAACTATCTGTGCTTAGACTTTTCTTTCCTCTTTTGTATGATTTTTGGGTTAGGTACGTCTGACACCTTTTTTTTGAGGAAGGACATCCTCTGTCATTCGACCATGCTGGTTGGTGAAAGTTGGTGGCAGGCGCATGTCCCCTGACCCATCCCTAAGGATGTCTGGTAATGGGGGTGTCAGGATATGGTGCAGATTGTCTAAGGACTGATCCTCCTGCTGGATGACTGGACATGTCATCAGAGGGCTTCAGCCCTTACTTACTCAGCAAGTCATCCGGCTGGCGAAGGAGGGGAGCAGCATCTAGACCGAAAGCCTTTGGACTTGGATAGTTCGAGGGTCCGGCCAATGGGCCCTGTTTCCGTTTATGATAGTTTCTAAAGGCTTTGCGATGGGCTTGGGCTTCAGGAGGGTCCAAGCCTTTTTTGAGAGTCACTTTTATCCCTCATCATTCAACATTTATTTTTTATTTTTGTACTGACACGAAAATTTTAATATCAATGAAATTAAAACTCTGTCATCAAAGTTAAAAGCTATCTCAATAGTAAAATTTAAATTTATTTAATAATTTAAATAATATAAATTGATTCAATTAATAAAATAAGTTTATTTATCGTTTTATTAATTTAAATTTAATTTCTACCCATTAATGTTTAAAAAGATAATTTTAAAATACAAAAGTGGAAAATATAGATATATTTAGGGAGGCGATGCTTGGTTTCTGACACTTTTATTACCTTTTTTATTGTTGAACTTGACTGAAATACCCTATTCAATTTAAGTTAATAATTCTTATAAGAAATAAAGACTTAATTTTCATTTTTTTTATCTATTTCTTTAGTATTATTACTTTTAATACATAGAAATATTGTTGTCCATATTTTTTAATTTTTAGAAAAATATGATATTAAAAACTATATTTAATAAATATATAATTTTTTACATAAGAAAATATCCTAATAAAATTTTTCATTTTTACATGTTATAAAAGAAAATTTCTTTTGATTTTTATATTTTGTTTAATTTTTATTTTAGAAGCAATTTTTTTTATTATCAAAAAATTTAATTAACCAAATAAAAAAATGAAAAATGTTAATACTTCTCAATATACTTTGAAAATAATATGATAATTTCGCAAATATTTTTTTTGAAAAAATATAAATATAATATTTGATTCTTCACTTGCTATCTTAATCCTATAGTTTATTTAATTTTAAAAAATATATATGAATTATTAAGATATCTTTGTAAAATATATAATTAAAAAATATTTTCAATCAGCACAATTTTAAAATTTTTCTTAAAAGAAAAATGTTAGTAGGATTATATGTAACTTAAGATTCAATTTGTAAAATTATCTTTCTTATTAAAAATTAACAAAAAATACTTGCTCAAGAATAAAATGATTAAATAAATTTAAAAACCAAAAAGTAAAATAAGTTTATTTTATAATATATAAAAAATGAATATTTTATTTTAATTTTATACAAAAACTCTATATTTACTAAATTTATTTTTTACAAAATATGTATATGTATCATTTTTTATGCAAAAAAAAAAACAATAAAAAAAGAAGTAAATGAAACTTAAGTTTTTCTTTCTTTTTTTTAGTACACAAGTCTTCCTTTCTTAAGAAAACTAAAAAATAAAAATTTCAATTAAATCTTCTTTTATATTTGTAAAAAAAAATATTTTGTTGTATATAAATTGTATATTTATTAAATATATTTATATATATGTGCATTTTTATGCGTATGTGAATTAAAAGTAATAAATAAAAAAATTTAATTAAATATTTTTTCTTATTAAAATTATTATCTAAATAATGCAATAAGGTATTATAATCAAGTTTAATGATAAACAAGAAAGTGAGAGTGTCAAAAATTAAAAGGAAAAAATAAATATAACAGCAAATAAATACATAAATTAGACAAATAAAAATGTTCCTTGGCAAAAAAAAAAAAAAAATTTAAAATGTTATTTGTAGCTAATAAGTGTAAAATCTAAGACAACGACTGACTTTGTTCGTGAAAAAAAAAATAAAAAGATAACGACTGAATGACATGTCTCCACGTCGATCAACTGGACCCACCAATGTCACGTGTTTTGAAATTTCGAGCAACTCTTTTTTATTTTATTATTATTAATTATTATATACTATTATATATTTTTTAAATAAGAATTTACGAGTAAATTAAGACTCCAATTCATTTAAAAAAAAAAAAAAGAATACGTAACAATAATAATTATAATCCATAAACTTCAATTAGTTATACAAATTAGAATAAAAAATAGTGCCACACACTAAAAAAAAAATTATATATATATCACACACTGAAAAAAAAAAATCTTTAAAAATTAAAAGTATGATATACGCTGATGCCTATTCATGGGTTTTTATCTTTTTACTAAATAATTAATTAGTTATTAAGTTTCCATTAAAAAAATTATAGGCTCAATGATACCGGCTCTCTAAATTTTTGGCTATTTTTTAAATATATCATGACCTTTAAAATTTATCAAATTAATAAATGACTTTTTTATTTTGAATCAAATTTATCATAACTTCATCAGACACATGATTTATCTGACGTGATTTACACAAAAAACTATTACGACAATTTTTAGTGATTTGAGTTTTAATTAAGGTTTTAAAACTTATTTTGTGTTTATAATTAGAAATTTACTTATCACATCTGTAAGTCACATTAGATGAATCAAGTACATGATGAGATTGTGATAGATTTATTTCAGAATGAAAAAGTGAGATACTAATTTAATAAATTTTAAAAAGTCATGTTAGATTTAAAAAATTAACTAAAGATAAGAATAGTCGGTATCATTAAGCCAAAAATATATAATATAATTTACTCATAGTGAAGTCAAGTTATATATTAATTGAAACGTCAATAAATGAAATTTATAATAAGGAACAAATTATATTTCTTTATACTATTGTTTTTTTTTTCATAAAAAAAGTCTTCTAAATTCTGGAGGTGAATTTTACCCTGAACATATTGGAAACAAAAGAGAATATTTCTTAGGTGATTAGCATGGGTTAAACGTGATTAGCAATCATTACAATTAAAACGATTAATAAAATTATCAATAATTGGATAAGAGAAATAAATCATTTAGGTGACTTATTAACTTGTCAAGATAAAATAAAAAAATAATTCGTTAGCTTGTCAAGATAAAATAAAAAATAAAGGACAACTTTTCTTTTTTTTTTTTTTGGCACAAAATAAAGGACAACTTGTTAACTTGCCTAAATTAGGGACAATTAATTAGCAAAATTCTCTCTCTATATATAACTTTTTGGAGAAAATTTAATATTAGTAACATTTAAAATTTAATGTTTATTCCTAAAATTATTTCATTTTATTACTGGAATAAGAATTATTTTTTTTCTATTCACTAACGTTCTAGTAATATATTATTTCATCTATTTCATAATAATAGACGGTTTAAAAAATTGTATACTTGTTAACAAAATTATTAAATAACTTTAACATTAATAAATATGGGCAAATATACCCTTATTTTATAATTAAAACTTATCTTTTTTTCTCTCATCAAAACTCTACCACTAATAAAATAAATTTAGAAAAAAAAGTAAATATTTCATAAAACTCCTAAATCAATAATTAATTTTTCTAAAACGTCTATTAATTTGAAACAAATGGGGTAATATATTATATATAAAATATAATAATATCCACACCTCTTTCTAGAATAAATTTATTTTAAACTAAATATTTATTCATAATTTATTTTTACTTCCACTATATTTAACTTTATTGATTCCTCTCAATAAGTTATTTTATCAAAATTGAGAAAATTAAGAGTGATAAAGAAATTTTCGATTTGTATTTGACTGTAACTTTACAATTTGATGTAACTTCTAGAAAATTAAAATTCCATTGAAATAAAAATAAGTGTTGATAACAACTTGGTGTCTTAAATGAAATTTAGCGATAAGCATTGGAGAAGAAAGTAATTTTTAAAAATTTAAATTACTTTTTATTATGTGTTAAAAAATTTTCAAAACTTTTAAAGCAGATGGTCACTCAGTATTATATATTCACCACTCGTGATGAAGAAATTCTTAGATGAACTGCATTTATTGTATTTGATTATGAATTAATATAATATAAATTATTAATAATTATATTACAGTCAGTATTTTAATTATAATATATACTCATAATTCAGATAATTAATTATTATATTTATTTTATAAGTAATTATTATTAAAATAAAAAATTATAATTAAATAATTTATAATATAAGGTGATAAATTAGGTTATTTAAAATTTTTTCATGGTGGTGAGTCTAATTACCATGAAATTCTTTGTCTCTGTTTTACTATTTTTTTTTTTTTCAATAAATGCAATGCAACCAAGAGAATCGTATGCATTACGCAACGACTTTGCCTTCCGTCTTTTCTTTTCTTTCTTTTTTTCTTTTTTTTCTGGTCTCTCCTTCTGTCTTTTCTTTTTCCCTCCAATAAATGCAAGGATCTTATGCTATGCCTTTCCATGCCTAAAAAGGCACATCAATTACGGGAAATAAGCCATTATCAAAAAATTATGAGAAATAACTAATAAGTCATTATCAATTGTAGCTCCCAATTAGATGCCCAAGGCCAAATCTAACAAGGGACATCATATATTCCATTAACAATATAATATGTAAAAAACTTTTCATATTAATTAAATATAAATATATTAAATAATTAATATAAAAATAATTTCTTTAATCATAATTGCTAATTTTTATATTTCGTCTTTTCAAATTTATATTAAAAATTCAATATAATATAATTTTTAAATTTTCTCTTAATCTCATCTATATCATAAATTTGCAAGTATCAACTCGCCTTATCAAAAATTATCTTGGCCTATCACTTGAAAGGATTTTAAGAAAATAATATGAGAAAAAATTCATGTTTATTAAATACAAATATATTAAATTATTAATATAGATATATAGACTCTCTAATCTTCCTTGGGTTTTAAATTTGTTTTTAATCTATTATGAATTTTCCTTGGACTTTCAATTTTTTTGCTTGATATTGGTGTCATTCAAGTTTTTGGGTGTCCCTCAAGTTTAAATTTTTCTTGGATCATACTATAATATAAATTTACAAGTATCAGTTGAGCTTATTAAAGATTATCTTGGTCCAATTGTCAATTAAGAAGCTTTTAAGAATATAATATTGGAATCATGGAGTTCTTCAAAGGAAATAGGTGATTCAAGTGCTTGGATGGCTCTTGCAAGTTCTTTGTAATCATCACCTAAACCTACAAAAATAATATCAGTAACATCTTCAATGTCTAATGGAGATCCCAATATTGCAAGTTCATCCTTTTTAGATTTGATTGTGTGAAGATAATCCATAGCAGACATGGATCCTTTGGTTAGACTTTTGATGTGTTGTTTGATATGTTTTGTGCGTCCCCTATATGGTTTCGCATAAGTGGAGGCTAGTATGTCCCAAGCTTGTTGAGAGATTTTGGCATTGGCTATGAATGCTACTATAGTTGGTGAGAGAGAGCCTACTATAGCATTGAGAATCAATTGATCCTGTCGAATCCAAGAAGAATAAGTTGGATTCAGAGTGGAGGTGTTGTTAGCTGTGGTTGTTTCTGTAGGGCATGGTTTCGATCCATCTATGAAGCCAAGAATATCTTAACCAATGAGAAGAGTTTGAAACTACAATTTCCATGAGGGATAGTTGCTATTGGTTAGTTTAATTGTGTCAAGAAAAGTTGGCACCAAAATTTTGAAAGAAGAATGAAGACACCAAATAGGAAATGGAGGCCAGCCAATTAACAAATAATTGGTTTGAATTTTTTGTTTCTTGGATGGCTATAAATAGCCATGAAGACAAGGCCTAAAACCATCCCACTTTGAGAATAAAATTAGAGAGTTAGAGAGAAAATATTTAGAGAGTTAGAGTGATTAATTTCCTATTATAAAGAGAGAATTAAAATTATTTCTCCTTTATAAATAGAGAGATTGTAATTCCTATTATTTTCATAGTGAAATTCTTCTATCTTTGCCCGTGGTTTTTATCCTAATTTGTTTAGGGGTTTTCCACGTAAAATCTGTGTGTCCATAAATCTTTACTATTATTTTTCTCAAATTATTAGCTGCAATTCTGCTCTAATCCAGTGTTAATTTTACAACAAGTGGTATCAGGGCTATTGGTTTTAATTTTTCTTAAAAAATAAGAGTATTCTCTGTGGTTGCAGTTTTAACTGATCTTCCACATCAGAAAAATTTTTCTTGGAAAATTATTATTGCGAATAGTACTCTGAGGTACTATACAATTTGGCACTATTCACAGGTACGTTGAAAATAAGTGTGATAGTGTGAAAATACATGTCTAGGAAAAGTTCTGACTAAGAAAAGACTTAGTATTTAAGTGTGTCCATTGTGACCCACCTCTCTTTCCTGGGAACTTACCTGGTGTATTGTTCACAGACTACAGTCACTATTCTAGTATACAGTTACTATTTACGTGAAATAGTGGGAGCTAGATTTGCTCAAAAGTTCATGATAGAAGCAATGACGGTAAAATTTGAGATTGAAAAATTTAACGGGAGAAATTTCTCACTGTGGAAATTGAAAATGAAGGCTATCTTAAGAAAAGATAATTACTTGGCAGCCATCAGCGATAGGCCGGCGGAAATCACAGATGATAACAAATGGAATGAGATGGATGGGAATGTTGTTGCAAATCTTCATCTGGCAGTTGCAGATGAGATATTGTCTAGCATAGAGGAGAAGAAAACTGCAAAGGAGATTTGGGATCATCCCACAAAATTGTATGAGACTAAGTCACTCCACAATAAAATTTTTCTTAAGAGGAAATTGTACACCCTTCGGATGTCAGAATCTACTTCAGTGACGAAGCACATCAATATGATGAATACGCTATTTTCTCAACTTACATCGTTGGGATATACAATAAATTCACAAGAACGTGCTGAACTTCTGCTTCAAAGTCTACCAGATTCATATGATCAACTCATTATTAATTTTATAAATAATATTCTTGCGGACTATCTAGTTTTCGATGATGTTGCAGCTGCTATTCTTAAAGAAGAAAATCGGCACAAAAATAAGAAAGACAGATTAGTCAGTTCACAGAAAGCAGAAGCGTTGACACTGATGAGAGGGAGATCAATGGAAAGTGGCTCAAGTGGGAGCCAAAATCATGGTAGGTCCAAATCAAGAAGTAAGAAGAACATGAAGTGTTACCATTGTGGTAAGAAGGGTCACTTGAAGAAGGATTGCTAGAGTTTAAATAAAAATTCCAGTGCTCATGAAAATGTAGCATCTACCTCAAATGAAGGAGAAGCTTTGTGTTGTGAAGCATCGACGACTTCGAAAGGCAGAAAAAGATTTGCTGATGTATGGCTCATTGACTCTGGAACCTCATTTCATATGATCTCTCGGCGAGAGTGGTTCCATCATTATGAACCTATCTCAAAAGGATTTGTATACACAGTTAATAATCATGCCTTGAAGATTGTCAGTATTGGAACCATCAAGCTGAAGATGTATGATGGTACAATTTGCACTATTCAAAACGTGCGATATGTGGAGGGCTCGCAGAAGAATCTGTTGTCTGAAGGACAGCTAGATGATCTTGGGTGCAAGATTGAAATCCAAAATGGGATTAAGAAAATAATCCGTAACGCGCTTGTACTTATGAAAGGATAGAAAATGGCTGTAAATTTGTATATACTGATGGGAGAGACTGTGCAGGAAGGAGAAACATCTATTGCTTCTAGTAGTTTGAATGACAAATCTGCAATGATGTGGCATTACAAACTTACACATATGTCTAAACAAGGAATGAAAATTCTTGCAGAGAAAAATCTACTTTCGGGACTCACAATGGTTTCCTTACCCCTTTGTGAGTATTGTGTTATAAGCAAGCAGCATAGAATAAAATTTAACACATCAAATTCTAAAAGCAAGAAAGTTCTAGAATTGGTTCACTCTGATATATGGCAAGCACCAGTTACGTCATTGGGAGGAGCGAAGTACTTTGTGTCCTTCATAGATGATTACTCCAGGAGATGTTGGGTGTTTCCTATCAAGGGGAAGGGAGCTGTGTTTTTAGTTTTCAAAGCATTCAAAGTGCGGGTAGAACTTGAATCTGGGGAGAAGATTAAGTGTTTGAGGACAGATAATGGAGGAGAATATACTAGCAATGAGTTTGCTGACTTTTGTAATCAAGAAGGCATTAAGAGACAATTCACTACAACATACACTCCTCAACAAAATGGAGTGGCAGAGCGAATGAATAGAACCCTATTGGAAAGAACAAGGGCTATGTTAGGAGTTGCTGGTCTAGAAAAATTATTTTAGGCAGAAGCAGTCAACACCACCTGTTATGTGATCAATCAGTCACCATCAACTGCAATTGAGTTGAAAACACTGATGGAGATGTGGATGGGAAAGCCTGCTGATTATTCAAACCTCCATGTATTTGGAAGTCTTGTGTACGTGATGTACAACACTCAAGAAACTACAAAGTTAGATCCAAAATCTAAAAAATGCATATTTCTAAGTTATGCTAATGGAGTAAAGGGGTATTGCCTATGGGATCCCACTATCCATAAGGTCATCATTAGCAGGGATGTGATATTTACAGAAGGGAAGTTGCAAGAGAAAGGTGATAGTAGCAGTTCAAACGAAGGTCCAAAAACTACAACGGTATAAGTGGAAAAAGAGTTTGATTCAAAGGATTCTTTTGAAGTAATACCAGAAATTGAGGAACAAGAACCAATTGAGTATGAAACTACAGAAGTTTGATGGTCAACTCGTGAAAGAAAAACACCAGCTTGGTAGTCTAATTATTTTATGGAGAGTAATGTTGCATACTGTCTTCTAACAGAGGAATGGGAGCCATCAACTCTCCAAGAAGTAATGAGTAGTTCAGATACATCTCAATGGATGGCAGCAATGCAGGAGGAAATGGAAGCTCTTCATAAGAATAAGACTTGGGAGCTTGTGCAGTTACCACAAGGAAGAAGGCCTATTGGCAATAAATGGGTCTTCAAGATCAAACGAAATAGTGATGATCAAGTGGAGCGGTATTGTGCAAGATTGGTTGTAAAAGGGTATGCTTAGAAAGAAGGGATTGACTTTAATGAAATATTTTTCCCTGTGGTTTGACTTAATACAGTCTGAGTAGTTTTAGCAATGTGTGCTACTCTTGACCTACATTTAGAGCAGTTAGATGTAAAAACTGCATTTCTGCATGGAGATCTTGAAGAAGAAATATATATGCTCTAACCAGAAGGTTTTGAAGAAAAAGAAAAGGAGAACTTGGTTTGCAAGTTGAACAAATCTCTGTATGGTCTCAAACAGGCGCCGAGGTGTTGGTATAAGAGATTTGATTCCTTCATCATGAGCCTTGGATACAACAAACTTAATGCAAACCCTTGTGCATATTTCAAGAGGTTTGGTGGAAATGATTTTATCATCTTGCTGTTGTATGTAGATGACATGTTAGTAGCAGGCCCCAACAAAGATCATGTCAAAGATTTGAAGGCTCAGTTGGCTAGGGAGTTTGAAATGAAGGACTTAGGACCTGCAAACAAGATTCTAGGGATGCAAATTCACCGAGACAAAAATAATAGGAAGATTTGGCTTTCTCAAAAGAATTATTTGAAAAAGATTTTGCGACGCTTTAACATGCAAGATTATAAACCAATTTCTACCCCACTTTCTGTTAATTTCAAGTTATCCTCTAAGATGAGTCCTAGCAGTGAAGCAGAGAGGATGGAGATGTCTCGAGTACCGTATGCATCAGCAGTGGGAACTTTAATGTTTGCTATAATTTGTACCTGACTAGACATCGCACATGCAGTGGGAGTGGTTAGTAGATACATGGCAAATCCTGGTAAAGAGCATTGGAATGCTATGAAAAGGGTCCTGAGATACATTAAGGGGACCTCAGATGTTGCATTATGTTATGGAGGATTAGACTTTACTGTCAGAGGGTATGTTGACTCAGATTATGCAGGTGATTTGGATAAAAGTAAATCCACTACAGGTTATGTGTTTATTCTTATTGGAGAAGCAGTAAGCTGGGTTTCAAAACTACATTCAGTTGTGGCTACATCAACAACAGAAACAGAGTATATAGCAGCTACACAAGCTAGTAAAGAAGCAATCTGGTTGAAAATGATAATGGAATAACTCGGGCACAAACAGGAGAAGATTTCTTTGTTTTGTGACAGTCAGAGTGCCTTGCATCTTGCAAGGAATCCAGCTTTTCATTCAAAGACAAAGCACATTCGAGTCTAGTACCACTTCGTTCGTGAGAAAGTGGAAGAAGGAATTGTGGATATGCAAAAAGTTCATACCAAAGATAGCCTAGCAAATTTCATGACAAAGGCAGTCAATACTGACAAGTTTGTTTGGTGTTGATCCTCTAGTGGCCTAGCAGAGACGTAAGCAACATGAAAATGGCGAGGTAGAAAGAATGGTGTGAAGATCTGATTGATTCTCAATCAAATCCTCAAGTGGGAGATTGTCAAGAAAAGTTGGCACCGAAACTTTGAAAGAAGAATGAAGACACCAAATAGGAAATGGAGGCCAGCTAATTAACAAATAATTGGTTTGAATTTTTTGTTTCTTGGATGGCTATAAATAGCCATGAAGACAATGCCTAAAACCATCCCATTTTGAGAATAAAATTAGAGAGTTAGAGAGAAAATATTTAGAGAGTTAGAGTGATTAATTTCCTATTATAAAGAGAGAATTAAAATTGTTTCTCCTTTATAAATAGAGAGATTGTAATTCCTATTATTTTCATAGTGAAGTTATTATATACTTGCCCGTGGTTTTTACCCTAATTTGTTTAGCAATTTTTCACATAAAATCTGTGCGTTCATAAATTTTTATTATTATTTTTCTCAAATTATTAGCTGCAGTTCTGCTCTAATCCGGTGTTAATTTTACAACAAATTGGAGTTTGAACAACTGTATTGATGGTGATTTAGGTAGAGGAAGTATTGGTGTTTAGAGAACCATTGATGTTTTCATTTTCCATTGAGAAAAAAAAAATGATAATCAGAAGCTAAGATAGCTCTGATACCATGTGAGGTTGAAGAGAAATTGGAGATGAGTTGAGAAGAGAAGATAATTGATTCTCATTAGATGCCTAATATTTATACAGATTGTATATCAAACTAATTCTGATTTTCTAGGCCTATAAAATCTCTAACTAATATTGATTATACGTAAAACTAAAATACAACTCAAAATACAAAATTCAAAATATTACAGTTATGAAGAATTAACAAAGTCTTACTGCTTATATATATATATATATATATATATATATATATATGACTTGATTATTTTGATATATTGGCTATATTGTCAAGTGAATAAATTTTTTTTTATTCCTAAAAAAAGTTAATAATGTGTTTTAATAATTTATTTCTTATATATTTTCAGATTTTCTCTTTCGATTCCGAACCACTGATTATGGTTGCTCATGGTTTAGTTCAATTTGGAACTGGCCTTTCGGTTTAATCGGACTGCAAACATGGCTCCCTACATGGAATACAATAATGTAGAAAAAAATTAATAAAATAACATCATATAAATTTAATTTTTGAAAAATTTATTTGATATATATATATATATATATGATAAAAAAATTTCTAAGTAATTTTTAAATTCAATTTTTTTTAGATAAATAGGTGGACACATATGGTGTAATATACACAAAAGATAATTAAAATACGTGCGTGCATTTTTTTTTTTTTTTTTGTATTAAGACAGTCAAGTAATTTTCGACCAATTTATATGTGAATCGAAAATAAATAATTGTATAAACAATTAACCATTAAATTTGAACGTTGTTATTATAAATTTCAATTCAATATATTATATGGTGTGAACATAGAAACTGCAACTTCTTCGTTTTCATGATTTAATATCAAACCGATAGAAATAATACCTAACGATTAATAATTAGCAGCGGATGAGTTGTTATTTTCTATTGTTTTCAAGTTTGAATGGAAAATTTTGTTAGTTGCAAATATTCACCATCACGTATATGGACACATATAAATATACAACTATATAATCATCATATCATTTGTTTGGTATAATATTAATAAGAGAATATTCTCTCTGTCTCATAATAATATACTTATTTTTCTTTTTCATCCGTCTCAAAATATCTAATCCGACTGGATCAATGGGTTGACTTGGTGAACCGAGTACTAAAACGGTTCGGATTATTTATTAGATCAGAGTTATAATTGATTTACAAAAAAAACAAGCGACCTAGACTGTTGAACTAGTGACCAGGTGGTCTCATGATTTTCAATTTTTTTCTTTTTTCAATATAACTATTATTTGGATAAATTATCATGATATACACTTTTATTTTTATTTTTGAAGATTTTTTAAATTATTTTGCATTTTCATTCTATACAGTAAAAGTTAGAAAATTTTCATTTTATTTTAATCCTTAATGTTAAATTAATTTTAATTCTTGAAATTTAATAACGTAATTATACTTAATTCTTAAATTGATATATAATGAAATATTTATAGTTATTTACACATTTTAATAAACACTAGTTTTTTTTTCCACGTTGCGATGCACGTGATTAAAACTATTATTAAACATGTGATTTAATTCATTTTTAAATTTTTTTTAAATAAAGAGTATTAGTTATATTGTTGTTAAAGAAAAGAGAATTAATTGTATGAAATTAAAAAAATAATAATAAATGTAAATTTTTTCATAAATTTTTTTATTTATTGATAAATAATAAGAAAAACAACATTTAGTCAATACGATAAAAAAATTAGAAATTAAATAAAATTTACATAAACTCAACATTAATATTAGGAAACAAAGAAGATTTTCTTCTCAAACGCTGTGAGTACATCTTAATAAGATATAAAGTTTGGAAAATTCATTACTTATGTAAATAATTAAATATTAAACATATAATAAGTGAAGATATATAACAATTTTTTATAAGTTTACAAAAATAATTTACATAAGTAATTGTTGTCTATTTTAATCCAAAAAAAATTACCCTAATAAAATTATATGTTTTAAATTAAATTAAGATAAATTTATTGAAAAATTTAAATTTAAAAGCTAAAAGTTTGTAATAAAATGCATTTATTTATTTATTTAAGATATTTTTTATGGATGTTCATTTAAAATGTAAATTTTAAATTTAAAAGTCCATTTTTTTTGGTTAAAATAATTATTGTATTTTGTAAAGGTTATTATTGT
This sequence comes from Reutealis trisperma, assembly GCA_947687605.1. Taxonomy (NCBI): domain Eukaryota; kingdom Viridiplantae; phylum Streptophyta; class Magnoliopsida; order Malpighiales; family Euphorbiaceae; genus Reutealis; species Reutealis trisperma. The sequence continues at coordinate 567,990 of CANTUT010000242.1, read as the reverse complement.
CCAAAAATGCTTTCTCTAGTTAGCCACTTTTATATATAGTATAGATATAAGGATTAAAATTATTAAATCTCAATTTCTCTTTTTTTAGTCAATAGTATGATTCATGGATATAAAAGTTAAAAAATACATGAAAGATTTAATAGATTTATTTATGACTTTTTTCTTTATGTCTATAAATTAAAATATCTAATTTATTAATTTTTATTTCTGAATGGAAGTTTATATCCTCCTAAATCTTTTAATATTTTGTAAAATTATAAATTATATATTTAATTAATTACATTAACCCACTGATTCAACTACCAGTGGTTAATCCACTGACTCATTGATCCTGCTTACAGGTCATGTTGATGTCCGAGCTGGATTTAATAACTATGCAAAATATAATCCTCTTTCATTTTTAAAATTATAATTCATTTTATCCTTATTTATTTTGCATTATTATCAAATAAATATTATTAAATGTGGTCATTGAAAAACTATAACAAAGAGAGTTATCTAATATTAATTAAATGTATTATAGGAATTAATTACAGAGACTATATTTTTTTAATTTGTGTGAAATTAATTATAAGCCTATTATTATTGGACGGAGGAAATTGTATATTTGGTTTATTCATTAAAGTTTCAATTACTAATTAATTTAAAATATTTTTAAATAAATATTAGGATTAATATTTTTAAATTTAGGAATAATATAATTAAGATTACAATTAAAATGTTAAAAGTGGAAAATTTTTTTATTATTAATGTTTAAAATTTAATCTTTTAACTATTGGCTTGCATTAACAGTTACTTATTAACTGCTCAATGGATTATTATAACTGCTACTTCAAAATTTAAGAGACAAACACTCGTTGGTTTGATATATATATATAATAAATCTAAGCACTTGCCATAAATAATAATTTTTTGTGATTTATTTCATTGTTTAAACCTATACTAAAAAGGAATACAAAATCTACCGCGATTTGTTCAAATTTCTAAATTTACATTTTCGCTGAAAATATACGTACCATAAAAAGGGTTGTGCTTGAAATTTCAATAACTAGCTGAAATAAGAGGTTTTATCTCTAAATTCGACTGGCTGAAAGCATGCATTAACAAAGAAAAGCCTTGACACATTACATATATTTATTATGTTTAATTTTTTTTTTTTTTTTGGGGTATTTTAATTAAGTAGAGGCATTGGTCGGTGGTGTTGGATTCCAAAATTCCAACAACTTTGAATGATCTTGACAAGCTCCCACATGGCTGATGCAATGCAACCACCATTATTATTTTTTCAAAACCTCATAAGCTTTGGTCAAATTATGTCTGTTCGAGGCATCCCTGTAATATCCTTTGGTCAGAATAGTTAAAAATAACTGGATTTTGAATTCGAATCTTAATTAAGATTAAATGTTTAAAGTATATATTTAGAAAAAATTATCAACTATATGAAGTATATAAAATTATTTTATATATCGAATCAATAAATGATGAGATATTTTAATAAATATCACTAATTTATTTATTTTTTATTTAAAAAAAATATCGATATTTTTTTTATTCTATATAAAATTATCTCGTTAATTTAGTATGTACAACCACAAATAAGAATCGTAATATTTGGTATAACTATTAGGAATTAGTTTATATTTTTTTACTCTCAATGTTAACTCAATCCATTTGATACATTGAAAAAAAAAAACTTTAAATTAAAAATAAAAGATATAAGTAATAGATAATTGAAAATATAAAGTGAAAATAGATCAAAGGAGAAAAGGCTATTGTATAAACAGTGGAGTAAAAGTGAAATAGATGAGGAAGAGAGGAACTAGATCATGAGAGATTTAAATATTGTTGCAAATTAGGGTTTCAAAAAGTAGTAAATCTACTTGGCTTTAAAATTCTATTTTAACAAAAAATTATGTTTAACTTCTTATAATTATATAAAATGGTTAAAATAAAAATGAATGAATGTTTAGGCTTTTTTTTTATTGGTTTATTATTGTTTCTTATCTAGTGGCCTTTTTCCCTTAGTATTTCATTATCTTTTTTTTTCCCCTTTCTATTAGTTTAATAATAATTTTTTAATATTGTTATTTAAAAATTTTTAAAATTTTTTGAGTTTCTATTTTTAATGAACTCACAATTAGAGTTTTATTTATTAATTCTATGAATATGATTTTTTTTTTTGGTTTGTTTTTTAGTGAATTTATGAAAAGTAAAAAGGATTAGTTGAGATGGAAAATTTAATTGTAAAAATTGAGTATTTTAATTGTTTCATATAATATTTAACTGAAAAAATATAAAATATGGACATAATGATTAAAATGTTAGGCAGATATAAATCTGTTAATTAATTAAATTAAATATTCGAGATGAAATAATAATTTATCTTTTATTTTTTTTTTCTAATTAAATTAGGAATGTGAGTGTCTACCGTAGAAAGTGGAGATGGTTTAGCTTAAGGGGTTTGAACATATGATGATACATGTGGTGAATGATAATGTGGTCATTATCATATTTAAAATTAAAAAAAAAAATAAAATCTTAAAACAGGTATTTTAAAATTATTGACATGGGTTCATCAGAAACCAGTTTTAAACTTATTATTAAAATCTAGGACATGATGGGATTAGATCATTTAAAGTACGTATTCTGTGTTCAGGTTACAATATAACGGAAAATTTTTTCCTATATTTAAGTGTATGGAGTTATCCACTGCATTAACTAATAAGTAATGAGATATTTTAATATAATTTTTTTATCTTTTTTGTTTTTTTTTCTTAGTGAAAATGTATTCATTTTTTTTATTCTATATATTTTTATTTTATTAAATTAATATATACATTCAGTGTAAACAAGTCTTATTTCTATACATTTCACATTTTCAGATGTCATCATGTCGGAGAACTTCAAGTTTTAAGTTATTTAAAAGATTAAACTCTATAAAAAATTTTATACCAAGTTAAATCAATTTTTAAATATTCATATTGGATTAAATAGTCTACAATACTGATATATTTTTTGAAAAAATAATGAATTTGAATTGAATTTATACAAATTAATAATTTGAGTAGAAAGCTCTTGTTTATATTAAATATCATACTAATTAATAAATCAATTATATCTCAATAATATTGAACATATGCAGTTAATTATGACATAATAACCTTACATTAACTTACATTTATCATTGATCAATGAGAAATGTGTCCAAAATAGTAGAAGAATAAATACACATAATAAGTCTGAATTTCTTGGAAAGGCGTACAAATTATTATTAAAATGGAGGGGTCACAGAAAAATGAAAGGATCCCAACCCAACTAAGTTGACTTTTTCTTTGCTCATTTGTGGTGTGCTTTCTAATTATTAAGTATATTGTCTTTTATGTATTAATCATTAATCACATAATTAATATAATATAATCCTAAATCAAAGATAGTGCTTTGCTAAAATTATGCCATCTAAGCAAATTGAGAATTTAATTGAAAATTTTCAATTGGTATTAGAAAGTTATTGATTGATATTTATTATTAATCAATTTAATGGGAATAAGAATTTAGAAAGTTATAGAATAAATTTATTTAAACATTTGTTTGGTTTTTCTTAATTTTAATTTATATTTTTTTAAAAAAGGTTATCTGTCTTCCTTTCTCATTGATAGGTTTATTTTTATTTTTTTTATGTGTTTTTTGATTATGATTTAATTATTGATTAAATATTATATAAAAGGTTGTATTTTTTTCCCCAATTTTTTTTATGATGACAATATATAAAAATTAAGATTGGTAAGTAACTACAATTTCTTATTAATTCCTAGTATTCTAAAATTACACTATAAATTTTGTTTTTTATAATCTTTGCTTTAAAATTATGAATATAAATATTCATTCAATTAGAATATTTTTTATAATAATTAATTTTCAATTCAAAAGTAGGATAAAATATTCATGTCACAATTTATATTATGCAATAATTTACTATTTAAGAAATATTCATTCAATTAGAACATTTTTATTAATAACATTGGACAGTGGATTAGATTACCGAGAGTGTTAGGTTCGCCCCTACCTAGCAGAAATGTTCATATGCACTATTTGACAGCCTACTACTGATTTCATTAAAAAAAAAAAAAAAAGTATTCATGGCATAATTTAAATTATGCAATAATTTACTATTTAATAAAATTTTAAATAACTTACACTGTTGGTTTAAACATATTCTATATAGATACTTAAAATAATTATAATATGAAATTACAATTTTTTTAATTTAAATAACAAGAGATAAATGATGTATAGATTTTATTTTGTAATTATAAGAAAAATAAAATTAAGGTCTAGATAAAATTTATTATAAAATTATGTTATATTATTATACAAAATAATAAAATAAAATTAAACCTGCAAAAAGCACGGGCTAACTACTATAGTTACTACATACTAATGGTCTGCACTTTGTGTGAATTTTTTATTGTATTATTTAATGTACCTTAAAAAATAATATTTCATTTGTCCATAATTGATAATTTATATTTTTTTTTATGTCTAAAGAAATTTAAATTTATTATTATATTTTTAAATATATTTTTTAATATATTTTTTACATTTTACTAATGATATTATTTTAAAATAATTCATACTACTAATAATAATTATAGAATAAAATAATAAAACAATATAATTTTTAATATTTGTGCCAAATAAAAATAAAAGTAAACTAGTATTATTTGTGGATGGAAACTAATTGTTTATTTTTTAAATAATGATTACTCTATCGCTAAAAAACTCAATTGTGTTGATTCAAATAAAACTAATAGCTGCTTTGCAGCAGTTAAAAGTTCAAAATTGATTGAAGTTTGTGCACCTCCAAATAAATTAAAACTAAAAATATCAAATTGATAAATTGGGAAGAAGTTATATGAGTTATTAAATTTGACTTAAAGTGAGGCAATAAATTATAAATTTATTCTTTTAGCTTTAAGATTACATACGTAGATCGAGGCTAATTTTTACTTATAGTTATTGATTTATTGATAAGTAATATTTATGAATTTCAATTTTAATAATATTATGGTTCATGAATTTTAATTTGTAACAGTAAATTTTATGAATTTTAATTTTAGTAATAGAGAACTCTTCACATCATTTTTCGTTAACACTTTAATAGAATGTTGATACGGCACGTCATATATAAAATTGAAAAAGAATAAAAGAATAAAAAAGAAAAAGTTTAGTCATTAAATTTGAAGAATTAATAAATTTGATAAGTTGCACGATTTAAAAGAGTTTTGAAAAATGATTTAGTTTACCATGAAAGTCCAGCTTAATAAAAAAGATATAGAGATAAATAGAAAGAGATGAGTTAAAATTCCGACAAAAATTTATTTTACTATTGGAAATTAATTATAAAGATTTGCTGACATAACATCCTATATGTGTATTTAATGAACTAGTTTTTTTCTTCTTTTCTTTTTGATTTTACACGTCAGCATTCCATTCAGGTGGGAGATAACGTAAGGGAATTTTGTATTACTAAATTTGTAATTCAGGAACTATAATATTATTGAAATTGAAATTCAATAGTTTACGTATTGTTACAAATTGAAGTTCATGAACTATAGCATTACTAAAATTGAAGTTCAAGAGTTTACTGTTATAAATTAAAATTCAGGGATTATGGTGTTACTTGGTCAATAATTCAAAGATCGTCTATGAAAATTAATCATACACTAGATGATAATTGCTCCAATATTACATATGTAGATTGATACTAAATTTTATAAAATAAAAACTCTTATAGCAAATGATAATCTTCATTGATATTAATAATAAAAATGATTTTTACAAAATCATAAATTTCATGGTGAATAGCAATAACAAATAAAAAAAAATAAAGTATAAAAATGTTAGAACTCATACCCTTATGTAAATAAATTGATTTTGATTGTAAATTTATTCTAAATATATGTAATTAATATTATAATATTATATATATTGTCACGCCCCGAACTTGATGGCACATGAGTGGCACTAGGATACGAGTGATGCACGTAGCTATCAGTGCTCGTAGTAAGTCTGACCTCACACAAAACGACAAAATACCACATAATAGGGCTATGAGCCCAAATATTAAGTAGATCCAATTAAAATACTAGTGCAAATCAAAATCAAAGCTATACTGGGCTATCAACTCAATTATCTCAACATATCAAATATCATATTACCGGATTCTGCTTAACAAATAATTCTTAACTCATAACATACATAATAACTGATAATTACATAAAATACAAATAGAAGGGGTAACATTGTGGAGTTCTAGAATTGTTATACAAATATACAAATATCCTTTACATAATTCAGTGCTTAATAATACAAAATACTGTCGAAAAGCAATCGGCAATTTAACTCAATTACAAACCCTTTACAGGCTCATTCCATGACCTGAAAAGTATAATTTGAACAGGAATAAGCGTTCAACTCAATAAATGATATTAGCTAATATATACAACTGATATCCTATAAACATATAACTAATGTTCATGCCAGTGTAATATGTCACAGAAATAAACAAATTACACAAGCAACCAAGGATGAGATACAGTCCACAATACCACACTAATACTCAATATGGGGAGCCAATCCCCCTATCCTGACTCTCTGAATCTAACAATTTGTCTCTTATGTCTAATGGGCCCAGCCATCACTGGTTTGTACAGTGCAACCCTGACCCGATTGGCAGCGGCCCTGGCGATGAGCAGACTAGGCCAGCATCTACTAGTCATAGCTCATCTTCTCAATCTCATCATAATCATACCCATAATCCCAAGCAGTACTGTATCCTCTCAATCTCCATCCGTCAACCATAATCATCATGAAATATCAAATACCAATTCATCAATCACAATCAAATGTTAACATGCATCTGTGTAATAATAGCGCATAATATACATATATACTTACATACAGTAAATGCTGATACATGAAAAGAAAGAATAATATATTAGGGAGTATCATTCAACTAGTTGATGACGCTTTTAACCAACTCTCTCTTTAAGATGCGACCCTTAGAATCGGAAAGATGCCGAAGATATGGACACTGACAACAGACAATACTATCAGAATGTGAACGAGTTATTTATCAAAACATAACCAAAAGAATATTAAGACCCTTGCTAGAATTTCGAGATAATCTCTATGGATCTCGAACACTACCCAAAGACAACAGAGAATATAGACACTTCTAATTAACTTTAATATCCCAACATCACATCAATGACCCCTCCTGGATCCCCCCAACTCATAATCATTAACACAACTTAACTATCAATTCTATTCATAAACATCACAGTAATAATTACTAGATATATCTAATAACATAACTCAAAATATAGAAATCAAAAGATTCGGATTTACCCTCGCATTTTTCAATCGAATGAAAATAGAAAACTGCATTGAGATAGCAAGACGGAGTTGTTAGATTAAGCTCTGGGCGTTGTTGTCACGCGCTACCGCTGCTGGTGGCAGAATGGGGCAATCTTCGCACCAGCAGGTTCGCCCCAATGCCAAGATCTTGAAAATCATCACCACTTGCCGCCACACGCCACTGTCACGTTGGAAAACACCTTGAAAGTCTTAGCCTTCACTTTTTTGATCTCCTCTTCCAGCGACTTTCATAGGGTGAGGCAGATACCAAATCGAAGCTCATGAGACAAGGAGTCGCATGGCACCAACCTCGCTCCATTTGGCGGTCGAAGTCGGTCGAAAAATCAATCTAAAGTTTCGGGGCTGGCGACACCCTTTCTCCTCAAATGCGTCGTCGCCCATCGCCTAATTGTGGCATCTCCGCTTCCTCTAAGATCGCCAAACGGTGGGCTAGCTGATGGAAGTGGCGGTGCAGCCCACCGCCACCCGGATGGTGGTTGTCCAATAACACAGGCTCTCTCTCTCTCTCTCTCTCTCTCTTCGTCTCTTCTGTTTCTTTCTTCTTAAATTCTCAGCCATCTGATTGGCTATCTTTAGCCAATCAGATAGCTGCCCCCTTCTCCATTTCTTCTTAAAAACATTATGTATATATATATACATATCAACTTATGTTATAATAATAATAATAATAATAATAATAATAATAATAATAATCTTAATTTACATAATAATAATTCAATTAATAAAAACCATTCATAATAATAGTAATTATAACGAAATTCCAAACTTCCGATAAAATATTATAATTAATAATATTTATTTAATAATATAATTTACATTAATCGAACATAATATTAATTTCTAAAATTCTTAAAATAATCATTATAATATTCTCATAATTAAATATATAATACTTCTTCAATCATACCCACACATTTAACATTAAAATAGAATTATAATTAATAATATATTTTTCTAGTCATATAAATATATAAATTTCATAAATATATAACTTCAATATTTGCTTAATAAAGAAAAATAATAAAATAATACATTTCCATACAAAATAGGATTTTATAAAATAATTGAAAATTCAGGGTATTACATATATATTCAAAAATAAAAATGAAAATTTGAAAAAAAAAAAAAAAGGTAATAGAGGTAAGTTTGGATTTACCAAATTTTTTTAAGATAAAAATGAAAATAACTCTATTATATAGTTTAAATAATACAAATTTTTTAATTTATTGTAAAACGTATATTTTATAAAAATTATGAAATTATTATTATATTGAATTAGTATTTTTTTTCTAAAATTTAAATTAACTAATCTTTATATAATAGTTGTTCTATCTCTAATCAATTATATAAACCAAACATAACCTTATAGTTTGAATTATACATTAAAATAAATACACAAAATTTTGAATGTATGTCTTATAATAATAAGGTACAATTTCTATTATTTTCCTCTTGATTTTTTTTAAAAAATCAATATTCAGAAGAAAAAATCGGCTGCTCATTTTAAAGGAATTTACAGAGAGAAACTCATTATATTTTTAATTTCTTCGATATTATTTCGGGCGATAATTGGTCTTTTTTAAGTCGACGATGGATCATTTTTTTTTTTCATTTTAATTTTAATTTTAGCATTCAATAATGTTTAGATTATCCTTTTTTGAACAAATGTTATTTTCTTTAATGTTTATTTCCCTTTTAGTTGTTTTCTTATCTCCTTTACAGTGGATCTTTCTTTCAATGTTGGTTTATTATTTAGTGGATAGTTCAATTAGAATTACAAATTTTATTTTTTGCATCGAATTTATTTTAATTAGTATTCATATCGAATTTGCAGAAAAACAATTAAAAGAAATGAAAAGTAGATATTATTTACCGTCGAATACGATCAAATATTTTATCAATATTATTAGTATCGATATTTATATTTCTAATTTATTTTTGATAATAATCTTCAAAAATTAGAATATCGTATGCATATGATCTCATAATTATGTATTCTCTATTTTATTAATTAATAAATATTTTATTTTTTCTATAAAAGGAAAAATGCCAAACTTTAGTTTCCGTTAAACACTTTTTAGCAATTCAAACCAAATAGATACTACAAGATTTCAAATAAAATATTATTTGTATCAATTGCTATCAAAATAATGAGAAAGAATCAACAAATTGCACGTGCTTTTTTTTTGGATGGCAATAAGACAAATTCGACATATTTCTCTAAATTTTAATGTTAGATATGATAAATATTATGCCAAATGTTTTAATTAATTTGTCACCTATAGAAATGGAAGACTTGGGATTGTTTTTTGTTATTACATTAATTTTATAGTTTCAATTTAAATATGTTGAAAAATACTTAATATTTATTTTTTTTCTGAAGAAACTTATGATTTATTTAGTTAAAACTCTAAATTAATCTTGTTGTTTGAAATTTTAAATTTTAGGATTTTATTAGGAGTTAATTAAATCAATACAATAACTAATGAGTAAAAGTAGGAATTGCAATTTATGAACATTAACCAAAAAAATCCACATGACCTAAAAATCTTTAGAATTAAAAAAAAAAAAAAAAAAGGCTAACTGACAATTTTATATTAAAGAAACTATTTCCTATAGACTTAACTGATATTATATTTTTTCCATGTTACCCTCACAAAAAAAAATTTTAAAATAATGTTTCTCAAAAATAATTTTAGTTTATCTATAATTCTTTAAAAATAATGTATAATTAACAATAATTATTATTTATTAATTATTATTTACTAACAATAATTATATGTTGACTTTATGGCTTATAACAATGGCTTTATGGCTTATAATAAATCTCACATCGTTTTTGTGTGGGATTTAAGGAGGTGTCCTAAGTCTATAAAAGGTGTCTCCTTCTTCATTTGTTAAACATCTAATAATTGTCTTCCTTCCTATTTAGACAATTTGTATTCTTTCTCATTCTTTTGTAATATTTTTTCAATTAGTGAAATATTATTTTAGTAATGTCCAAAGACGTAGGCAAAATTGGCCGAACCTCGTTAAATTTATGGTGTTCTCTTTATATTATTCTATATCTATTTAATAGCTATTATCGGGTATAGTTATTGTAAATTATTGTGCTATTAAAATTATTTGTCTTGGTAAAATTCTATCTAAGGAGTGTGGTTTTTAAGTGGGACCATTGTGACCCCACCATTCTTTATTGAGAATTTACCTTGGGATGATTTTTAGTACAATTTTTTTCACTCTAGTCACCTAGATGATAGTTCTCTAGGTGAATTTTGTTATTATTGGTGAAAATTAACCCGAATTCCACAACAATTGGTATTAGAGCTATTGGTTTATTTTAGTATGCTCTGTGGTTGCGGCTTAGACTAATCTTCCACATTAGAAAAAATTTTCTTGGGCTAATTGACATTCCGCATTGACAGCTATTAAATAGAATTTGCAGCAGAAATGGCAGACAATACAAAAGCATCCACATCTTCATCATCGTCAATTTTGGCAAGAATTACTATAACAAATGCCAGATTTGCAGTGGAGATTTTTTATGGCACCGGTCATTTCGGCATGTGACAAAGTGAGATTCTAGATGCTCCTTTTCAGCAAGGTCTAGACATTACCATTGAATAAGAGAAACCAGAGGAAGTTGAGGAGAAAGAATGGAAGACTATTAATAGATTGGCATGTGGTACAATTCGATCATGTCTTTCTATAGAGCCGAAGTATGCATTTTCGAAAGAAACTTCTACAAATAAATTGTGGAAGGCACTAGAGGAGAAGTTCTTGAAGAAAAGTAGTCAGAACAAGCTCTATATGAAGAAGAGATTGTTCCGCTTCAATTATGTACTCGGTACCACTATAAATGATCATATTACCAGCTTTAATCAACTGGTGACTGATTTGATGAATATGGATGTGCCTTTAATGATGAAGATCTGGCTCTGATGTTGGTGGGATCGCTTCCTGATGAGTTTGAGTACCTTGAAACTACTCTACTTCATGGGAAGATTGTTGTATCTCTCAGTGAAGTAACTGCTGCCTTGTATAATTATGAATTGAAAAAGAAAGAAAAGTAAGAAAATACAAGTGTAGAAGCAGAAGCTCTTGTTGTTAGAGGATGATCGAAGAGTCAGAATAATGGAAAGAGAGGGAGATCAAAGTCGAAATCCAGACTAAGTAAAGATGAATGTGCCTTTTGTCGAGAAAAAGGGCATTGGAAGAAAGATTGTCCCAAGCTAAAAAATAAAGGCAAACCTGAAAAGAGAAAGGCTGTCTCAGAGTCAAATGTAGCTAAGTATGATGATGCAGATTCAGACTTCTCATTTGCTGCTACACCATCAACCAGCAGTTCTAGCTCATGGTTGCTAGATTCAGCTTGTAGCTACCATATGACCCTAAATAGAGAATGGTTCTTTGATTTTAAAGAACTAAAAGGTGGAGTTGTCTACACAGCAAATAATTCCCCTCTTGACACACATGGGATTGGTTTAATTCGCTTGAAGAATCAGGATGGATCAATCAGAACCTTAACAGGTGTTCATTATGTGCCGAATTTAATGAAAAATCTCATCTTTGTGGGAACCTTAGAGTCAAAAGGTTTAGAAGTAAGAGCGAAGGATGGGATAATGAGGATCATCTCCGGGGCACTTGTGATAATGAAGGGAATCCAAAAAAGAAATAAAGTGTATTACTTTTTGGGTAGTACTATTGTTGGGACAACAGCAGTAACAGCTTCTACTAATGATCAGGAGTCAGAAGCAACCAGGTTATGGCATATGCATTTGGGGCATGCTAGAGAAAAATCCTTGAAATTACTAACAGATCAAGGATTATTAAAAGGAGCACGGACTTGCAAATTGAATTTTTGTGAGCATTGCATCAAAGGGAAGAAGACAATGGCAAAATTTGGAATAGCAATCCATGATACTGAGGGTATTTTGGATTATGTTCATTCAAATATATGGGGGCCTTCCAAGACAACTTCTTTGGGAGGAAAATACTATTATGTTACTTTTGTTGATGATTTTTCCTGGAGAGTTTGGGTGTATACGATGAAGATGAAGGATGAAGTGTTGGGAATTTTCCTTAAATGGAAAAAGATAATAGAGATTCAAACAGGTAGAAAAGTTAAACGTCTTCGTACAGACAATGGTGGAGAGTTAAAAAATGATCCATTTTTGAAAGTCTGTGAAGATGAAGGTATTGTCAAGCATTTCATCGTCAGAAATACACCACAACAAAATAGGGTGGCAGAGCGTATGAACCAGACATTGCTGGAGAAGGTTCGATGTATGTTGTCCAATGCTGGGTTGGGCAAAGAATTTTGGGTTGAGACTTTGGTATATGCTTGTCACCTTATCAACCATTTACCATCAACTGCTATTAGTGGTAAGACACCATTGGAGAAATGGTTTGGAAAACCTGCTACAGATTATGATTCCTTACATGTGTTTGGTTCTACTGCATATTATCATGTTAAGGAGTCAAAGCTGAATCCAAGAGCAAAGAAGGCAATCTTTATGGGGATCACCTCTGGTGTAAAAGGCTATCGTCTTTAGTGTCCAGAGACAAAGAAAGTAATCTTCAGCAGGGATGTTACCTTTGATGAATCTACCATGCTCAGAAAGGTGACTTCTGAAACGATGGAACAAACAGTTGGTACTCCCAAACAGGTGGAGTTTGATGGTAAAAGAATTGTCCCAGCCAATAATGAAACTGATGATGACTCTCCTATGGTAAAAGAAGAGTCAAATGAAGAAGAGATTCATACCCAATAACCTCCACAGCAACATGAATCAATTGCACTAAGAAAGGGAAAGAGGACCATTAGACAATCTGCTCGCTATGCTGATATGGTCTCTTCTGCATCACCAATTGCAATTAATGATGTTCCTACCACTTTTAATGAAGTAGTTCAAAGTTCAGAACAGAAAAAGTGGAGGATCGCCATGAATGAAGAAATGCAGTCCCTTCAAAAGAATCAGACATGGAAACTAGCTAGTCTTCCGAAGGGAAAGAAGGCAATTGGATGCAAATGGGTATATGCAAAGAAAGATGGATTTCCTGACAAGGATAATATTCGCTACAAAGCAAGATTGGTGGCTAAAGGCTACACTCAAACAGAGGGAGTTGATTATAATGAAATATTTTCTCCAGTTGTAAAGCATTCCTCCATTAGAATTTTGTTGGCTTTGGTAGCATAGTTGGATTTGGAACTAGTTCAGATGGATGTAAAAACTGCATTTTTACATGGAGACTTGGATGAGGAAATCTACATGACTCAGCTAGATAAATTCAAAGTTGCTGGAAAGGAAAAGATGGTATGCAAATTGGAAAAATCGTTGTATGGATTGAAGCAATCTCCAAGGTAGTGGTACAAGCGATTTGATAAGTTTATGATAGGGCAGAAGTATACGAGAAGCAAATATGATCATTGTGTGTATTTACGTAAGCTACAAGATGGATCCTATATATATCTTCTTCTTTATGTTAATGATATGTTGATAGCTTTCAAGAGTCAGACAAAAATTGAGAAATTAAATACTCAATTGAACAGGCAGTTTGAGATGAAGGATCTCGGTGAAGTAAAGAAGATTCTCAGCGTGGAGATTTCAAGAGATGGGAAATTGGGGAGGCTTTGTTTATCTCATAAAGAATATCTGAGGAAGGTACTAAAATGTTTTGGCATGAATGAGAAGTCAAAATCAGTTAGTACACCACTTGCTCCTCATTTCAAGCTTAATGCATCCATGTCTCCAAAGAATGATATAGAATGGGAATACATGTCAAAAGTACCATATACAAGTGCTGTTGGTAGCTTGATGTATGCAATGGTGTATACGAGACTCGATATTTCATAAGCAGTTGGGGTTGTAAGCAGGTATATGCATGATCCTGGAAAGGAGCATTGGCAAGCTGTGAAATGGATTCTACGGTATATTCTAAACACCGTAGATGTTGGTTTGGTATTTCAGCAGGACAAGCAAGAAGGTAAGTATGTAGTTGGGTATTGTGATTCAGACTATGCAAGTTATTTGGACAAGCGTCGATCAACTACTGGTTATGTGTTTACTTTTGCAAAGGCACTAGTCAGTTGGAAGTCCATCTTAAAGTCAAAAGTAGTTTTGTCTACTATAGAGACAGAATATATGGCAGTTACAGAGGCTGTGAAGGAGGCAATTTGGCTTCATGGGTTGCTTGGTGAACTGGGAATAAAACAAAAGCACATCAAAGTGCATTGTGACAGTCAGAGTGCTATTCATTTAGCAAAGAACCAAGTTTATCATGCAAGGACGAAGCACATTGATATTCGATATCACTTTCTACGGAAGATTCTATAAGAAGGTGGAGTCATAATCCAAAAGATTCGGACCGCTGAAAATCCTGCTGATATGTTGACAAAAATAGTTACTGCTATCAATTTCCAACACTATTTGGACTTGATTAATATTATCGGAATTTGAAGTTTGGCGCTTCAAAGCGCATTAGAAAACACTATTGAAAATTGAGAAAATTTGGTTGAGATTTTTATTCGCCAAGGTGGAGATTTGTTAACTTTATGGCTTATAACAAATCCCACGTCGTTTTTGTGTGGGATTTGAGGAGGTGTCCTAAGTTTATAAAAGAAGCCTCCTTCTTCATTTGTTAAACATCCCACAATTGTCTTCCTTCCTATTTAGACAATTTGTATTCTCTCTCTCTTTTTTGTAATATTTTTTCAATTAGTGAAATATTATTTTGGTAGTGTCCGAGGACGTAGGTAAAATTGGCCGAACCTTATTAAATTTATAGTGTTCTCTTTATGTTATTTTATGTCTATTTAATAGCTATTGTTGGGTATAGTTGTTATAAATTATTGTGTTATTAAAATTACTTGTCTTGGTAAAATTCTGTCTAAGGAGTGTGGTTTTTAAGTTGGACCATTGTGACCCCACCATTCTTTTCTGAGAATTTACTTTAGGATGATTTTTAGTACAATCGTTTTCACTCTAGTGATCTGAATAATAGTTCTCTAGGTGAATTTTATTATTATTAGTTGAAATTAACCCGAATTTCACAACACAATCAATTATGAGCTACTTGTTTGCCACAAAACCAACCGAGTCCACAGTAATATCACATAGGAAAATTGTCACTTAAGCATATTAATGATTTATTTTGTTATTGCTTTATATTTTAAAGTTTAGGGTTTCGTCTTAAATTACTATAATAAGACTTTTGTTATCTTCTATTTTATATTTTAGTACTTTTGCTATTAAATTTTTTATTTGACTATTCAAAATTATTTTAACTACGAAATTGCTATAGTTTTCTAAAAGAATGTATCATCGTGTGTATGTATTTTTCAAAAAATACTTGTTTAAGGGCCAGACTATCCACCCAAACCCTAAGACCTGCTTGAAAAATGAGAAGATTTATAAAAAAAAAAAAAAGTTTGATGTTTGAATTTTAGACAAATGAGAGAGCTCATTTTTTAAATAGGTCAGACCTTAGTTTTGTTGTTAAAAGCCCGAGCTCGAGCTCAGACTTGCCCAAATTATTATATAATATACTATTTATATTTATTATTTACAATTATTACATTGATATATAATAAAATTGAATATTTCAATATGTAATTAATAATTTTAAGTAGAAAATAATTTAACTAATATTACATGAGTATAATCTATAGATTATACTTTATTTTTAGTGCAATCTATAATTATTGTTTTTACTTTTGTTGGAGGAAAAATTAAATTTGGGTGGATATTAGATTATCTCCAACAAGACTTTTTATTTAAATTAAACTTTTTTATTACAAAAAATCATCTAATAAAAAATGACTGCAACAAATTTTTTATTTTCAAAATATAAATTAGAGAATTGATTTGGCTCTCCACATCTAGAAAGATAAAATTCACTCTTTATTCTAATTGCAATTAATACACTTTATTTCTATGTATGTTATTAACTGATACCATATTTCTATTAGAAGAAAAAATATTTAAATAAAAAAGTGAAATAAAATAAACAAAAAAGGAAGAAAAAAATTAAGACATTAAGTATTTATTGTATAAATTAAAATAAAAATAAAATCATAGAAAATTTATTAGACTTGAATACTCTTTATATTTAAATATTATCTCAGATATTTTTTATTAGATAAAAATATATTTTTAAAATTAAGATACCATTAATGCATTCCTTGTTCATGTGACCATACTCGAATAGGCAGGTTTGATCAAATTCACATCGTGTAATTAATCAGTTTATGTTTAACTCATGGATAAGTCTACTGATAATTAATTATATTAAATTTTAAAAATTAAATAATATTATGCCTATATTTAAAATAAATAATTAATTTCTCTAAACTGAAATTAAATCGTAATTAATTTGATTGATTATTAAATTATATTATTTCAGTTGCTGATATGTTATAAATGGATGCCGTTGCTTTGGCCCAGCGGAATTCTCTCGCTCTTTCCTTCTCTCTCTGTTTTTTTTTTTCTCTGTTTCTGTTTCTGTATTTTCTTCTGTTACTTTATAACTAAAATTTCTTTGTAATCTTCTTTTCATTTGTTCTTGACCTTTATCTCCATCTCCTGCTCCTTGTTCTTATTCTCGTTTTTCTTCATACATAGTGCCCCAATTCGTGATCCCCCTGAAACAGAGGGATAGAGAAACAAACCCAAACAAAGTACAGAGCGGTACATTAATTCAAAATTCAAAACCTGAGGGCTTTTCAGGAACCTTCATTTGATTTTGAATTTTGTTTTAGATGGGCTTTTCTGAGTCAGAACAGAGTTGTTTAATTTCTTTCTTGGTGGGAAATTCATGGTTTTGACAGAAATTGCTTTTCCAATTACCAAAACGAAAAACTTGGTATTTTTTCTCCTTTGTTCATGTATTATATAATCTTTATCTTGACTAGGATTACCAATTATTTCATTTTATTCATTTCTCTTACCATTTTTTTTATTTCAGTGAAAAAAAAAGAAGAAAGATTCAACTACAGAACCAACACAACCCACCATAGCCATGTCATCAACTGTGCTAGCTAGAACAGGGCGACACAGGCAACGTTATGAGAACAATGTTCGTCTTGTTTCTGGGTAAATCCTTCTCCTCCTCCTCCTTATTCTTCTTTTAATTTTAACATAAAGTTTTGTTCTTTATTAATGGTGGGTTTCCTGGGTAGTTCCTATTTGCTTTTGTTTTCACTGTTTTATGATTGTTTCTTGTTTTTCTTGGTATGCATATTGCATTCCATTTCTTGTTGTTATCAGCCTTTGATATTGGTCAATTGGAAACTGTTACTTCTCTTTCATCTTATAGACACAACCTTATCAGTTTATCAGCAGCATCTCTAAAAGTTCTACTCAAGACACATCGTTGTCTTCTTCTTATGTTTCTTTCCTTAATTATTATTATTATAATTTCATAACTTGTTTTCTATTACTGTTGAGTGTTAAATTAAAATTCAATCATTGTTTTCTAATGATTTTTTAAAATATTGGATTGTATTTCTTTATATATGTATATTATTATTGACTTTTTTGTACTCATTGTTAATTTTGAGATTTTGCATGATGTATTTTGTCTTATATGTGGAATTTGTCGCCTGAAAAAATGTATTTTAATTAGTTAAAAACTATTTTTGGCCGGACCTTTTACTATTTACAAGGCAACAAGTTCTAGGTGGGTGGCTTGAAGGGTGGTGATGCAGTGGTGGGGCTTCATTGTTCAGTACTTTCCTCATTGTAGTTATTACCCACTAATACTGGTGGGGTGTCCAGTCCTGCCTTTGTGTGGTACAGTTTTAGATTTTAGCCGCTCTTTTTGTTACCAAATTAAATTATTGTACCAACTTTTCCTTTCAAAATTTATCAATTTGCAAGTCTATGTTTAAAATAAAGGTTTTCTGTAAAAAAAATAAAATTATGGAGGATTTTTTCTTTTCTTTTTTATATCTAGCCAGTGTGATATAATCTATTTTTTGATCTTTATCATTAATTATGAATGTGACGAGTCATAATTTTTTATATCATAATTTACATTAAAGTGATATATATATATATATATATACTTAAATCAATTTTATATATTTAAGAAAAAATTTTACTAAATATAAGGAGAGTTAAACATAATATATAGTCAAAATTTTATAATTTACACCTAAAAATTTTTGTATTTTAGAGATTAAGGGGGGGTTTTCATGACCCTTCTTGATCCCCTTCTCTCCATCATCGAATACCAGAGAGGATCCAAATTTGAATTTATCTAATTAAAATTTTATGTTTTGTATTAGAGAAAATATTCATTTTACCTTTGTAAATTTAGATTTATGTAATTCAATATAATTATGTCAAATTAAAATTTATTATTTATAAGTGAATTTTTTATCTTTGAAGTTCATTTATGTACTAAAAATGGTTTGGTCATTATAATTTAAAAGAGACATTATAGAATAATATTGATTGTATTTCCAAATCAAAAGATCAGTAGATGAATTCTTGGTATTGAATGGATATTGGAATGAAATTATTTATGCTGCTATGCTGAAATTTGAGATTCTCTGAATTTGTGTTAATGAAATGCTAAGTAGTGTTGATGACTTGTATTGTGTATGCAAACAGGTGCATTCCTTACAGACTGAGAAAAGTCAATGAAGATCAAAACAATGATATAGAAAACAGATTAGAAGTTCTCATGGTTTCCTCGCCGAATCGAACTGATCTTGTGTTTCCTAAGGTATAATCAATGTTGCTGTTTTATATGTATAACTGTTATGGCGATCTCCTGTTGACAGTTTCGTTCTCTTTTCTGTTGTTATCAGGGAGGATGGGAAGATGATGAGACTGTTATGGAAGCTGCCTGTCGAGAAGCAATAGAAGAAGCAGGAGTGAAAGGAAAACTCAGAGTAAGTTCTGTTTTCCTGTATTTAAATCTAACTCGAATTTAACAGAGTTGAGTTTTAACTAAGTGGTAGAGTAACGAATTACGTAACATTTCAATATTAAGTTACTAATTTGAACTTGAACTCGAGTTCATTTGAATTTATTTCTAACTTAATTTTACATTCATTTGAGCATAAAAATTAAAACTCCCTATAGATTCGAGTTATACAACAGAATCAAACTTAAATTCAGCGTTGTGTATGCTCGATTGGATTATAATCATATTCTAGAGTACTAAAAATTGATGATTGTTTGCTCTATGAGGCTTAACTTTTTCTCCATGTTCAGGAAGTACCCTTAGGAGTTTGGCACTTCAGAAGCAAGAGTAGACAGGATCCGTGCAGCCTCGAAGGAGGCTGCAAAGGATTCATGTTTGCTTTAGAAGTGACCGAGGAGCTTGAGACATGGCCTGAACAGGAAAATCGCTATAGGAAATGGGTCAGTGTGCTAATAATAACTACTAAGATTTTGTTGTATATTTTTACTGCATACTGCAGGCATGGTATGCTTAAATAACCGAATGTGTTTTGCAGCTAAACATAGAAGAGGCATTCGAATTCTGTCGATATGAGTGGATGCGAGAGGCATTGAAAAATTTCCTGGAAGTCATGGAAGAAGATAAAAAACCTGAAATTAGGGAAGAGATAGTAGAACTTTCTTCTGTGCCTATATCAGAAATTGTTGAAGAGTGTTCAATATTGTCGTCAAATTGTTGCGCAAAGCCGGTGAATGGGCAGCACAATGGTATGATTGCATTCTCCTGGCAAATTCCTCTCAAGGGCTTGCTCTGATTCCATAATAGAATGTGAAGGTGGAATCATCCCTCTTTCAATTCAATTCTGTTGATTGTAGACAAACCTTTTAACTATTTGTTTGGTAGGAAGAATATTTTCATGTGCAACTTGGTCATGACATCTGCATGACAGAGTGTTTGTGTATGACTTTGTGTTGAGCCTTAAAATGAAACCAATCCATCTCCTTCCTTTATTGGAAATTAAAGAAATACATAAACTTATTTAGATTTTTGCTGCAATTCATTCATAAACAGCTATATAATTTTATAATTATAGTGAACATATATATATCCCTTCCTTCAGAAAAATTAAAATCTAAAATTTTGCATAGTAGAAAAACTGATGTTTAAGGAAAACAAATTTGTTAATATGCAGTTTGTAAGTGCTCTAAAAATTTTTGCGGGTACTAAAATTAATGGTATTTTTTTATCTTTTGAGTTGTTCTATCGGATCGATCGCTCAAGATTTTGGTGCCTATTTAGAACCAATGAAAAAAATGGGATCATTTGCAAGTTGAATTTATAATATGTGTTGAAATAGTAAACTAAAAAAATAGTCATATGAGATTATTTTTAAAAATTAAAATATTCGACTCATATGAGATTATTTTTAAAAATTAAAATATTTGGCACACCAAGAAAATTGTTAAAACACCAAGATAATATATTTTAAAAAGATGGTATAATTTTTTAATTATAAAATATATTGAAAAATAAATATTTCATTAATCAAACGGGACAGGCCCAACCGGAGGGCAAGCTTTATTGGGGCTGAACCAGCAAACTACTTATCAAAGCCTTTCAGCATTGATATTAACTTTCATAATTGACATTAAATTTCTTAATTTGTTCGTCCCTTCAATTTTACAATAACTTTTTAAACATTAATACTTCGACTGAAACAAACCTTTTAATTATGATAATAATTTTTATAAGGTCTAGACTTTAAATTTATGACTTCTCTTAAAATTAATAGTATATGATTAATGAATTTTAATTTTAATTTAATTATGTTAATTTTAACCTGAATATTATGCTTTTGACCATATTAGATATATAATTTACTATATACAAAAGAGGGCTAGTCTTAGTAAAAGTGAAGCCCTACGATCAAATCATAAACTCAAATTTGCTAAAATATTATTTACATATTTCATCCTCTTTAAGCATGCAATGAATTTATTCGCTTGCTAGACTTTCATCACTTATATTTTTGAAATACTTTTCTTATTACTGGTGAAAAATTTATCCAGTGCACCTTTTTGATATTGAATTAACTCTTCCCTTCTTCTTCTTCTTCTTCTTTTTTTTTTTTTGTGTGTGTTTTTCATATCTAAATTCATATTTTCTAATAAAAATTTGTATTAAAAATAATAATATAAAATGTTGAAATAACACCTTATTGTAAGAAGCAAATTTCATGAAGTTGAACTGCTGAAGAATCACCACGGGCGGATTTTTTTTTTTTTTATTTTATATATAGGCCACAAATTTTTTTTATATAGGTCCCCAATTTTTTTTTATATAGGCTAAAGTTCAATCCATGACTTTATATTTTGAATAGCATATGGACTCTATTCAATGTTTTTACATAAAAAATTGGCCTTAATACTTAATTCGGATATATTTTATTTTTTCTAGTTGTTTTTCATTATTATTATTGATGTTGTTCTTGTTATTGATGATATATTATAAAAGAATACTGAAGATTTTTTATTAATACATTAAATAAAAAATTATTATTATTGTACGCCTTAATTTTCAGCCTACCTTTTATCTAAATTTTGCATTTGCCCTTGATAATCACTCTATCTATCACAAATCAATGACTAGAACAAAATAAAACAAATTGGTAACCAATTTAAGAGTTAAAATTTATAAATTTCTTAACTCATTTACACTTAAAAATATACTCAAACCCATTAAAAGCAATAAAGTTTAAATTAAATAAAAATAGTAATATTCAAATAAATCTAATAATTAAAATTAAGTGGAAGTAAGAAAAATAAATACCTTATTGAAAAACTAAAATTTATAGTCAAATAATATCTGAAGGGTTAAAATGAAAAAAAAAAATTATAATTAAGATAAAATAATATATACCGATAAAATAATAAACACCTTTAAAATTTGCAAAGCTTTTATTTCATAAAGCCCTAGGCGTAGGCCTTAGTTGCCAGGCCTAGGGCAGGGCCTGATACAAAAATTAATTCGTCAGACTACTTTGCCTTAGTTGCCAAGGCCTAGGGCGGGGCCTGATACAAAAGTTAATTTCTCATACGACTTTACTATTGGAAAATATATAAAAAAAAGTTACTAATTTGGATTTACTGACACTAACCATTTTCAGGATTTTAATTATAAGTTACATGTCTGAAATCTTAGTCAAAGCCTGATTAATAAAAAAAAATTATATATATCTACTCAAAAAAATTTTAAATAAATTAAATTAACAAAAATATAACATATTAATTAATAACATTAAATTATCAATAAATTATAAGATAATGATTTAATGACTCTAAGAATTATTAACTCTCATATATACCTCAGCAACACTACTAATATAATTTAATTTTTTTTTAATTCTATATCAATTTTATTAATTTAATTTATTTAAACACTACTCTCTTGGATCATCTTTTTTAAAAGTCAATCAATCAAATTTTTAGATTATAATATTATTAATTAACGTAATTTATTTTTATTAGATTAATTTTTGAATAATTTGACACTATTAATTGATATATAATATTATTATTAATTTAATTTAAGAGTGATATATTAGACTCAATTTATTTAAAAATTGCTTGTATCGAGTATATTATTTAGTCACATAGAAGACGAAAATCCTGGAAAAGATGTTCCTATATAAAAGTATAAATATACCGCAGAGGAAGAATTGAATTGAAGTATTGAAGACGGTGGAAGCAGAAATCCTGGAAAACCCATTAGAAGGAACACGTGCACACAGCACTTGCTTTTATTTCAACTTTGAAAAGCACAATCAATCTTTACTTTCTTTCAATTTTTTTTTTCAACCTCTTTTTCCTAGTTAGGTTTGACCAAAAGAAAAATCCATATTTCTTATGACATTTCACCAGTTAAATTTTGGTATTGCAAGAAATAATAAGTTCAATTATTAAGTTGAGATTAATTTAATTCAGTTTAAAAAATATATATATATATTTTTTTTTTGCCAAAAAGAAAAAATGCTAGCATTATTAAGGCTATAAACCTGAATTAGTACAAATAAAGTTCATACATATGAAGATAATCCAACAAAAGAGAACAGAAAAATATCTAAAATCCAAATAAAATTTATCCTTTAAAGGGTTTTTAAACTTAGACTTTAATCCAAAACAACAATTGTTAGAGACTTAAAGTATGTGACATTCAGTTCATAGGCCTATATATGTGTTCCTGACTAGTCTTCTCCCTTTCAAAAGTCTTCACCCTCTTTATTATTGTCGTTTAAGATTTCGATAAATAGATTAAAAAAGTTATTAAATTATTATAATTTTAAAATAAAAAGACTAAAATATCTTTTATTAATTTTGATATAAATAAAGAAAAGCAATTAATGCAATTATTTAGTGGAGAATAAATGGAGGGTAAATTTAAAAAAAATAATAAATATATTTTTGAAATTTTAAAATGATAAAAAAATTAGAAAAAAAATTTCTTTAAAATGACAAATATTTTGGAAAGGATGGAGTAAATTAATACAAATTATTCTATTGCCATGATAAAAATAATTAAAATCTATGAATTATTTAAAATATATTCTTTTTATTCATAAATTATAGTTTACTTTTATTTTGATATAAATATTAAGAATTCGGATTTTTTTTTATCATTTTTCTCTTATTATGATGATTTATAGCATTGAATACTCTAAAATAACGTGATTGATATAAATATTTTAAAGGGTATATTTGAAAATATAATAATAAATTTAATTTAAAAAGAAAAGTGAATTATTTTCTTTTGCATCCCAAAAAAATATGGACTATTATTTATTTATAGATGGAGGGGGTATCATTTTTAAGATTTTTAAAATCCCACAAAAGATTTGGGATTTTGAAAAATTTCTCATTTTAATGAATGAAGGGTTTTGTAAATTATTTTTTTATTGCAAAAATATATATCATCATTAAGTCCATAAATTTTAATTGTATACCAAACAAGTGAGCTTGAATACATTCATAAAGTAAAGAACTTAAGTTTTTAATTTGATAGATTTTGATTAGTTTCATAAATGTTAAAATTCTCAACTCGAATTACTTGATGACTTAGAAAATTCTCAACTCGAATTACTTGATGACTTAGTACTATTAATATTCTCTATATTTATTTATTTCTTTCTCTCTCTGTTTCAAAATATTTATCGTTTAAAATTTCAGCACATATATTAAAAAAGTTATTAAATTATCATATTTCTAAATTAAAAAGACTAAAATATTATTTATTAATTTTGATACATAGAAATAAAATCAATTAATATAAATGTTTAGTAAAAAATAAATGGATTGTAAAATTAAAAAAATAATAAATACATTCTTAAAATCCTAAAATAATAAATAAACTAAAAAAATTTAAAATAATAAATATTTTGAAATGTGAGCTTTTTACAAAATAAACACTAAATGCTTAGCAACGCATTAACTAAGGTGGTGTTTAATAACACTATTCAGCATTTAAAATTAAAACTTTCAACACTTAATTATTTTAAATTTGTTTGATAATTACGTTTTAAAAATCTAAATTAAATTAAAAATCATTTGAAATGATATGTCAAAATTTTTAACTTAAAATTTATACTAAATACAATAAGTGATTAAGTTTTTAAATATTTTTACTATTTAAAAATTATCTCACTTATTTTATTCAACATTTAAATTTTCAATACTTAATTTTCAAGTTTACCAAACACTGCTTAACATTCTCTATTGATTTTTTTTTTTTTTTTTTGTTGGAAAACAAACATTCTCTATGGATACTAAAGTAAGTTACACACATAAAAATTTATTTATAATAATATAATTGTGGATGTTCTTTTCAAGAAGTATAATTATAATAAGCGTCGTCTTAAAAATAGTATCCCAAGCCCTAACATTTGGCAACCAAAAGCTACATGTACCTAACATCACTTTTTACTAATTTGGTCCACCTTAAAAAAAGAAATTATTATTAAGAGTAATTAAGATTGAGAATGCAAAAAGGAATTAATTGAAAAATATATATACATAAGCGTTGAAGAGAGATCGAATGGGACATGGTTTGGGTAGTCATCCACGCCATGAGATGCCTGCCCACTTTGGCTGCACATGGCCATGGGGGAAAGAAAAGGAAATCCATGTTTGAAGAAACCCCACAACCAAACATAGGCTTCATGTTCTTAGGATTTGGTGTTTTCAAAGCACACCCACTTTCTTAATTTCTCCACCATTAAATAAAATCACATAATGTCCGACATTAATTGGAAATTGGAATGTAAAATTTTTGCAATTTTATGCCATCAAATTTTAATTATTTATTCATTAAAAAATTGCTATATTTTATTTTATGAAAGAGTTGTAAAAATTATAATTGGTGAAAATGATTATGAAGACTTATATCCAAGATTAAATATAATTTAAGTTTTTATTCTTTATATATAACTAAAAATTAAAACATAAAAAGCATATAATATATTAAAGTAGAAGTGATAAAAGTTGCAATTATATAATTTCTTCAATTAACTTAAAGGCAAATAATATTTTCATTTAAGTTTGATAATATTTTAAGTTAATTAATTAAATATATTAAATTAATAATTTAACACTCAAATATTTATTTTGCAATATAAATTAAGGGGATTTTAATATAATTTTTTGTGATTTTTAAAACCACTATATATATATATATATAGTAGAGCATAATTTATAAGAAGGAAATGGATTAGTGCATAGAGTCCATTAATTAAGAAAATGGGTGCAATATCCTCGATTGAAGGGATCTGAGCATGTGTTTATGTCCAGAGAGTGTAAGATTTAAAAATTATTAAGTATTATAATGGATACAACATGGTTAGATGGTAGCCTCCTAATTAAGAATATCATTGACTAATTAAGGTCTATTAAGACACACCCAAATCAGCAATTATCGAAAAAGACAAAGTACTGAATAATCAGACTCAAATCCAAATGAAGGATTTATTGTGTTGCACAACCTCTTTCAAGTCTTAATCCAAATCCCAATAGAACTTTCATCAACTTGTATGTGCATATGGTGAAAAAACAATCCTTTTCAAGTTTTTAGGTTTTTGACCTACAATACCTTGATGGACCAATTTTCCTAACTATAATAAAATAGTAAAACAAAACATGAAACATTCCCCAATTTTAGGATAATTTTGTTTCATGTAATGACATGATAAAAATGAAAGCAAACATCTCATTTTATACCGCGCATGAAATTACTGTTAGAAGTTAAAAAAATATTTTTAGAATTTTTTTTAATTTAATTTATATATTTTTATTATTTTTTATGAATTGCTTTTCAAAATTTACTTTAAAAAAAATATTAATTTATTTATTTCTGCTTAAAAACTTTTTTTAAAAAAGTATAAAATTTTTTGTTAAAAAGTCCTTTTAAAAAACTTAATTACAAACGGACTCATAGTACATCTACCTATAAATTACATATACAACTTAAAATAAATATTTATTTGAAAATAAATATTAAAACAAGATTGATATTACTTTATATCAGTATTAAACTTACTCGCAATATTAGCAAGGTATATTTGCACAATATAAAGTAATTAATTTAAATTTAAATAATTTACCGATAAATATTTACAATGGATTTGAATATAAACATCTCATTATTTTAACCTTAAATATTTTTTACTGTTAAATTAAAGTTTCAATATACTTATAGGAGTGTAAACAAATCGAGTCGAGCCGAGTTTTAACTTATTCAAACTCAGTTCATATTTTTTTTTTATCTCAAGTTTTGAATCGAATTTGAAAATCATGTTCAAACTTGACTCGCTTAAAACTCGAGCTCGGCTTGTTAATAAATTATAATTGAGTTCGACTCTTTATGAAACTTATTTATAACTTATCAAAATACTCAACTTCCTAATATTTATCTCTAATAAAATAACTATAATGAAAATACTTAAACTAATATAAAAGTAAAAATATCCAATTAGTAAAAAATTGTAATCATAAAATTAAGCATTAATATTAAATGTATTACAAAAATATTAATTAATAAAAAATATATCTTATATAATACAAAAATATTAAGTTATGTTAATCAAAAATATATATATTTTAATTAATTTAAATTAGTAAAAAGTTTATAAAAGTGTTAAAATATGTTTTTTGGAGTGCAAAAATAATAATAATAATAATCATAATAATAAAACTGTTTATAGATCTATTAATCGAGCTTTTTGCAAGTTTATTCACGAGTTTATAATCGAGTTGTTCACGAGTCTAATCGAGTCGAGTTTCATTTTGATAAAATGCGGCTCATTTATTCACCGAACTTTAAAATAAGATTCAAGTTTGACTCGTTTATAAAGTGATTTGAACGTGAACGAGCTTTTATCGAGCCGAACACCTAACTAGTCGCGAACGACTTGACTTATTTACACCTCTAGACACTTATTAATCACCCAAGTATATTAATACTCTATATATGATTTTGCCATATGTTGTCCTTGGAAAATTTCAATAACTCTTAACAATACAGTACTTAATTAGTGTAAGATAATTAAGAATAAGACAACCTACTTATCATTAAAAAATAATCTAATAACAATGGACCATATATATATATGTAAATTAATGTGGGACATTTAGTCAAAAAGCCACTTAGTTTTGCAAATTTTTTTTTTCTTTTGCTTTCTATAATTAACATAGTGCCTAGTCATTGTTTTGTTCACAAAAAGGTGCCTAAGTGTTTCTATCACATGCCACCCAACATGGCTTCTCCTTGTTTGAATTCCTTTACATTCTTCATCTTATTTGAGAAGGGATGCTTCAAACTTGGGAAAAACCAAAGGTTAATAATAATAATAATAATAATAAAGCAAAATCATCAATATATAAATAAAAATATAGAATAAAAGCTTAGAAGGCTGTGGCACATATCATTGATACAATTTCAGGCTCAAATTGGATGCACATGGATTAGCAATGATAATCCTTATTAAACACCCACTAATTAAATTAACCTTCATAAAAATAGATTTAATTAAGTACCAAAAATCTAATAATTAAAAGAACCTTAAATAATGATTACTCCTTCATAACTTTTAATCAAAACCAAACCATTTTACCTAATGATAGTACTTGAAAAAGATCACAGGTAGTGTTGAGTTCAAAATCATTAGGCACTTTCAACTAATTAAATAAATTGCTTGATGATCCACCCTTCAAAATCATGATCTTTATTTATGGCCCTTATTGCAAGACTTTAGATCATTTGGATCATTATGCAGAATCTATTTGGTCAGAAATTTTTATAGATATTCTGACAAGAATGGGGGAATGTATATGGCTCAAAAAAATTGATAAGATTATATGTAGGTCATGTGGGATTATCCAACGAGATGTTATACTCATAATAGCCTTTATATATATATATATATATATATATATATATATATATATATATATATATATATAAACTTAATTAAATTGAAAATCTTTAATTGACTAATAATAATCATTAGTTATGGATTCATTACAAAGAGGGTTAAGTATTATTTTATATAATTAATTTTGTACAAAATGAAATATTTTGCATGACTAAGCAATTAAGTGTGATTTACATGACAACTTCTCTACACAGTATTCGATGATTAAATATTTCAGTATGAAATTAATTGATTTGTGGTGAGATATATTTTAAACCAAATTGATAAAATTTTAGAGAAAGTTAGAATAATAATAATAATGAATTAATTGTTAATTAATTTTTTTGGGAAATGTATATATTATATCAATATCATAATTGAGGTGATTAATCATTTTAACATGATGGTTCTTGATGATTTTGGTAAAGGCATGCTTGCATCCGCAATGATAATTGGAGTGTGATGCTTGAGGTATGAGAGACTTTTTCTATTTATTTTAATTTTTAATTGAGAAAAAACATATGCAAGAGTCTTGAATTCAATAATTTCTTGTTAGATTGAGTGTAGTGTCCATGATTAGTTTCCCATTCATGCATGGTTTGATAGATCACATGTAACAACTTTTGGACTATATAAGATAACCTTATAAATGGATATTTAGAACTATTTGTTAATACAAATAAAGTAACCTTTGATTAGAGAATAATGATTAACAAGGTACCTAAGAGAACATGTTCATGATAGTCATTGAAATCTCTAATCATGCCAACCCAATTTTTTTTTTTTTTGAATTTTATTTTCCTAATTTTTGCCCATCATTTGAAACTCATTTATCAAAGGAAGATTCTTTTCTTTTTTCCCTTGTTGATCTCTCGACGGGTAATATTTGGATTCCTTAGCAGAATGTTGGTTCAATCGTAAATGATTCATTAGTGTTGAACTTTTAATATAAATTTGGAAAAGTTAAAGTTGGAGAGTCCTTTTTTATATTAATCACTTAATATTTTTATGTTTAATCAATGTGTGATACTCGAATACTCTCCTCAAGCGACAACGGGTTATTTAAAATTGTCACTTAAAATAATTAGGTAAATCAGCAAGATAATTAGGTACTTAAATAAATCGGAATAATCGGTAAGATAATTAGATACTTAGATAAACTGAAATAACCGATAAGATAATTAGATATTTGAGTAAATCGTAACAATCTATAAAGTAATTACGCACTACATACTTGATTAAATAAAATTATCCTGCTCAGATATTATATTAAATTTTTAAAATAAATTTAGAAAAGCCAACCTTAAAAGCTAGCTGTTAAAATTAAAGAATTCATAATTTTTTTTTAACAGTTGAGGGTTGGAGGCCAGAGTTATTATAATTTGGTTAGATTATATATTTATATTTTATGACTTTATTAGTGAAAAAGAAATAAAATCTTATAATTTGGGGAGGTTATATATTTATATTTATCAAATTTTTTTAAAACGTACTTTACACGTTAATCTCCATTATAACTCATTAAAAGTCATTAGAAATATAAATATTTATTCTAAATTTTTACTTTTTTCTTATTAAAATTTTAATGACCAGTATTTTGTTACTTAAGTATAAAATGATATAAAACTTTTCAAATAAATACCATAAAACTGAAATCTTAGTAGTCGACTTTTGAGATTATTATGGAATAATATTTATATAACTTGATTATTAAATTCACCTTAGTTATTGAATCCAAATTAAATTAAATTTTCATATGAAAAATATAAAAATTCAATGAAAATATAATTATACATAATAAATATTATCTAAATTGTATAATTGTGCATGTTTAATACAATTAGAATGATGATACAAAATAATTATAGATCTATGATATATATAAACGTAATAAAAATTTTAAATAAATTTAAATGTTTATAGAATCACAAATAAATTTTTTTTTAAAAGAATATACTATAAATAGAAATTTTGACATTTGATAATAAAATAATAGGATTTTACTCATTGTTACTGAATAAACTCTCAATTAGTGCATTTTCTTTTTCTGTTGGATTTTCTTATTAAACCAAAAGTAAATTTTAAAATCTACAAATTATTACTAATGGTTAAAATAATTAATTTTAAAATTTATAATGAGACAAAATAATAATTTATAAAATAAAAACTAAATTATAATTTTTATAACTTATTAATATTCGAATAATCAAAGTTAAAATGATTTTTCTAACTTTTAAATATTTGAAAAAATTATTTTCCTTATTATTATCAAATGAACTGTCAATTAATGTATTTTTTTCTGTTGTGTTTTCTTATAGAGTTAAAAGTAATTTTTCTAATTTATAAATTATTACTAATAGTTAAAATAACTAATTTTAAAATTTATAATAGGACAAAATAATAATTTACAAAATAAAAGTCAAATTAAAATTTTTCTAACTTGTTAATATTCAAATAATCAAAGTCAAAAGAATTTTTCTAGCTTCTAAATATTTGAAAAAACATTAAAAAATATAAATTATTCTAATTGAATTCTTTTTTATTTGAATTAAACATAATTAACTATATATTAAATAATAATTATTTTATTCTCTTCTTATTTTAATTAAATTTATTTTTTATTTAAATTAAATTAAATTATTAAATTATATAATTATAAATTTATAATATAATTAATTATATATTAAATAATAATTATTTTATTCTTTTCTTACTCTAATTGAATTCATTATTTTTTCTATTTAAATTAAATATATTTAAATATTAAATATAACTAATTATATATTAAATAAAAATTATTTTATTCTTTTTTTATTTTAATTGAGATGAATCTATTAATTACCTATTTTTCTTATTAATTGAGCGTATTGATAATTTTGAAGTTGATGAGTTGTTAACGCGATTATGATACATAAAAATGCAAAAATAAAAAATTTTAAATTAATTTTTTTATGTTGTAAATTAAAAATGCAATAATTTCCCTTTTGTTAGCGTCAAAGCAATGAATTTTTTAAAAATCTTAAACTGACAAAATTGTCCCATATTTGACTAAATATATTGTTATTTTTATTTTATAAAATTTCTTATCTATTTCCCATTAAGATACAAGTTTTAATTTAACATATGGCTTGTATGAATCAAGTGATCATAAGAATTATGTTAATTGAAAATCAACTCTACTATTGATGAGCGAAAATGAAATTTTTGATCACTTTTCATAATATTTTTTTAATACAATTTTTAATTTAACAAATGACTTGTATAAATCAAATAATGAGTGTATGTTAATTGGTGTTATAATCTAATAATATTAGAGTGTGTTTAGTAGACCGTAATAGGACGTAATGTAATGTAATTAAATTAATTTTTAATATAAAATTATACTAAAAATTAATTTGATTATATTACATTACATTTCATTACGGCTTACTAAATGCCCTTTAAAGTTATTTTCAACACTGTGAGTTTATAAATTTGAAATCAAATTAGAGTCAAATGAATTAAAAGAGAACTTAATTAATTAGTCATATAATAAAAGATAAATTTTTTTATTAAGCAATAAAATTTAAATTTCGCGGATAACAAATTTCCCTCTCATTAGTCAATAAGTTTTTAGTACTATGTTAGAATTTTAGACGAAAATTTTGCAAACATTAATTTATAAAATTATTTCACTAGGCAAATATTATTTTATTTAAATAATAGAAGAAGAAATTCAAATTTAAATTTATTGTTCATACGGCCATATCGTATTGCACTTCTTGCTATATATATATATATATATATATATATATATGGAAAATTTTTATTTACACCAATTATACGATATAATATAATGTAATCGAATATATTAATTATAATATAATATTTACACTAAAAATATTGCATTCGATTACTTTACATTATAGTCTATTAAATATAAAGTATATAAATTTATCTCATATACCAAACTAATTAGTGATGATATATTTTAGTTAATATGAGTCTATTGTTTTTTTTTTTTATTGAAAAGACACCGACATCCTTTTAATCTATATATTTTTATTTCATTAAATTAGTGTATACAATTAGTGGAAATAACACTTAGCCTATGTTTGGAAATTTTCCTTAGGAAGGAAAAGAAAAATAAATTTTATTTTTCCTTATTATTTTCCTCCCTCTTATTTGGATGGATGAAAGAAAAGGAAGAAAAATAAATTTTATTTTCCACCCTATTCTTTTTATACTTTATTTCCATTTTACTTCTAAAATGGAGAGATAACATAAAATAGGAAATAAAATTTATTTTTCTTTTTCTCTTTATTTTTTTCTTTTCCGAGACATAGAAAAATTATTTTCTCATTTTATTTTCTCCTCTCATTTCTTTCCTCATTTATTTTTCTCCAATCCAAGCATGGAGTTTGCAATACTATATTATAGTTGATAGATCACACATGTCAACTCATTGGTCATTACACATATTAAAACCCAAAAAAAATCAAAAAGGGTAGAGGACACATAAGGAATTGCATAGTTTTCAAGGTGCAAAATCCGCATTTGCAAATAGAAAATAAAATTAAACGAGGCGCCATCTTATATAAACAGCTCACATGAAACTCTAACAACAACAAAACACACACAGAGCAATCAAAAATTCTACTCTCCAACTCACTTCTTTTTCTTTAATTTTAAATATATATTTTACAATTTCCTCAACCACCAACATGAATCCATCTCCATCAAAGAGCAAGAAAAAGCAAATAACCACCCAACAACCACCACAGGAAGCAACACAAGGCGGCGGTGGAAGATTTCTAGGAGTTAGAAGGCGGCCATGGGGCAGATATGCGGCAGAGATAAGAGACCCCTCGACGAAAGAAAGACATTGGTTAGGAACATTTGATACTGCAGAAGAAGCCGCATTGGCTTATGATAGAGCTGCCCGTTCAATGCGAGGCACGCGTGCTCGTACTAATTTTGTTTACTCTGACATGCCTGCCGGTTCTTCAGTCACTTCTATAATTTCCCCTGACGAACAACAACAACTAGTACTACAGCAACAACAACAACAACAGCAGCAACCACAGCACCAACAACAAGAAAATTCAAATTTTGTTTCATCAACAGATTCCCCATCTCATTTCGATCCCATTTCCATTTTCAACTCGCAAACTTATATATCAAATGATTTTACTTTAATGTCTGGAGCAAACCCGGCGGCGTGGGGTTGCTCCAGTTCTAGTTATAATAATCAACAGCAAGAATTTGTTATTACTAACAATGAACTTCCTCCTTTACCTGCTTGTGATATACCGAGTAGCTTTTCAAGCTCATCACATAATAATTCGGATTATGAAATGATGAGTTCGTCTGGTTTGAGCGGCTTTGAAGATCAGTCCACATTGACAAATGGGTTTGACTCAGTGTCAGGTGGATCTTATTTCGGGTTTGATTCAGGTGAGTATGTTCATAGCCCGCTTTTTAGCAGGATGCCACCGGTTTCTGATAAGGTACCAGAAGGTTTTGATTTGGGTTCATCGGCTTACTTCTTCTGATTAATAATCAAGTTTAATTAATTAGTATATCATAATTTATGTTAATTGGCTAATTAATTGCATTGAATTTCATGGGTTTTTTTTTTTTTTTTTTTGTGGGTTTGGTTTGTGGTGGTGAGTGAGACGAATCCAAGTTTATGGTGTTGTTTATATATATATATATGTAATGTATAAATATATTATATATGTAAAAGGCTGTAATGGCTATAAAACTATATGTCATCCGATGGAGTTGATAAGTATTTTATGTCATAAATTATGTGACATTGTTTACATTTTTGTCTTCTATTTTGTCAAAGAGGAAGACTAAAGAAAAAAGGGTACGAACCTTCCTATGCGAATGATTAGTGGTAAGCTACATATTATAATTGGATTTGTTAAAAAAAAAAAAAAAAATGGTATAGTGTATATGAAAGTTAATCTTTGATGCCATCTTATTATTAAAAAATAAAAAGAAAAAGTTAATGACTATTCTATATAGTTAGATCATCTTAGGTGAAATATAATCAGCGACGATTATACTTTTTAATTTTGTGGAACATGAATATATTACAATAAATAATTAATCAAAATATTATTATTTAGAGATATAATAAATATTTTTATATATTAATGTATAAAGATATTTTTAATTAGAATAATAAAATAAAATTATGCTCATTTATGTATATGATTTAATAAAGTTAAATATTTTAAATTGTATATATTTTCTTTTTTTTTTATTTGTAATTAAATCTATTTCAAATTATCTATCAATACCTTTTTCAAGGTAAATGATCAATTAATTGACAAGAAAATCATTCTCTATTTTTATTATATAACATTTGTTTGACAATATTTTTAATAAAAAATGTTCGATATATTTTAAATCGTCGAAAAAAAAAAGCAAAATTATCACATAATTGTTTAAGTCATACTTATTAATATTTTTTTTTTCTTTTAAGTTGGTAATTTAGAATTTTAATGGACGCTACAAATTAAACTTTTAGCTAAATTGTTTTTCTATTATTTTTATTTATTTTTAGTACATGTAGATGGGACTTTTCTTTCTAGTTAATACTAAGTATTTTTTATTTATTAATAAATGAATTTAAAATTATAAATGGACTAATAATTATATTTGAACCTATTAAAATTTATTTAATTAGATTTCCAACTAAAATTTTAATTTTTAACTAACAAAATTTTTTTTATTTTTATGAAACATTATTAAATTTAAAATAAAAAGTTTGTGAGGACAAATAATAATAATATACTACTTCCTCTATTTCTTAATAAATAGCATTTTGAGAGTTTAATTTTGTTCCATTTTACTTAACGTTTTCTTTTTTTCAATAATGTACATTAATATTTTTTCAATTATACTTTTATTTATTCTTTTTCACATCAGTTATAACTTCAATTCTTATATTTTAATGGTTATTTAACACATCTTTAAAAGTAATACAGTATATTTAATAATTATTTAATACATTCTTAATTTTTATACAAAAATCTTAAACGATATCTATTTAGAAATAAAAGAAGTACCTAATAAGGGTTTTGTAAAATGTTAGGGGTCTACACATACAAATGAGTAGTGGCAGCAGGGCCCATTAAGTCACTAACATTAAAAAAAATTTTGTAAACATATTTAAATTTTTATAATTATTTAATTTATACACCACTGAAATTTTTTTAATTGATCCATTGTCTTAAGAAATTTTATTTTATGTTAAAATTCTAATATTAAATTTTAAAAGGAAAACATTACAAACTTAATAGGCAGTAATAGATTTTTATGGCCCTTTGTTTTCACAACACGTATTCTTTTGCCGTTTCATCCCTTTATCCCAGAGCACTTTTTTTCTGCAAAGTTCTTTGTGGAAATCCTTCTCCCTTTTATTTTTTTTTTCAATTGAAAAAAAAAAAATTCAAAATCAAGTACAAACACGTGGAACTAAGATCTCATGGGAAGAGAGAATAAAATTCATAACTCAAGCAATAAATCTCAGCAAGAAAGAACATTAACAAGGGGTAACTAATAAGAAGTGTAAAAAAAAAAAAAATTGTCAGTATTCACAAGGTTAGTATTAAATTATTTTACGTTATTTTCTTTTTTCTATCAGATTATAATTTATTTATTATTTAATAATTTAGAATTTTTATTTGATGATGGTTTTTTTTTTATTTATGTACTCTCTTCATTCTGAAAAAAATGACCGTTAACAAAGTTAGTTTTGTTCATAAATAAGTGACCATTTAGTAACTCAATAAAAAAAATGATAAAATGACTAATTTATCCTTTTATTTTTTAAGTATGAGAAATATTTTTCTAATTCATACTGCAATTAATAAAGGTTTTTTTGACAACTTATGATAAATTTATACTATCTTAAAAATGGTGATTTTTTTTAATGGTCACTTTTTTCAGAATTGAATGAGTATTTGATTTTAACTTTTAATTTTTAATTTTATTATTATTATTATTATTATCTCACTTATTGAAATTAGTACTTTTAAAAAGTATAGAATGTATTGAAAAATGAAAATCCTTCGTGTCTTGGTTCCCAATTTCCCATGATGATTTGGACTTCGGCCGCTAATTTAAGCAAAAGAAGTCCACACAAAAACCCAGCCCATTTAGTACATTTGATGAGAACCTGATGTTCTAAAAAGAAAGCAAAATTAAAAACTGCCGTGCTTTGTTTTCTAGGTTATGGATGTTGTGGTGAGCTGTAAGTGGAGCTCACCTAAGGAGCAGTATAAAAGTGAATATAATGGTGGGACTAAGTAGAGCTGAGTACCGTCCAGTTCAAATCGATATTCCGCTAAGAAAGATCTAATTGATATATTTAATGGGTCTAAGGTTTGGATTTTAATGAGTTAATATATATAGTTAATTGATATAATGTTAAAATTTGGTTTGGCATCGGTATTTTCAAATTGATTAAATACAGTTCAATTCGATATAGTTATTAATTCGGATATGAGCTAAAAATCAATATTGTATTAAATTAAAATTTTCGATACAGTTCGATATAATTCTTGTCTTAAGTTCCAAATTCCTCACAATACAATATTAAAACGGTTTGATTTGGTATTCCAGCATATCGTGCTTAGCCCAGGACTAGGTACTATGACATTTTTTTAATATATTATTATTCTATTATTATTATTACTATTAATTTGATTACTTTAATTTACTATTATAGTAGAACCTCTTATATTTAATATATTTGGTAGATAAAAAATTATTAAATATTATAACTATTAATTTATTAAGTTTATGAAAAATAAAACTATAAATTAATATGGGACTAATATTTCAAAGCAATCACATATATAAACTTAAAAGCAATATATAACTACAAAATATGGATACGTATTTGGATATTTATTTTATTTTGTGGTTCACCTATTACTTATTATTTAAAACAAATTAATCACTTCAAATCCATAATAATATGCATAATATTGGCAAATAGTATTATTGTACTCTTTTAGTTTTAACTTAGCTTGAATATTATCTAATATTTTTACATTTCAAGCAAAAATTTTCAAATTTACCAAACATTAAAAATAAATCATATATTCTATATTATAATATTTTACTTCTAAATATTCTCTCTAATAATTCATAATTACAAAGAATTTCTTCAAATTTTATTAATTATTGAATATAATTATTTATTATCCAATGAGGAATGAAGTTAGTTTCTCAAAAGTTTATTAATTAATAGAATTAGTAAATTATTATATATTAAATATAAGAGAGTCGACTGTATTATTATTATATTATTTGCATTAATAAAAAAATTTATTTATTTATTTGAGTATTAATATACCAAATACAAATGAAATAATATATTGGTGCTATACCAATTGTGTATAAATATATAGCAGATGAATGTCAAATATTAAATATATAGTAGACATATACCAAATATATATTTAATGTATACCATATATACACAAAACATATACCAAAAATATATTAATTTCTAGGCCTATTCTTTTTGTGAATAAATTGCAAAAATATACTGAAATATCCCATTTTCTCAAAAATTATATCAAACATATATGTAACATATATCACATATATACAAAATAGATACCAAACATATACCATCTTCTTTATCTATTTTTTTTATGAATAAACTGAAAAAAATATACTAAAACATATACCGTTTGCTCAAAACAATATACCAAATATATAGCAATGTATATCATATATGTACAAAACAGACACTAAACATATACCATTTTTTTTGGATTTATTTATTTATTTTTTGTGAACAAAGTAAAAAATTATATCAAACATATACTGTTTACTAAAAAGAAAAAAAATACCAAACTGAAAAAATTTTGGAAATTTTTGCCTCAAGAAACTGAATAATACTATCAAAATTTTCAATATCTCATATTTATTACATTTAAGTATATTCATATCTCATAAATTAATATTTGATTATAATCATAAATATTGGGTTTAATCACATTTATTATAGAGTTTATGCATTCATGTATCTTATAAATTATTATGGTTTTATCTTTGAAATTTTTCCTTTAGCAAATTCACAAGCCAATTTATGTATTTATTTATTTATTTATTTTATTCTTATAATTATATAATAAATATTTAGAGTGCACTATTAACCTAATAGTAATAGCACAAGGTTTTTATTAATTTAGGTACTTTTTATAAAATATTTCTCAAATTAGGTTGTTTTTATTTAAAATTTCTAATTTAGATTAGTTGCAAAAATATTTCCAAATTTATGTTACTTTTTTATAAGATCAAAAGCACTGTTTGCCTCAAGCCATTGGTCAAAATTCTAGGCCGCTATTGCTAGCAGCGGCCAGGGCTGGCCATCCCATCCAGCACAAGATCTTGCGGGATGGGACCAAGAATTGGAAAACTTTTTCTTTTTTTTTTTTTTTCAATTCTCAATCTTTAAATTCTTGAAACCTTTTTTTTTTTAATTTTTCAATTCTCAGTCTTTAAATTCTTCAATTTTTGGTAATTGATAATAACTTATAAATAGTTTATTTTTTTTTTTAAATTTATAGTAGTAAAGAAAATAATAAAAAATAATATTATTCGTTATAAGTAATAGAATTTCACTCAAACCATAGTAATTAATAACTATATTTTATTAATAACAATAAAATGATGTTGATTTATTATTATTATTGCATTAAAAATAACTATATTTCAAGTCCATTCATATTGATATTTACTTTTATATTCATGAAATATCACCAATAAAAAACATTTTTTTTTAAATTTAGTATTTAAAATTAAATTATGAAATTATATATAAGATTTATTATCATTATATTGTATTTAGTAAGGATAAAAAATATATTATTTTATATCATAAAAATTAAAATAACAACAATAAATTAAGCACTATTAATAACACCCAATAGTAAGTAATTAACAACAACTAATAGTATTTAATAATAAATAATAATATTTTATACAAAACATCATTATTAACATGTAAAAAATAATATTAATACGAATAAATAATATTTAGAAATAATAACTAATAGTACTTTATATAAAAACATAATCACTAATAAGTATTAGTATTTTTGGTATATTCTAAATAGTCATCATTTAAAAATTCTATCAAAATAGATTGAATTTTAAGTGTAAAATGTTTATGACTCTTCAAACTTTTCTTCAGAATATCATTTTAACAAAATTATTATATGTCAATTATTGTTTTGAAATTAGTTTAATTGTAAAACTGAAATATGCAGTTCAACTAAATTACTAAAATCATGATACTTATTTTATTTCTTCAAATTTTTTGGAGCGGTAATATTATTTATTTTCAAATTGGTATTTGTTATTGTATTTAAATATGTAATTACTACTTTTTTTCCTTAAATTATTTTATTTCATTTTGAACGTATACGTAATATTTTAATATAATTCTTATGATTTTAAAATTTTATATAAAATCATTACTGTTTTATATGATTAATATAATAAAATTAAATTATTATTTTAAATATTATTAATATGAATTAAACATAATTAATAATTATCATATATAACATAATAAATTAATTATAATTTTATAATATATAATAATTAATAGTGTAATTAGAATATTAGAAATTTATTATATACAATAAATATATTATTATTCATAATAATTATCATAAATTAAATAAATGTAATCATAAAATAAAGAAAATTAAATTAAAAAATTCATTTAGAAAAAAAAAAGAAAATTCAAAGTAAAAAGAAAAAAAAAAAAAAGAAAGAGGGCATGAAAAAAAAAAGGGAGAAGGGGCCAGGCATCTGGCCGCTGTAGCTAATAGCGGCCAGGG
Source organism: Reutealis trisperma (assembly GCA_947687605.1). NCBI lineage: Eukaryota > Viridiplantae > Streptophyta > Magnoliopsida > Malpighiales > Euphorbiaceae > Reutealis > Reutealis trisperma. Next base: position 527,310 of record CANTUT010000242.1, on the reverse strand, counting down.
CTCAACTTTTCCAACTTAAATAGAAATAATTTTAAAAGCAATTTAAAATAAAAATTATTTTAAAAAACAGTCTAAAATCAAAATTATTTTATAAAAAAAATCCAAAATAGTCAAAAGGCCTAATAGCACCGCCACAATGCAATGTACTAATATAACCACAAATGAACCATTAACTCCCCCTTCACTAGAAACGATCGGTGTCTCCATATTTCATCAATGCCGCCTGTCTCAATCCCCACCCACTCTCTACGCTACTTTATAACTCCCTCTGTTTCCAATCATCCCAGTTTTTTTTTGTTTTGATTTTATAGAAATTTTTATTACCATTAATTCTACCACTGTACTCATGCTCTGTTTCTCTCTTTTTTCACCATTCTACCACTGCTACTCATGCTCTGTTTCTCTCTTTCTTCTTTCCTCTGTTGACACGACAAAGCTGAAAACTTTTACTGTTGAATTAAATCGTTTTCCGTCCCCAGCACCGGCAGGCGTGCAACAGCGAGCGGTGAATGGTGGGGTTGGGACAGGATTTTTTTTTTTATTATTTTATGAGAATCTATAAATAGAGGTCTATAATTTTTTTAATAATTTTAATAATTTTTTTTAAACAAAATAGAGGATTTATTAATCAACAAGCAACACAGCTCTCACAAAACTAAGGAGCCTCCTGCTGAATTAAGAGACTAACGTAGGAACGAGCTACTTGTGCAAATGCACCGGTAACATTCGCTCGTCACCGTATAAAAAAAACAGTTACTTTGTGTAAACTGTGAAGTAAGGACCTACGAGAAAATAAAATAAAAAATTATTTTTTAGTGATATGACATGTTATGCATTAGAATAATGTTTTGCACGGGACCATTTAAAATTTTCATCAATATATTATTTAAATAAATTAATTATAAATTTTAATTTTAAATATCTCAATTTTATAATTAAAAATTATAAATATAATTAAAATAATTAATAGTATCATTTAACTGAATCAACTAAATGGTATATTTCACAATATTCTAATTAATCTATCAAAAAAAAAAATTCTAATTGAAACATGAAATTAAAAAAATGAAAGGTGAGATAAATATGCCAACAAAACAATAGTGGATAACCTACAATATTAAATGCTATATTTTTTAATAGATCTTATTCATTATTTTTGAAATTTTAAATATAAAATATTTAATTTAAAAAACTAATATAATAATATACATGGCTCTCAATTTCACAATTTGTTTACTTAATTGAAAGATGATAAAAAAATTTAAGAAATAAAAAATCAATAGTGAATTTTCTTTTTAGAAAAAAAGGGGACTTAAAAAGAGAAACAAAAATATAGAATTTAAAAATTCATTTGATAAGCAAATAAATTGATTATTACTATTGAGTTAACTATTTTCTATAATGAATATCTATGATCGATAAAGATTATTAAAAAGTTAATAATCGAAACAAAACATATATTCTAAAAATATAATAAAAATTATATAGAAAATGATTGTCAATAAAAATGAAATACGTATGCCATAATAAGATTAGTTAGAAAAGAAAAATTGATAGACAAATATATGGACTATATTATATGCAAAAATTATACATGATCGATGTAAATGCATATAAAATTCATATTTATAAATTTTACAACTTTATTAATATAACACTAAAAAATTATAAAATTAAAAAAATAGTACAACTCAATGTCATGTATATGTGTATATCTCACAAGATTATAAAATCAAAACATCAAAATGTAACTAAAAAAACTCAAAATATATGATCAAAACTTTTGCCCATAAAGCATGTGGCATTTCATAAATATAGGACTTTATAATTCTTACAAAGAGGAGAAAATTAAATATGAAATACTAATTATATATTTAGATCCAATGATATATTAAATTAGAATATAACTTTATCAAAAAAAAATTATTAAAGAAGAAGATGATTATTAAAAAAAAAAAAATGAAAGCTCACCAAATGAAAGTGCAAAATTAAAAAAAGAAAGATGGAATCGAATTATATAGCCTAATTGTATACTTTATAAATAAATTGAAATAAGTAAGACATTAAAAAATAAAAAAATGGCAATTAAAGACATAAAATATAATACCAAGAAATAAATAAGAAAACATTGAGAAAATGAGATATAAATATGTAACAGTTTTATATATATATATAACAATTATACATTAAATTGTAATTATTCATAATCATATTATTACTTATAAATAATTATTGTGGTAATTCTAAGGATTAACTTTTTATTTTGCTAAAAGCATTCATAAATTATTTATTATTTTACAAAAATTAATTATTCATAGTCGTTATAAATATTATAACTTATAAATAGTTAATGTAGTAGCACTTAGTAATAAGAATTTTAAATAGCAAATCAACATCTCTATATGTTAATAATTGCATTATGATATGTTAATTGAATCAATATCAACCATTTATTTCTTATTATTCATTAGCATTAAATAATATGTAGATAAAATTTATTTATAAATATTTATAAAATAATCATTTTATTGTTAATTACACATGTCATATTATGATAGGTTATTTGTGCCATTTTGTATACCATATAAGCAAGTCAAGATTTTAAATACATGGCACATGGTAAACTCTAAAAATTTCTTGACTTGTTTTATATATATATACTAGCAACTTAACCATACTTTGAAGGTGGTTGCTAATAATTTTTCATATTTTTTAATAATTATTAATTTGACTTTTAACAAAAGGCTAAGAAATATTTTTTAAAAAATAAAAATATCTAATAATTAAATAAATATTAATTAAATATTACTTTTCATTCATAGTTACTAAATTAATGTTATTTTAATTATAATTTTTAAAAATGATCATGTATCATAATAATATTTAAATATATTTCTTATTTAAATTAATTATTAATTTAGATCTATCTTACAACTAATTATATTTGAATATTTTTTATAAATTTATAAAATTATAATAAATAAAAAAGGCATTATAACAATAATTAAATAAAAATATGATAAAATATTTAAAAAATGAAAAAAAGAAAAAACTAATATTGTTATTATAATTAAGAGAAAAATTCTTTCAAATGCTATAAATAAAAATAATATTCATTCACTTGTTAAAACTTTTTTATTTATTTGTATTATCATAAGTGTATGTTATAAATAAATGATTTAGATTACAAATTTTATTAAATTATAATAATTATAAAATTTTTAATTTTTAATTTTTCTTAGGTTACAAATTGATGATTATATAAGTTTCTAGTTAATAGTTTGCATTATAATAATGGCACAATAATAATGATAATAAGTAATTCTTAATTTAGGTTACAAATTTGTTTAAATGGTAATATTAAAAATCAATTAAGTTACATTATCTATATCTTTATTTGAGTGTGGTGTAAAATTTCATCATGTGGACCAGTAAAAAAATAACCTATGGTGAATATATGCCATTTGTCAAAATCTATCATATTCTAAGTATGATTTATATATATATACTAGATTTTTTTATAACGTGTTTCGCATATTAATTTCCATTATGACTTGTTGAAACTCGATAGAAATATAAATATTTATTCTAAACTTTTACTTTTTCCTTATTAAAGTTTTAATAACTAGTGTTTTATTATTTAAGAATAAAATGATATAAAATTTTTCAAATAAATACCCTGAGGTTGAAATCTTATTGATTGATTTTTAAGATTATTATGGAGCAATATTTATATAACTTGATTATTAAATTCACTTTAATTATTGAATCCAAGTTAAGTTGATTTTTCATATGAAAAAATAAAAAATTAATGAAAATATAATTATATACAATAAATATTATCTAAGTTGTATAATCGTGCATGTTTAATACAATTAGAATGATTACACAAAATAATTATAAATTCTATATAAATATATGAATGTATTTTAAAAGATAATATATACATAATATTAAAAAAAATATGAATCAATTATATCTAAATAAATTATTTCTTATAATTTTAAATGATGATACTCAAGAATATGTTAGAGAAAATAAAATAAAGAAATTGATAGATACGTGTTATTATAACTTTCTAATTTATTTTGTTATTGGTATGTTGCCTAATTATTAATTATAAGTTGATTTTCATGTTAATACTTGGTTCATCTATTGTTTTCTCATAATTTCAATAAATGTTCTATATTTTTATTAATTTTGATAAACTTAATATCTTTGATACATTATAGCTTAATTTTTATTCTTCCAAAAAATCAACAACAATCTTTCCAGTGTCTATATGCACCATTATTTTAAAAATCATATTGGTGACCAAATCGAAAAGGTAACTAGCTCATAGTTTAACCCGTAGGACTGATTGAACAAAATTTCTTTATTTTTTATTTTTTGGTCATTTTGTAAAATATTTCCATTAATAGATGTACAACTGGTTAAAATATAGTGAAATGACAATTTAACTGGAATTTCAATTTTTTCAGTGAACTGAAATAGACTTGCTGCCGATTTTTAGTTGAATAGATTAAACCGACTGGTTCAATTCTAGTTTTACAACATTGATATGCATAGATTTTGCATCATCAATAATACATTTATTATCCTCATTTGAATCCACTTGAACATTCACATTAAATTCAAATTTTCACTCTGATATCTCTGACACCAACCCCTTAAAATCATACTCTAATTTCATCAAAAATCTACCTATATTTGGATCACTATCACTCATTTTTATATTTGTGTCCTTATCAGTTATCATTAACAATTCTCTTCAACTATTTCTTTAATGCATCCAAATACTTTACATAAACCAATTTCACAGATGATGATATAAAGTTTAGGCCAAATCCAAACTCTTCAGCCACCACATCTCATAAATAATTCTTATAAACAATATCATAACTATCATTCTTTATCGCAAAAAAAAAAAATTAAACAAATTCACATTTTAATGTTATAATTATTGAGATTGGTTATTTTAATCTATAACTAGAAAAAAAATGAAAATAAGGAGTAAAATCAATCACACAAGAGATAAGATTTACGTGGTTCGGCAATATGCTTACATTCACTCCTCTGCACCTCCACGATCCTCCCCTCTGTTGGAACTCTGAGTGTAAATTGATTATGAGCCATTATTTAACATTTAATACATTCACAATATTGGAAAAAGATAAGTCAAATATATATAAATAAATTGTTTTTTACAATTTGAAAATGATATTTTTATATTCAAAAATATGTTAGAGAAAAAAAAAAGCAAAGAGATTGATAGGTATGTTTTATTATAATTTTTGAATTTATTTTGTTATTATTATGTTGTATTAATTATAAGTTAATTTCCATATTTATACTTAGTATGTCTATTATTTTCTTATAATTTCAATATAAGTTGTATGTTTTTATTAATTTTGATATACTTGATTTTTTTAATATATTATAGTTTAATTTTCTTTTCTCCAAGAAATTAACAATATTTTTAGTATTTATATGTATCATTGTTTTAAAAATTGTACCGATGACCAAACCTGATAGGTTTATATAATACATTAATTTTTTATTTTAATAAAAGATCTATCATACATTCACATTATCATTAAATGTATCGTTTATGAATTTAATATCAATGTTAATTTAATATTAATTGTTTGCAATTGAATATTCATGTAATATCATATTATATCATATGATATTATATTATATCATAAGCTCAAAAATTTTCTAATTTAATGATTTTATATATATAAATCTTTAATTTATAGAATATATTAATTTTTTTATTTCAATAAAAGATTTGTTATATATTCACATTAGGATTAATGCATCACTTATGAATTTATCATCAATGTTAAGTCAATATTAATTGTATATAATTGATTTATAATGTGATATCATATTATATTATAAGTCTAAAAAATATTTATTTAATGGTTATATTACATGAATACTTGTAAATAGTTTAAATTTAATGTTATAAATAATAATAGTGATATATAATCATTAAATTAAAAATTTTATAATTTTGATTTTTCAATTTTATTATTTTTTAAGAATGATTAAATACACTTCACAAATTTTAAATATACTTATTTCACTTTTTAATATGTTTATTTATATTTTTATATAAGTTTATAATTTTTTTATTTCCTTTAAGTGAAAGTGTTTTTGATAATATCGATTTATTTATAATTAACAAATAAATAATTTATTAATTTATTTTCAAGGTATCAATATAATTATTATTCGATTTTGCTTCGTAATTCATTATACATATCTTTTAGGTTTTGTATGCCTAAAGTTGATTTTTCAGTTTTGTTTAAAATCAATTATGATTATCTAATGAAAACTTGAAAACATAATATATATTATTAACTAAACTAAAAACAAAAAGTATTCATTAAATTAAAAAAGAATTTTAATTATCTTTCAATTTTGATACAACTTGAATCTCTTTTATAATAAAAATTTTAAGTAAATTTAAGTATTTATAGAATCAAACAAATTAATTTTTTTTAATAGAACATACCATTATAAATAGAAATAGAAATTTTGACATTTAATAATAAAATAATAAGATTTTACTTATTATTTTTAAATGAACTATCAAATAGTACATATTATTTTTCTGTTGTATCTTTTTATAGAACCAAAAGTATTTTTTTCTAATTTATAATAGAATTTTCTCAAAATCAAATTAGAATTTCTCTATCTTGTTAATATTTGAACAATCAAATTTAAAAGAATTTCTTTAACTTCTTAATATTTGAAAAAATATTAAAAAATATAGATTATTCTAATTGAATTCTTTTTTTTATTTAAATTAAATATAATTAACTATATATTAATAATAATTATTTTTTCCTTATTCTATTTGGATTTGTTCTTTCTTTATTTAAATTAAATTAGATAATTAAACTATTAAATTAAAATAGTTATTGTCACGCCCCGAACCCGAGGGCACGTGACCGGTACTAGGATACGGGAAATGCACGTGGCTACTAGTGCTCGTAGTAAGCCTGACCTCACACTACACAATAAGTCAACACATAATAGGGCTATGGGCTCAAACGTTAAGCAGATCTAAACCAACATCAATTTAAAATCAAAGTCACACTGGGCTAATAGCTCAATTATCTCATAAATATCATTTATCGTACAATTGGATTCTGCTTAACAAACAATGTCTCAACTCGAAATATATATATCAACTGAATATTAAACAAAATACAAGTAGAAGAAGTAACATTGCGGAGTTCTAGAATTTTGATACAATTAAGCATATTATTTACATAACTCAGTACTTGTATACAAAATACTGCCGAATGGCACTTGGCAATTCTACTCAACCACAATCCCTTCACAAGCTCATTTCTCTATCTGAAAAGTATAATTTGAACAGGAATGAGCGTCCGACTAAGTGAATGATACTAACTAACATATTAAACTGGTGTCCTACAGACAGGTTTCTAATATTCGTGCTATGCACCATGTCACAGAGATAAACACATCACATCATCAAGCAATGATGAAATACGGTCCACAGTATCACGCTAATACTCAGTATGGGGAGCCGATCTCCCTATCCTGACTCTCTGAATCCAATGATCTGTCTCTTATGTCCAATGGACCCTGCCATCATTGGTCTATACCATGCAACCCTGACCCAACTGATAGCGGTCCTAGCAATAAGCAGGCCTGGCCAGCATCCACCAGTCATAGCTCATCTTCTCAATCTCATCATAATCCCAATCATAACTATAAGCATAATCATACCCATGATCCTAGGTGGTACTGTATCCTCCCGATCTCCATCTATCAACTACAATCATAATATAGTATAGAATATCGATTCATCAGTCACAATCAAATGTTACATGCATCTATGCAGTAATAGTGCATAATATATATATATATATATATATATATATATATATATATATATATATATATATATATATATATATATATATATATATATATATATATATATAAATGCAAATTTATATGGAAACAAAATAACATATTAGGGAGTATCACTCACCTAATTAGTGACGTGTCTGACTGACTTCTCTCTTAAGTGCAACTCTTGGAACTAGGAAGACCCCAGAACACCGACACTGGACAACAAAGGACATCATCAGAAAGGACGATTCGCCTAACAAGGCATAATTACACGACTCTTGAGATTTTTGCCAGAATCTCTCAAAGTCCACAGACAACATTTCTAAAAATAATCTTAACAGTCAATATCACACCAAAGACCCCTCCTGGGTCCTCCCAACTCATAAACATTAACACAACTCAAATACTAACTCTAATCATAAACATTACAGTAACAATCACTAGATATCCAATAACATAACTCAGAATATAGAAATCAAGAGATTCGGATTTACCCTCACAAATTTCAATCCTATGAATGTCGAGAGTCACACTGGAATGAAAAACGGAGCTGCCAAACCTCTTCCATGCGCCGCCGGAGCATCACCGGCCGACCATGCACTGCCATTGCCGGTGGTGGATCTGGGTGATCTTCACACCAGTAGGTTTACCTCGATGCCAGGATCACGAAAATCACATCCACTCGCTGTCACTCGCCCGCAAATCTCTGAAAAATGACTCAAAAGCTTCGGCCTTCATAACTCCGATCTCCGCCTCCGGTGGCCGATCGAAGGCATGGCAGGTACCAAAAGAAAGCCCTTGTCACCAGGAGTCGAACGGGACCGGCTTTGCTCGATTTGGCCGCTGGAATCAGCCGAAATCTACATTTGAAGTCTTGGCACCGGTGGAGCTTCCTTCTGCGGGTCTGCTGCCATCGGTCATTGATCGTTGCCGCTCTTAGTACCCAAATGCTCGTCTGCAGGTGGGCTGCCGCTTGGAGGTGGCAGTGCAACCCACTACCGACCGGAGGTCAGCTCCTCGGCACACCTACTCTCTCTCTCTCTCTCTCCCCGTTCTGCTTCATCCCATTTCCTGTCCCGTTCCTTCAACAGCCAATCCAAATACTCCCCATTCTTCTTCTTTATTCACTTAAAACATACTTATATATATAATACAACAGCAACAACAACAACAATAATAATAATAATAATACCAATAATAATAATAATAATAATAATAATAATAATTATTATTATTATTATTATTATTATTATTATTATTATTATAATTTACATATTAATAGTTCAATTAATAAAACTTATTCATAGTAATAGTAATTTATATAATTAACAATATAATTTAGATTAATCAAATATAATAGTAATATTCAAATATCAACATATAATTTCTCCACATAATCATTATAATATTTTCATAACGACATATATAATACTTCTTCAATTATATATACATATATAATATTTAAATTAAATTACCATTAATAATATATATTCAAATAGTATGAATATATATATAATTTGATAAAATATAACTTCAATATTTGCTTAAATAAAAAAAATAATAGAATAGTATATTTTCATACAAAAATAGGATTTTAGAAAAATAATTAAAAATTCAGATTATTAGAGTTATATAATTGTAATTTTGTAATATAATTTATGATATATTAGATAATAATTGTTTTATTCTTTTTTTATTTTAATTAAATTCATTATTTTCTTATTTAAATTAAAGATAGTTAGATATTAAATATAATTAGATAATAATTATTTTATTTTTTTTATTCTAATTGAATTCATCTTTTCTTATTTAAATTAAATATAATTATATTATTTAATTAATAAATGACTATATTATCTATCATAAATGTACAATTTAAAAAAATTTAGAGATGTGCTTTATGTAAATGTGCTTCTCTCACCTTCCATATGTTTATGTATAGTATAAATAAACATGACTAGACAAAAATCACTTTTTATCCAATCTCACGTCTTTTTTCAGTCATTCCATTTTATAGGAGATTCACTTGTCTAATCCTTATTAAATTAATAAAAAAAATATTATTACCAAATTATTCTTGATAAACATAATTTTATTTTATTTGAAAATTTAAAATTTTATTTTTTCCCTATGACTCAATTAATAAAAAAATCTATTCCAAAATTATTCTCAATAAACATAATTTTATTTTATTTGAAAATTTAATATTTTATTTCTTTTTTAAGGTCTTAATTAATAAAAAATTTATTTCAGAAATACCCTCAATAAACATAATTTTATTTTGTTTGAAATTTTAATATTTTATTTTTTTTCCTTAGGTCGCAATAAATAAAAAATTATTCTCAAATTGTAATATTTAAAACAAATTTATTATACCAACTATTAGACTTTTGGAATATTTATTTATTTAAATTTAATAAATATTCTAATTGGTAAAATTTCAAGAAAATTTTAAAGCAATATTAGATTATTGTTAATTTATAAGTATTATTTATTCATATTATTTTATTGATTGCAAATTATTTTAAGAAATTAACACCTATGTATTATTATTTATTTATTCAAAGGCATTGTGATTTCATTATTAATAATATATTTAGTATCATTATTTTTAATAATTATTGCTTATGCTATTTTAAATTTTGGCATCAATTATTGTTATCGGTTTTTAGTGAATTATTATTATTATTATCAACATCATCATCATCATCATCATTATTGTTATTATTATTAGTTAAAAAAAGCGAAATTTTTGCTTATATAAGCAGACTGGTTGGTCCATTAGAACCAATAAGCTACTGTTGGGGGGGGGGGGGGGGGGGGGGGGGGTGTGTGGGGGGGTTGTTCTGTCAGAGAGAGAGAGAGGAGAGAGAAACTGTAGAGAAAGAGAGAGAGGGAGGCAGCAACTTCTATCCATCGAACCGTCGCCTTATGGCAACCTGATTTGCGCATGCGCTGGACCACTAGGAGGAGGAGGCGGAGATCTTTCTAACGCCACCAAGCGCGTTGCTAGAGTCCACTGGACGAATCCACATACGCTGCTAGACTATTCGTCAACCAGCCACTTATGAGCCATTTTTCAACTACTTTTCGACTTCTATTTCCGACGATATTGGTACGGTTGAACTCCTTATCTTCTCAGCTTTCATTTGACATATCATTTATAATTTTTGAACTAACTTAAATTTTGACTGGAATCCGGCAACATATGGTTGACCGGAGCAGTTTTTCGGAGACACTCCGACGAGCAATCTGGATCTTCATTCTGAAACAAGATTATCGATACTCTTTTTATCGAAAACCAATACTAAAATAATTTTTCGGCGAACTTTCGGTAAGTGACGATCAATCTTCCGATTATGTTTCTAATGATTATTCTGATTTTAGAACGTAATAGCTTTATTTAATTAAGTAATAAAATAGATTAATAATGATTTTTAATAAATGATTATTAAGTTAATTAGTTTAGATCTATAGAAGTCTAAAGTATAAAGATCAATAATAATTAAATCGAAAGTTTTATTGCAAGTTGTAAATCAAAAACTGTTGTATCTCATTCGGATCCAAGTGATTGGTATTTATTTGAAGAAAATTTGCTTAGAGATATGAGTAATGGAATACATCAATATATAGTAACCTACCATAAATGATTTATTGAAATTCTTATTGAATTAAATTGACTTATGTTGCTTATTGATTATTATTATTGTTATTGTTGTCGACTTTTGAATCCTTACTGTTATTCATCATTAAATTATTATTTTGTTTTGTTAACCTATTTTAATTATTGAATATTGTTTATTGAAGTATCAAAAGACCACTCGGGGCTATTGACCGACTCATTGACCATATATATGACAGAATGCCTATACTAATGGGGGATAAATTATTAGGCCGTGTGCACCAGTGACTTAATTGATAGGGTCAAACATATCAATGTCCCGCCTGGAGAAAACTATATACTTTAGGCGTATGATGGGCCAAGCATATGTAAATAAGGGAGAAGTTACTACCCTTATTGATTATTCTTGATTGATATTGATTGATTGATTTTGTTCTGTCTCTTTAGTACCATTCATTTTGGGCACATGTATATTATTGTTTCTAACCCATTTTGTTACATATTCTTTATACAACCCCAGATATGGAAATATTTCATAATTCACTGAGTTGAAGGCTCACCCCTATTCATTGTGATTTTTCAAGTGTTAGAGAAGAAGAAGCTAAAAATATAGAAGAATGAGCTTATTGTTTTCCTTCGCTCTATAAGAAGCTATCTTTTGTAAATATTTTAAATTGCTTTTTTGTTTCATTATGTATTACTCTAGACACTCTGTAATAGTTGAATGAACTTAAATGTAGTTACTTCTGTCTATTAAAATATAATGGAATTGTATTATAAATAACATAATTTAGATTACTAAGTACAATAGAATATATGCATGGTATTGGAAATGATACTAAATTGATTCTAGGAGATTATTGGTGTAATTAAGTTCTATGAATATATGATAGTTTTAAACTTACCTTTGACCTATGACCGTCATATCATCGGAAGTTTAGGATGTGACACAAATTACCGTCAATAAATATAATTTTATTTTGCTTGAAATATTTTATTTTTCCTTAAGTCTCAATAAATAAAAAATTTATTCCCAAATTTTCTTTAATAAATATAATTTTATTTTTTTTGAAAATTTTATTTTTTTTTTTAGAATTTAATTAATAAAAAATTTATTTTTAAGTTACCTCAATAAAAATAATTTTATTTTGTTTGAAAATTTAGTATTTTATGTATTTTTTCTTATGATTCAATTAATAAAAAAATTATTTTCAAATTACTCTCAATAAATATAATTTCTCATGTTTGAAAATAAGTATGAGAAATTTTTAAAAAGTTATTATTATTAAATTTTGTGTAATGACTTGTAAAATAATTTTATTTTATTTGAAAATTTAATATTTTATTTCTTTTTTCTATATAAATTTGTTATGTCCATAATAATATTTTAATAAAATACATAATTGGATGAGGATATTATATAACATTGTTAAGTTTGTACATATGTAAATCTCAAGCATTGCAATCAATACTGTTAGATGTCAACTCATTCTTTTTTTTTTTTTTTTCTCATTCGAATTAAAAAAAGAAATCTTTTTGACTTAAATAAAAATAATATCATGATATTCAGTTTAATTCTATTTAGTGTAATGAGAAATTATTAGATGGACTGAATCTATTACGTCATTCATAAATTAAATCAATAGAAATATGACATGTCAATTAATGATACAAAATCGCACATATATTGTAATATCATTAATTGATATGATTTATTTATATTGGATTAGTTTATGGTGATTTGACATTATTAATTGATGTGTTATATTTTCATTGATTTAATTTATAAATGACGTGATATACTTAGTATACCTAAAATTTTCTCAAATGTCATAGTAATTTTTCCCAATTGATAAATCAATTTACCTTCCAACTTTTCTATTTTCAGTAATAAAATCATAAATGAGATTTTGTTTCCGTCTTGTCTTGTAGCTGAGAAGTTAAATTTATGGTCATATGCATTAAAATTGACCTGTAGGCTGTAATAGTAATACTTAACTTCTTGAATTAGAATTCTTTATCTTCTACAATGTGTACCAAAAACCTCCATCTAAATCCTAGATAGGCAGGTCATAAGGATTATTAATATGGAGTATAATTAATCAATTAATTCATATCCAAACTCTTATTATAATTAAATGTCATAACGCTCAATCCTCTTAGTTATGTGCAATTCAATACTAATTAATTCTGTGCAATCAATGGATAAATTTAGGAAAATATTCTTAAAAGAAAAAGGATATTATTTAGGAAACAAATATTTCAAAAATTCACTAATTAGTTGTTGACTACTTGTAATTAGTCACAACTTACAATACATATATAATTTATTTTTAAAAAAGTTATACCCTATATATGTAGAGAGAATAACTTGTTTGATTTAAATTCATCTCTTCTCATAATTGAATATATTATTTAAATTAACTCGTTCTTATAAAATCATCATGATTTTATAAAAAAGCGTGTTTCATCCCTAAATGCCTGTATATATGTTTATCTTGCTTTAGAAAAAACAAAAATAGAAGTCATATTTAGAATTTCTAATTTTTAAAAATTTTCATATTAATTGTAATAATGTCTATACATAAATACCCTTATTAAAATATTTATTGCTATAAATACCTAGAATTTTCGAAAAGGAAATAAATATTCATGAAAAAAAGAAGAACTTCATCTACTCCAATACTTCAAACATATAATATTACATATATGGTAAATAAGATTCAGAATCTTTTCTTACCTTATATATATCAAAAATTCAAAACTATATATATTTTATTATTATTATTATTATTATATAAATCAAAACCCTTTTCTCTCAATTTTCCAATCCAAACCCTTTTCTTTAATTTTCACAACGTTTTCAATTTTCTGATCTTTACAGCCACCATGAGAAAAACCTTCTACTACAATTTTCTACCCACAAAAGCCGAAGAAGAATCGGCAGCGGCTCGCAACAATCAGCACCACGTGACTCGAACCATAATAGAAATCAGAGACTGGTTCGGCCCACCAAGAATCGACCCGACAAACCCATGGCAAATCAGGCGGACCATACTCCGAAACGAAGTGGCGACAGGCGAAATTGTATTGTCGCATGAAGAAGTGTTTGAACACATTTTTAGATACTGGAACGTTGAATTGGCAAATCATGTTGTCCAAGGGAACAAATGCGTTGTCGTTTTGATCGATTACACAGAAGAAAATATGCCAAAAATGTTTCAGAGTGGGTATGTGAAGATTAATGGGGCTAACGATAGTTTTGTTGTTGGGTTAATGGAGGTGATTCGCAGTAGAGTTGTGAACCCAGGTGATGAAGTTGGCTTGTTTTGGGATATGAGGCCTGCTACTTATGGTTTTGGTTTTAAGTTATTGCGTAGAGGAAATTCTATTAGTTGATTTCTCAAGTTATTAGTTAATTAAGTATGTTTTGTTGCTTAATTTTGGGATGAAATGTTTTATTCTATACAGCGAAAGTTATGAGTTTAGATTTTGAAATTTGTTATATGGTTGTCACCACTTTTTTTTTTTTATATCTTTTTATAAAAAAATTAAAATTCTCGAATCAATTTCCATATCAATCAAAATTAAATTTTTCTTTTATTTTTTAACAAAATCAATGGAGCGCTATCTCTTCAAATTAATTCAAGAAAAATACTCCTAAATTTGACTTACATATTTAAAAATTTCTTTTTCGGTGCGTGTTGATTTAGATAATAAAAATATTTGATTAATACTTATAGCAAATTCTTTTGCTAACCAAACTTATATTTGCGGGTTAAAGTTATGTTGGAATTAATTTGTAACATGATTATTTTATAATTTATCTGTAAATTTTATTCATTATAATATAAAAATTTAAAATTTAAAAATGTACTTTTTTTTTTAAAATACCAAATATGTGTATTAATAAATAATTTTTAATTTATAAAATTTATTCACAACAAATAAGTTTGGTATAATTTAGCCTTGTTATTGAGTTGTTAAGGGAAAAATATACAATTATATAAACACTAATTTGAATCATTATGCCTAATTAACAATTTGTAGATTAAGCTTTTGTGCTATAGATAATGTGACATTCATCCATATATTAAAATGGGCTTAGGCCTAAGCCGAAGAGTTTAAGGCCGGACAAACTAAATCCAACACGTGATATTCCACGAACCGAGTCACGGATCTACTTCAACCCCTGAAAAAAGTTACTTCAATCCATACTCTATATTTGGAAGTAACCTGCAGTCGGAAAAGAAAATGACAAAAATGAAATTAGGAAGATTGAAAATCAGACGATAGAAAATATTTTTTTTAATTTTTTATTTGGATAAGATGAAAAATAAGATAAAAAAAAAATATTATGAAATATTATTTTATTATGCTAAAATTATAAATATATCCTTATTTTTATTTTTAAAAATATAATAATAAAGTGAAATTTGTAATTTTTCACTCTTTCCACCCTTTTTCTCAGGGAGGAAACATTTTTGTGGGTGCCATATACTCTTTTCCACTCATTTTCATTCCTTTCTATTTTATTTTCTTTTCCAAATAATGAAAAATTTAGAATCTTTCACTATTTTTTTTTTCCCACTCTCTTTCTATCCTTCCTATTTTCACCCTTCCCAAGCAAAGAGATAAAGAAACTTGATTCACATTTTGATGATAATGATGATAATAATAATTCTTATAATATATATATATATATATATGGGTGTGGTTTCAATAATTACTATAATATTTATCCACGAATGATTACTATTTTTTTAGATTAAAATATAATGGCTCTAGTTCATTTTGTAATTTTTCAATAATATTTATGATGATTTATTAGTTTAGAAATTATCAATCTCATTAAAGTTGTTTTTAAAAGGTAAACTTGTAGTATATGACTTATTGCATAGCATTAATTTAATATTTTTATTTTATAAATATAATTATTTTAATATCATAATGAATGCTTGCATAAAATTTTATGGTGATTATCCATATAAATGAAAATATGATGTAATTTTTGAAAATAAGATTCTATTTTCTTATATTCAATACACAAGAAATTTAAATATCTTAATTATTTTATTACTCTCTCTGTTTCAAAATAATTGTCTCTTTAGAAATTTATTTTGTTTCAAAATATTTGTCATTTTAGGATTTTAAGAAAATATTTATTATTTTTTTTCCAATTTTATTCTTTCTTTATCCCTCTATTAAATATTCACATTAATTACTTTTATTTATTTGTATCAAAATAAAAAAAAAGATATTTTAGTCTTTTTAACTTATGATTATTACAATTAAATGACTTTCTTAATATATGTGCACTCTCCTAAAACGACTATTAATTTGAAATGGAGAGAGTATAAATTTATGTTACTTTTTAGATACTACAATTACATTAATTATTTGATAATATCAACATATATGATATGAATTAAAATGACTCACAATCAAGTATTGCTGAAATAATTAATAACCCTATTATAATATAATAGATTCTCAAATATCATGAACTTGAAATTTCAATCTCAAATATTAAATAATGTAATTATCTTACTAAATTAACAAGATCTCAATTGCATTATAAGTTTCTTGAGGGT
The DNA here is from genome assembly GCA_947687605.1 of Reutealis trisperma. Classification (NCBI taxonomy): domain Eukaryota; kingdom Viridiplantae; phylum Streptophyta; class Magnoliopsida; order Malpighiales; family Euphorbiaceae; genus Reutealis; species Reutealis trisperma. The sequence continues at coordinate 510,192 of CANTUT010000242.1, read as the reverse complement.
TCATATCAAATATAATTAGCTTGCTCTAATGATAGATAAGTCACTAAAATTGAAGCATGTGTTTTTTATTCAAAATTTAAGGAGAAAGTAAAATCAAATATTGCATGCTTAATAGTTGATCTATAAAGTCTAATTCTTCATAAATTTTAGCACACAAAATGCTACTTTTGGAATTAAAAAGACATGAAAATGGATATCAAAAGAACCAATTTAGTTTCCTCACCATATATATAATTAATAAAAAATAAGTCCTAACTACAAATAGATCACATGTGTGGTTATATATGGAGTTCTTGACAATGAAGCAAATCTTGTAATTACAAACAAGCTTTACAAGATTTGTTATATATTCTTAAGAAAATTAATTCTTTGCCTTTTGTTAAATATAAAAACCTTCCAATTCATGTTAAAGAATTCAACATGGTCATTTTATGAATCGTTGCTTTGAGTTTGAATCATTTTAGCTATGAATTATTTTAAATGTCATTTCAATTAAGTCATTTTAAATTGCAAGTGAATCAATTTATACATCAATTTGAAACTAAGAAAAGAATTCAAATCAAATTTAAGTAAATTTATAAATTTTGAGTAAGGTTATATTTTTTATTAATTATTTTATTTTTTAAATTCTATTAATTTATTTCTTATTCAATATGTTACATTTTAAATTGGATTAAATGGATATGTTTAAATTTAATCGACTTATTATATTGATTGATATAAAATAAATTCATGTAATTCGAAATTACTTGTAAATTCAAAGGAATTGCTTGTGAAATTTAAATCCACAAGTTTGAGTTGAATCAAAATTTATTATAGCCTTTACTTGAGACCAGAACACCTTCGTTATTAATTTATGTAGCATTTATTCAATTTTATGTTACTATTAAGGTACATAGTTAATTATATGAATATATATTTATTTTACAGTTATAGTTAATATTATTAGATTCAAAAATTTATTTTTCTTGATTCTAGATAAAGAGAAGGCTATAATATTAAAATTTGAAATCTTTAACTTTTTTGAAAAATAATGGTTGATAAAATTTGCTTGGTCTTCTCATTATTATAAATAAATTTTCATTTAGCAAATACAAATTAGGATATATAATTAATTAAATGAATAATTAAAACATTAAATAATTTAAAAATCATTTATTACTAAATCACGATAAAATGATTTCATTATGAAATTACAATTTCTTAATAAAATTGAAAATTTACAAAGACAAATTGAAAACTCAAAAAATTGAAAAATGGGCAGAACAATGAAGTCTCGAAGCATTTAAGTTGACAGTTCACGTGTCAATTCCTTTTTAAACTGAAAAGGGAATTAGCAAATAGGACATCCAAAAAAAACTGCCAATAGCCTAAATGCAAAAACTTCGGAGAAATAGTACTGTTCATTGTTAATTCTTGTTCATCTTCATTAATACTCATTCTAACATAAATAATAATTTAATGCATATACAAATTTTTATGATAATTATTTATGAAATCATAATTATTGAAAACTCTTTCATATATATATATATATATATATATATATATATATATATATATATGTCTTGTTCCCATTTGAATAAGTCTCAAAGACAAGTTAATTTTGAATATTTTATTTAATTTTTCTATTATTTGTGATTTGCTGTTATTATTTTAGTGGGATAAACCACTTGTTCTTCTCCTAGTTTCTAGCTTGACAGTTGTAAATTGGCTATTTAAGTCAAATGAAATAATGACCATAGGTAGAAAAATTTCACTCAATTTTATTACTCTTTCGGTGGAGGTTTGGTTCCCTCAAAGTAACCAATTTCTTGGCTTTTCTATTTCTTTCCTAAACTGCTAGTCACAAAATAGGTACAGACAAAGCTTCAGTGAGCCAGTTCATACCAAAGTGGTATCAGAGCTTGGCTATAGACCAGCGAGTTGAGGTAGTAGAAAAGGCAGTGGAGTCTCTTTCACTCTCTCAAAAGGAGATGCTGAATCAAATAACTGACAAGTTGAATCAATTAGCGATTTAGTTGGATCAACTAAAAACTCAATCCATTTCAGAAGCAGGTGAAAATTCTTCTGCCCATATTCGAGCTCATACAGGTGGCAATAGTGGATCACAACGAGGCATCAGCATTAGCAACTTTGCTCCAAAAATAGTAAAGTTAGATTTTCCCCGATTTGAAGGTTGTGAAGATCCTACTAGCTAGATATGCATAGCTCAACAATTCTTTGAGATTCATGAAATTCTAATAGATGAAATAGTTCAATTGGCATCTTACCATCTAGAGGATGATGCCCAATTGTGGTATCAATTGAAAAAACAAGAGATGTCTTTCATTTCTTGGGAAGATTTTAAAGAAGGATTATATGTCAGGTTTGATCCTAACCAATTGTTTGACTTTTTTGGAGAACTCACTAAGTTACAGTAGACTGGGAATGTGCAAGAATACCAAGCTCAGTTTGAGAAGCTTCTAACCAAAGCTAGTCCTCTTCTGCAACCGCAACAAGTGAGTTGTTTCATTAGCGGATTGCGAGATCCAGTTTGTACAGATGTGCAAGCAAACCGACCAACCACCTTAACAACAACTATTGGGTTAGCTTGTTTATTTGAAGCAAAAGACAATTCTCATAAGAAACTTGCTGTCTCCATTCCAAAGGTGTGAAGCACAACACGCAATCCTAACATTCCAAGCTTTTCACCAATCAAGAAGCTAATAATTGAGGAGCTAAATGAGAGAAGAAGGAAGGGGCTTTGTATTAGATGCAATGAGAAATTTGGGCCAGGTCACCACTGTGGGAAACTTTTCATTATTCAAGCTTGTTTGGGGGATAGTGATGATGATGTGGAAATGGAAAATGAAAGAGGGTGTGAAGTTCTTTCTAATGAGACACCAGAAATTTCCTTGCATGCCATTGTAGGAACACCAGCACCTGAGACAATGCCTTATCTTTTACAATATAAGGTAAAATAAAGAAGTCTACATCCTTGTAGACTCAATGAGTACCCATAATTTTGTTAATGAGAGGTTGGCAAAAGATGTTGGTTTGTAACCTAACTCTACATGCCAATTTTCCATAATGGTGGCTTCAGGTGAAAGGATAGTTAGCCTAGGTAAATGCAACCATGTTCAGTTTAAATTGTAAGGAACTCCCGTACTTTATGATTTATACCTGTTACCATTTGAAGGCTATAATGTTGTTTTAGGGACCTAGTGGTTAAGGACACTAGGACCCATTGTATTGGACTTTTCTAAATTCAGATGAAGTTCAATATGGATGGGAAAGAGAGGATATTACAAGGTTTATCTATCCAGAAAAATAAATTGATCAATAATCATCAATTAGTGCAAGTTGCAAGGAAAAGAAAAGAAGGGTTTATGCTACAACTTTATGCCTTGAATGCTCCAAAAAATTAACCACTCCAGCCCTAAATACATACCCAAATCCAACATCTTTTAAACCAGTACTAAAGCATACTAGCTGAACCAAAAGGCCGTCCACCTAGATGCACCTTTGACCACAAAATCCCTTTAAAACCTAGCCAAAGACCTATCTCTATCAAACCTTATAGGTATCCCCACTACCAAAAATCTGAAATTGAGAAGTTAGTTGGCGAGATATTCTCTTCTGGAATAATAAGACCAAGCAACAACCTGTATTCTTCCCCAGTCCTACTAGTAAAAAAAACAAGATGGCTCATGGAGGATGTGTGTTGATTATAGAGCATTGAATCAAGCCACGGTTCAAGATGAATTTCCAATACTTGTAATTGATGAATTGCTTGATGAGCTACATGGTGCTAAGTATTTCACCAAATTGGATTTGCACTCAGGGTATTATCAAATTCGAGTACATGCAGAAGACATAGAGAAGACCACTTTTCGAACTCATCAAGGCCACTATGAGTTCTTAGTGATGCCTTTCGGGCTCACAAATGCACCTTCCTCTTTTCAAGCTCTCATGAATGAGGTATTTCAACAGCATTTAAGAGAATTTATTCTAGTTTTTTCCTATGACATTTTGATTTATAATAAAACATAAGAGCAGCATATGAAACATTTAGAAGTGGCATTTTCCATCTTGAAATCTAATAAGCTTTATGTGAAGCTAGAGAAATGCCAATTTGGCCAAAGGGAAGTGAAGTACCTTGGTTATGTGATTTCAAGTGCAGGGGTGGGGATGGATCATGATAAAGTGGATGCAATGTTGACATGGCCAAAACTTCAATCTCTTAAAGCTTTGCATGGGTTTCTGGGCCTAATAGGTTATTACCGTAAATTTATACAAAATTACAGTAAAATTACCAGTCCTCTTACTCGAATGTTGAAGAAAGATTCTTTCAAATGGGATTCACTTTCAGAAGAAGCCTTAGGAAGCTCAAGGCAACCATAACACAAGCACTAGTTTTAGCTTTACTTTATTTTTCTAAAATATTCATAGTGGAATGTGATGCGTCAGGGACAAGTGTTGGTGTTGTCTTATTACAAGAGCGGCCTATTGCTTTTTACAGTCATGCACTTCAAGGAAGGCACCTCTTTCTTTCCACTTATGAGAGAGAGAGTTTGGCTTTTATTTTGGCTGTTCAAAAGTGGAGACCTTATTTATTGGGTAGAAGGTGTATTGTTCGAACGGACCATCATAGCTTAAATCATTTATGGAGTCAAAGGATTACAACTAATGCGCAATAAAAATGGCTCTATAAGCTATTAGGTTATGATTTTGTCATTGAATATAAAAGAGGAAAAGAAAATATAATGGCAGATGCTCTATCTCGAAGGAAGGAGGATGAAGAAAGCAACATGCTCTCTTGTGCCATTTTGTAGCCTTTACCAAGCTAGTTAGATTCAATTAAAGAAGAAAATTTGTCAAAGCCTAGTGCTCAGAATTTCATTAAGCTGATTAATGAAGACGAAACTGTCGGTCGTTAGAGCTTTCCGGATGGAGTCATATTTTTCAAAGGTAAAATTTACCTTTTTGAGGATTCATGTCTTATTACTGATATAATTAGTCAGTTTCATGATAGCACACATAAAGGGTTCATTAAAACTCTTCATTGTATAAAATAAAATTTTACTGAAAGGCATGAAGCAGAGTATTAAAGAATTTATCAGAAGCTGTGACACGTGTCAAAGAAATAAAGTAGAGCAACTTGCACTGGCTGGCCTGCTCTAACCTCTTCCTGTACCAAATCAAATTTGGGAAGATATAGCAATGGACTTCATTGAAGGACTCCCCATTTCAAATGGAAAATCAACCATCTTAGTAGTGGTAGACAAAGTATGCTCACTTTGTTGCAATCACTCATCCTTACACAGTTATGGGAATAGCTTGAACCTTTTTTGATCAAAAATTTCATCTTCATGGGATGCCTCATTCTATCGTTTGTGATAGAGATCCAATTTTTACAAGTGTATTTTGGAGGGAGCTATTCCAACTAAATGACACATCATTCAACTTCAACTCTTCTTACCATCCCCAGACCGATGGGCAAAGCAAGGTGGTCAATCGCACTTTGGAAATGTATCTTAGATGTTTTATTGGTTCCAAACCAAAGAATTGGACAAAATGGTTCTCTTAGGGAGAATTTAGCTACAACACAAGCTGGCATTCAACAATTCAAATGACGCCATTTGAAGTAGTCTATGGGCGTCCTCCTTCTTCCTTTATAAGCTATATACCAGGTAGAACAAAAGTTAAAGTTGTGGAAAAAGAATTGATGGAAAGAGATGCCGTTATACACGAACTGAAAAAGAGGATCAAAGAAGCTGAATCAAGAATAAAGTAGGTCTATGATGCAAAGCACAGAGAGAAAGAATTTGCTATTGGGGATTGGGTATATGTGAAGTTATAACCATATAGGCAAGTATCTGTTTCAAAAAGAAGAAATTTCAAGTTATCAGCAAGGTATTAGGGGCCATTGAAAGTTTTACAACCCATTGGTGTTGTGTCTTATAAGTTGGATTTGCTAGTGGAATCTCGAATCCATCCGCTATTTCATGTCTCACTTTTGAAGAAGAAAATAGGTAACCAGGTTACAACTTCTCACCACCTTTGGATAATTTGGGGACTGAAGTAAGTTTTCTCCTAACTCAAGCTGTTATTGATTGACATATTACAAAGGGATGTCAAGAGATTTTGGTATTGTGGAAGGGACTCTATCCAGCAAAAGCTACTTGGGAGAGATTGGACTATATTAGAGAGTAATTTCTATATATCACTCTTGAGGACAAGACTGCAATTTAAAAGGGGAGCAGTTGTCACGTTCTCATTTGAACAAGTCTTAGAGACAAGTTAATTTTGATTATTTTATTTGATTTTTCTATTATTTGTGATTTGCTGTTATTATTCTAGTGGGATAAACGACTTGTTCTTCTCCTAGTTTCTAGCTTGACAATTGTAAATTGACTATTTAAGTCAAATGAAATAATGACCATGGGTTGAAAGATTTCACTCAATTTTATTACTCTTTCAGTGGAGGTTTGGTTCCCTCAAAGTAACCCATTTCTTGGCTTTTCTATTTCTTTTCTAAACTGCTAGTCACAAAATAGGTAGAGAATCAGCTTCAATGAGCTAGTCCATACCTATATATATATATATATATATATATATATATATATATATATATATATATATATATATATATATATATATATATATATATAATTCTCTAATTTAAACATACTAATCTTGCATTTTCTTTTATTTGTGAAAGTTAAATGGGTTGTGAACAATGCTATATCAAGATGATGATTGGGCTAGATTTCCTTTGGATTTGATTCGTTGGCTTATAAGACAAATAAAAACCTTTATGGGCCAAATCTTGTGTCTAGCAAAAGTCTCCAATGCTTAAATCAGCTTATAGAATTTTTTGATGTTGTAAGGAACTAAAATTAGCTTCCTGATAATCTGAAAGTTTTTAAGTGAGAAAAATATAAGAGAATATAGAGTCACTTACCTCAAATTGGAGGTGTTCTTCTCTTTTTTATATTCAGATGTAATCATTGTCGAGTTGATGAAAAAAGATTGATAGAGTGCGAGCATCCTTATGACAATGATGAAAAGATGTAGCTTGATTATGCCACTGTTATTTTATTGTCAAGCTGACTAGCATGATGCATGTACTTGGTCATTATTTAGGTAGTGATTTCATGCATAGTGATAGAGGTGCGCTGCCCTGGTCTGACATATTTTATCTTGCATACTTGATAAATGACAATTGCTACTATCTACCATAATGTGATTGCTTAATTTTTGATAAGAAAGATCGTCAAAAACAAAAAGATTCTTTGCCATATGATATCTCCGCTTTAATTGAGTTGGTGTTCCAAATGGGTTTATATTTTAAGACTAAGAGCAGGCCTTTTTATCTGATGGATTTTACTTTAGTTGAACTTAATTGAAACTAATTTTTTTTTTAAACAACATAGTAAGAGTAGTTTTCTCATTATAAATTAGTAAGAGTTTCTACTTTACTCATATTGATTTCTATTTAGTTATACATTTATACTAAATATATAAACTTTTAATATAATAATATTTCAAAGCTAATTAGTTGGTTTTATTTTAATATTAAATAAAATAAATAAACATTGACTTCTTATTAAGATCTATTTAAATATAAAAACTCGGTGTATGGATATATAAAAATACTTAATTGCTAAATATCTTTAGAGACCCCTCAAATTGAAAATTAATTAATCAACATTAATATATAGTATATTTTAATATATTCAAAATTAAATTAATTATCCAATCCATCATACGGCAAACAAAATTAAAGAAGGAAGGAAATAAAGAAAGAAAATTTAGAATGATAGCAACAGCAGCCGTACGAGATTGCGAAGCAAAGTCGAAAACGTTAAACATAATTGAAAGGTCATGTTTTTTCTAGCCTTAAATTGCTTCAAATCAATTAATTATATTAAGATCATGCTGTCTATCATATACAATGATAGAATCATAATTTCTTTTTTTTTTTAGATAGGCTAAATTTCTTATACTATAATTATGTCAAAATCGTATATATAATTAATCTGATTTTTATATTTTTTAAAAAAATTCACTTAAAATAAAAAGGACAAAATATAATATATGACTAAATTTCATTTAAATATTTTTGTTTTTTGGATGGCGACTTAACCTAACTCTGTCATTGATTATATATATATTTCATTTTATTTTTTAAAAATATTAATTATATATTTAGACCTCCATTACATATATGTAATTCATGCTTAGATTAAAAGATCAAGACTTTAGGTGCAAATAATTATGGGTTTTGCCCTCTAAATTATTTCTAGAAGAAAATAAAAGTAAAAAAAAAAATGAAATTTCAAAATCATCTTTGTAATAAAGAAGGTGTATTCTATTTGCATTAATTACTTTATTTTAATACATCAAAATTAATAAAAAATATTTTAATATTTTTATCTTAGTATTATAATGATTTAATAATATTCTTTACGAATGAAAGATTACTTATTTAAATATATATGATAGGATTTCTTTTCAAAAAATACCCATCAATATTATTGATATTTAGAAAGTAATCACTCATCATGGTGACATATTGCTAGCAATAATAGCTATTAATTATTACTTTATGATTAATTTTTCTCATATTTTATTTATAATAATTAATAAAAAAGCATGAGATATTTTAGTGAACAAAATTATAATTAAATTAACTTGTGAGCTTCAATGTGGAAAAAAGAAATTATAAAGTGAATTAAATTTACTTAAATTAAGTTCATGAACAAGTCTAGTATACTATAAATTAAATATTAAAAAAAAAAATAACATTCAATGGATCCTTAAATTGCTGCAATCAAATCACAACAAAAATGAATTATTGGTCAAAAATATTCTTCACAATCATTATTTTCTGATAAAAGTACAACAATGAATGGGCATTTGGTAAATGGAAGCTGCCGAGAAGTTGTTAGTGGATTCAAAAATTAAAAAATAAAAATAAAAATAAAAATAAAATATCGAAACTGGGCTGGGCCACACAGCACACGTTGGCCTTTGTCTTTTACGATAACCTTAAAATTTAAATTTTTGGCTGCTTCGCCTTCGTATACATGCACAAGTCATGTTGACGTGCTCTTAATGCATTTGGTTTCCACGCGCTCATCTTCTCAACTGTCAATCGCTTCCCGCGTCGAATGCGTGGGAAGATATATATAATAAATTATTATATGGTATAGTTTTTTTTTTTGTTTCCTTTTTCTAATTTTGGAATTTATTTATTTACCACTCACGTTCGCTTGATTTTAATTATATTTTTTTATTTAATTCACGTGTTTATAAAATTTCTTATGAATATTAATATAAAATATATATATATATATATATATATATATATAAATAAATTTAATAAAAATATGGTTCAAATTAAAAAATAATAAAAATACATTATATGTAGTGTTTATATAAATTTTAAATAATATTTATAAAAATATAATAATATAAAAAAATTGATGAAATAATTTTATATAAATTTAAATTTTTGAAGAATTATTCCATACATAATGAAAAAATTTTCTAAATAGTATTTTTAACTCAATTTTTATTATACATGTTATTGTAGATAATATAACAAGAAATTGAGGTATGTTTATGATATTTTTTTCCTCCTATCTTTAGCCTTTTTAGCATCTAATGCACGAGATTGAGATGACCAAGTGAAAAAGAAAATTCAAGGCAACCACGCAACTGTCACGTAACATAACTACTTAGTTCAAGTTGTGATTTTATTTTATCCTCTTACGTAAGGACCACTTACAAGAACTGAAAGTGTTGGTCACAATAAATAAAGTATAAGATTTTATAAATTAATTATAAACCATATACTTTAATTAGAATTGAATAAATAGAATAAATTATTATTGTATTTTTGTCATTAAGTCAAATAAAAAAATTTATTTTTCAGCAAGTTATATATAAATAAAATACAAAATTACTTTTTAAAAAATTTACTTTCTAAAAAATAACTTCCTTAAAAGTCTATTTATCTGAAAAAAAAAAGTATATTTTTTAGAAAATATTTCAAATAATTTACTAGACTTATACTGGTGACAAAATAGAAATATAGTTATGTTAATTTAGTAATTGACTTTGTATAATAGTGATACGCCTAACTTCATCTACTAGACTTTTATATAAAAGATATTAGCTATCTATCTCAATAATTTTATGCAAAAAATATGATGGTTGTTGTCATTTTTACTTTTAACTTCGTGAATTTTTTTATACAATAAAATGAGAGATTTTTACCGTTAGCCTTTTAAAATTTGCGACCTTAATGCGATTAGAAATTATTGAACAATAATATATATAATGAATAATACAATAATGATGAAATAAATTGTTGTTTAGTTTTCTCGAATGCTTACAATCTGTTTGGCATATGGATTTGTAATTCCTGTAATTAGTTTAAATCCTAAATTTAGTTAAATCCTAAGTTTAGTTAAACTATATAATTACTTATCTTAAATTTTATTTGCTACAATAATTTTAGGTATTGTTTGATATATTTCATGAGAAAATATATATATATATATATATATATATATATATATATATATATATATATATATATATATATATATATATATATATATATATATATATATATATATATATATATATTACTTGATAGTAAAAAATAAAACAATACATTATCCTATTTATTCTATTTTATTTAATAAATGGTAGATATATCAATTTATATCTATTTCAATTAAGCAAAATCCAATTTCCTTATTTCCTTTTAAAAAAGTGTACTTCTCTCAAACTCAGGAAGTAGACATCTTATATCCCATGAACTTTTTAATAATGATTACCAAATAAATTAAAATTTTTCATTTTCCAAGAAATTATACTTTTTTAATTTACTTAACCAGTACCAAATAATATCTTATTCTATAATATTAAATAATTCTACTTTTTTAATCAGATATTTGATATAACAAATTAGTATATAGAATAAAAAGTAACGCTATTTTAAAAGATAAAATGTCATAAATAAGAAAATTAGTAATTCATCTAAATAAAAATTACTAAAGATATGAGAGACTAAATTTTAGATGATACATATTCCATAAGTTAACTAAATTTTTAGAATTATTAAACTCAATCTAAATCATATATATACTAAATCATATATATACTAATGCACTTTTTTAATTAAACAATTTCATATATCAAACTGGCCGTTATAATTGAGAATAAGGAAATTGTTAGGGCATCGAATAGTCGATGTCTTTGACTCCAAATTGTGATAAGAACAATTGCCCAAATCTAAATCAAATCTATTCTCCGCCTACATTCCTCAATTATTTACTTTCTTTTTTTATTCACTTGTAACCTTTATTTATTATCATCTCATTCTTATCATCTTCTATACTTCTTTCTGCATTATGGTAAGTCCTTTCCTTTTTGACCTAATTTGCTAAAATTCAAGGTGAAGATTCAATTATTATCTCCATTTTTCAAGTTTCAATTTTCATCGTTTATTTGGCTTTAGATTTTTCATTTTGACTAATAAATAAAGAGATATTTTGTATTTGTGCTTTAATTATATAAATATGAATAATGACGGATTCCGTCAAGAAATTTTTTCGGTTAAAAATTTTTTAATATTTAATTTGGCTTTCACTGTTTCACATAATAAAAATATGCCAAACGAAATTAATTCATTTTTTTAAGCCACGGAAAATTGAACTATTTAATTTAGAAATTGAAACGCATTAATTAAAATTCATTAATTTAGTTAGACAATTCAACCACTATAACAAACAATACATTCTATCAACATATTTAAATTATTACTAAAAATAAAAAGCTAAAATTAAATTTACCCTTTATTTTAAAAGAAATTAATATAGTGAAAAGCCAAATGACAAAAATTAAAATTCGAATATTTAAAAAAAAATTGCAGCTGTACTCAAATATTTTAAAATATATTATTTTACTTTTTTGAAATTCAATTGTAATTACACTTATTTGGTCAAAATTACATTCATTATTATTATTATTTTGCTATTGAGAAAGGTTAATGAAGATATAATTATAGAGCAAAATTTAATAAGTGGCTAAAAAATAATATATATAATAAACTAATTGTTTGTCAATTTTATTAAATGAGTATACTTATAGTAATTAAATTTTAAAATTAGTATAAAATAATATATATTTTGACATGCTTGAATACAATAACAAAAAAAATTTCAAAAAGATTTAAATTTTGTTAGTCATTGAAAAATGTTACAACTAGATTTTCAATGCGTCTTACCGTTCCATTATTGAGAAAAGAGGCTTTATGATATATCTGTGCTTTTCACCAAATAATTATTCAATGATTGAGAAACTATTACTTGTCTTAATCCTCAAACTATTTTCCCAACCAATAATTTTCAATATGTTTGATTTAAAAAAAAAAAAAAATCCATTTTCAATACTTGGGTATTATAATCTAGTAGGTTGGGAGATCTATCCCACACCCATGACCAATTTGATACTTGACTCTCTTTCAAGTGGCAGCAATTGGGCAAGGTTATTGGATTAAACCTAATCGACACGGCTTCATGTCCTAGCTTTGGCATTATATTAAAGTTTTTAAACCTTGGAGTCAAGCCTATTTAAAGTTAAGTTCAGGTTCTAGCTTCTAAGCCTTTTGAGTTAATTTCATTTAAAATCGGGTTCAGGTCTTATCCTCGAAATCCTAGGAGTCAAGCTCATTTAAAGTTAAGTCTAAGTTAATAGAGAAAATTACATGATATGTCTTTTTTTCTTTTCAAAAGAATCTTTTTTAGCCCCACTTATTTTTTATTACATATATAGTTTGTGTAATCTTTTGTATTCTGTTTTTTCTTTTCTTTCATTTTTACAGCTATGTAACTAATACCTATAAAGTTGTAAGTGAGACCCAAAAGTACAATTTGTCGCGAATGGATGATATTGTGCAAGAGTCAAGAAGTTATAGAATTTTCTCATTCCTTTATAAAAATTTTATCTTTTATTATTATTATTAAGTTTAGTAAAAATTAATTTTTATATATAATATCATATTTATCTCATTTATCTTCTTATCAAGTATTTTTATAGAATTTTAAATGATTCATGTATAAAATATATTAATAAAATTTATTAATGCATTTTAAATTTAATAAAAGTATATATTATTGAAATTAATAAATTTTTAGGTATAAATTACAAAAATTATATATTTATGAAAATGTAATTTAAAATTGAAAATTTTAATGAAATTTATTTTTATATTAAATAAATTTTAGATTTGATTCTTTCAACTGATATTATGTAAAAGACTAATAATTCCTACTACATTTTAAAAATTTTAAATCATTAAATTATTTTTACAGTACAATCAACAATAAATAATTTTATTAAGAGAAGACCCGACTATTATAATACATATAGTTGCAATATTTAAATATTAATTAATAATTTGGAGAGCAATTATTTTGCATATCAACACACAAATTCTAACGATAAATTATTATAGTAATAGTAATCTTAATATATTAAAAGTGAGCTTGTTACTAAAGATTATAAAGTACAAGAGGCAAAAATTGTAGTTACTGCTTATGATTCTTATCTTAATTATTTTGATGCTCTTTTTTCCTTTCCTTTCTCATTTTATCATTGAATTATAAGATTTATTTTTTTTTATCCCATTATACATTTGTTTAATTCATATATATATATATATATATATATATATATATATATATATATATATATATATATATATATATATATATATATATATATATATATATATTTATTTATTTATTTATTTATTTATTTGGGCTGATGAGTAAAAGGTTGGAAAATTACGTCATTCTTAGATTGATTTTCAACTTAAATGTTTTTTAGACTCAAATTGGGCTACTTGTCTTGATACAAGAAGATCTATTTTTGGGTTCTGCATATTTTTAGGATTTTCTCTAGTGTCATGGAAGTCCAAAAAGTAGTCCACTGTCTCTAAGTCTTCCTCAAAGGCTGAGTATACAGCCTTGGCTTTATTAACTTGTGAAACACAATGGCTTTCATATTCGCTTAAAGACTTACATCATGTTCATTCTAAACCTACTATGGTCTTTTGTGACAGTCAATCAGCCATTCAATTACCTCACAATCTAGTATACCATGAAAGAACAAAGCATGTGGATATTGATTGCCACATAGTTTGAGAGACACATATGGCTTGATACACTTGCTTTTTGTGTCCATTGGTAATCAAGTTGCAGATTGTTTCACAAAGTCACTACCACCTGCAACTTTTCAAACTTCTATCTCTTAGCTGGGCCTTTTAGATATCTATGCTTCAACTTGAACAGGTGAGGGGTGGGTGTAACAATAGATGCAATGTAGATGCATATTTTTCTACATGCTTGTGTTGTACTAAATCATAGCCTAGGTGAGTTAGTTAGCGAGTTGGATTTGTTAGTGTGCAGTTGTCGTTTAGTGCCACATCACTCTATTTTTTACAACTCTCTATATAAGAGCATATGCTTATTCCTTACTCGAGCTATGATGAATCAGTTCATTGATATTAATTTGTATTAATTTTTTAAATATTAAGAAGGTTTAATATTCAATATAACTAATTCTAAAAAATAAATAGAACTAATAACATACCCAAAATAAAGAGGGTTGTAATAATCCTTGTAGGGTTGGTAATGTTATTTTAGCTTATTTCGTTTTTTATAAATAAAAAAAATAATTTATTAATTTTCTAGTTGGGTAAATAGCTAAAATGTTTATTAAACTACTCAATAATTTTACTATGGTAAAAAAACATATTCTTCATAATTAAATCAACTAAATTTAAATTTTTGGCTCTAATCAAATACTCAAATGTTAAATTAACTAAAATTTTATTTATTACATCAAAATTTCGTTTGCACTTCTAATCATACATTATTTAATACAATCTTCAATAATGATTAATTAATCTCTTAGCTTTTTTTTTTTTAAAAAAAATACTATATTCTATATAGCATAATTAGCTAAATAACATTAAAATTTTACAAATTAATTGTCTAAGTAAAATAGTGTTATCTTTTACCTGTCACTTCTTTTTTTTTTAAATCAAAAGGAGAGTTCCTTGTATTAATAAGTCAACTACCAAAGCATTACAAATACATGGAGGAATAGAAGTCCCCCATTCTTTGGAACTAGTCATGGAAAATGCTACTTTAGCTAGAGAGTGAGCAATAGAATTAGGAATGGCAATGGGGCAGGTTGAGGGTGGGTTTTGCCATACTCGAACTTGCCCCGCTGCTTTAATATTTTCCTTGAATCCGTCTCATACCCAGTCGGGATAAAAATCTTTTTACCCATACCTGCCTCATCATAATATTGCAATACCCGAGTTTTTATATATATATACCCCGTACCTGATAAATAATTATTTGGGTATACCCATTACCTGGTCAATGTTGGATTTCCCTACTCTGATCGGGTTGGGTTGGGTTGAATTTTTCGAGTATGGATAGAATTGTCATCTCTAAGTACAATTCACTGATTTCTTAATATGAAAACAAAATATATTTGGCAAACTATTTAAAAGCATCTTACAATTATTGTTAAGCACTTGAAAATAGAATGAATATGATGTATCCATCTTTATAGCATCAATAACTAATAGAGCATCAGATTTTAAGAGAATCAGCCTTGTTTCCTCTAAATTCTTTATCCAGCTCAACATTTCTTTCATACAAACAGTCTTAACCAACTCTACAGATGGAGAACCAAAAGTGGACTGTTTTGTTGTATTTTTATTGTTTTTCATCTTAATTTTTATTGAATAATCTATTAGTTTATTGTTCATTTCATATATTATTTTGATGTGTTTGTTAAGATGTATTTAGTTTCCTTAATAACTGAAGAAATGGAAGTATTGGGAGCTAGATCGAAGATTGTAGAGTGTGAAGCAAAGATAGTCCTAATTTGATGTGTTTGAGCTAAACCATTTCTACCATTTGAATATATATATATATATATATATATATATATATATATATATATATATATATAAAAGACAAGGTACAAGTAGAAAAAGAAGGGAACTCATTTTTAGTGGAACCCACCGCATAAATATTTAAAAAAAAGTAAAAACGAAAAGTGGAGTTGATTAATTTGAGAGGGGAACCCAATTAAAGAAGAAAAGGAGAAAGAGCAATTTTTATTCTCTTATAGCTCAAAAAGAAAAGAAAATAATAGTGCGACAGCGGACAAGAAAAAATTGTTACATAGTTTGTGTAAAAAATTGTCAAAGATAACTGATTTTGAAGATTTTTCCAACACAAATCAAGGAACAAATTTACACAGTCTGACAAAAAAAATTTCACAACATAAATATACATATTCCCTTACATCTGAGTAAGACAGAGACGTAGGGGATAGATGCTGCTCCTATTTCATTCCACCTTTAAAATTTAAACACGTTCCATTTAGCTTTTTATTTTATTTTCATAAGCTATTCCTTGAATAAAGATTGTATTTGTGCAAATACCAAGAGACTGGATTTAAACACTGAATAAATTTGTAAGTTTATTTCTTTATTATTTTTGTCTTTTAATTATTGGATTGATAATATTAATTCAATTTGTTATTTTGATATTAACGGTATGGATATTGTTCTTTATTTTCCCACGAACTAAATTCATCTTTGTTTAGGAATTTGTACGAAGCTATCATGATATGAATATTGAATAAAACCTCTTTTGATTATATTTATTTATTTTTAAATTGAATTGATTAATTGTATATAAACAAATGCTTAGCTACCATTTGTTTAACTTAGGTTTTGAATGAATGAGCGAGAGTGGAAGTTCATTTCTAGATTTCATTATTTTAAGGTTTTAAAATGAATTAGAAATATAAGTTTTAAGATTTAAGATTAAGATTTGGTTTTTAATTAATAATTTGATAAATTGATTTCTATGATTGCGAATTGCTAATAAACTGATTTTTATCCTTTGAATTATTAAAAATTGATTCTTTTTAGTATAATCAATTAGGTATATTCATGAACATAAAGAATTGATAATTAAGTGTAATATGAATCCTAGACATTTTCCATCCATTGCATACAAAAATCTGCATTTGCATTATTTAATTTTTTGTTTTAAAATTATTTCGTTTCAAATTAAAATCAAATAAAAAAAAAATCTTTGTACATTTAAAATCGCTTTAATCTGAGACAAATAATTTTCATTTGCAATTTTTTAAAAGAATACGATCTTGGGTACTGCGTATATATTACAATTGTCCCATATACT
Organism: Reutealis trisperma; assembly: GCA_947687605.1. Classification (NCBI taxonomy): domain Eukaryota; kingdom Viridiplantae; phylum Streptophyta; class Magnoliopsida; order Malpighiales; family Euphorbiaceae; genus Reutealis; species Reutealis trisperma. The sequence continues at coordinate 492,883 of CANTUT010000242.1, read as the reverse complement.
TGCGGGTCACTTTTGAACAGTATATTTTGACGTGAACATGGACCCTTGCAAGGCATTAACTAATTTGCCATTTTCGTCATGCAATATACTGCCAAAGCCAATTCTTTCTGATTGAGCAAAAATGGCTGCATCGATGTTACATTTGAGAGCACCTACTAGTGGTTTTCGCCTCTTTATATCGGAAGAGGAAATTTGGTTCTGATCTTTCGATGAGCTATTATGAGCAGCCTTCCATTAGCACATATATGATCTTACAAAATTCACGACATGGGAAATACTTTGTTGTTTGTTGTTCCACACAACATTATTTCTGTTTTACATGTCACTTAAATATTAATTAAGCTAAACATTTTTTTAATAGCTATCAATTATAGTAATTCATATATTGTAATGTAAAAAAAAATATAAGCATGACAGAATCTCTGAATATAGTTTAAGGCAAAGTAAAAAATATTATTATGTAATTTGATCTTTTTACACTTTCTAGTTTATGAAATTTTTTGACAAAATAGAGTTTGAAATTTTTTTTGTTAACAATATGAGATCCAGAATGCTAATGACGTTAATTAGTGCTAATTTGACATTTACATGACATAAGTGAAATTATTAATACATAAGTGTCACTTTAGTATATACTGACAGCATTATAGCTGTAAACTCTAAATTACAACCTGTATAAATTATAATTTTTTTTGTAAAAAAAAAATTCTATAGATCTCAAACGTATACTTTTTATCGTTTCTCGTATAATTTATTTGGTAACCATCGAAATAAGTTACTTCAATAAATTAGCCAAAAAAAATTTATCTAATTATGTAACCCAACGCCCTCAATTCATTTGTCTTAAAAAAAACAGTGGACTTATCAACAATTATACAAATGTCTATATTAAAACATGCCCTACCATGCATCATATGTCGAAGTGGAAAATGAGAAGATTTCATCAATGTAGTGGGGGGGTGAAATAATTGCCAAATAGAAAAAATAAAAAAAGCACTTAATGGTAATGGAAACGGGAATTGCATGAACCAAAATTCAAAAGATTGTTGGTTTGGACAAATACAAGCAAAAAAAAAAATGATAAAAAAAAAAGAGAAGAATTATTTTTTTAAAATAAATTTAAATTTTATTAATTATTAATGGCTGAATATAAATTTTAATAGAAAATGATCTGATATAAAATCAACTACCATAATGAGAGTAAATTGATTTACAAATCGCAAATATTCAACTGAACATCCAATTACCATGAATTATTATTTAATCATTATAATATAATCAATTATATTAATTGGGATTTTTTCTTATAATAGATGGAGTAAATTATAATGTATAATGTATAGGTTTATTATAGCTACAATACAGAGAAATAATATATTATTTTACATTTTCATAGATAATCATATCATTTTACAGAAATATCATATTAATTCTGTTGATTCATACAAGGCAAAAAAATCTTAGATTTTGAATATATATATATTCAAAATCTAAGATTTTTTTGCCTTGTATGAATCAACAGAATTAATATGATATTTCTATAAAATAACATGTTTATCAATAAATATATATATATATATATATATATATATATATAAAATAAAATTTATTTTTCCTTTTTATTTTTTTTCTCTTAAAAAAATTCTCAAAACATGGGGCTCGGAAGTTTCTGTCTGCTTTAATATACATACATATGAATCACTCGTACGGTTGCTGAACTACACGTGAGATAATACCTTTTCATGCATACACATTAGCACGTGCTTACCTAGCGCGTGAGCATCTCTACATTCATTAAAATACATATGAAAAAGAAATAAATTAATAAATTAATAACAACTGAAGCCTAAGGTGTGAGTGCATCTGAAGACGAGGTGTCCGTTGAGATAACTCTGTAATTGAAAATTGAATTGAAAACTTAAAAAAAACAAAAAAAAAAAAAAAAGGATTATTATTAGATAAATATTTTTCGATTAAAATATTAAAATAATAATTTGATTAGTTCCTGTAAGCATTTTAAATTATTTGCTTGGTTTTTTTTGCTATTAAAAGCACACAGAGAGGGAGGCAGAGGGAGAAGAACTCTTTAACCAGTTTGGCTTTGCCAAAAAAAAAATGGAGCCGGAATCGGGACTTCGCAGTCCTCCTAATCATTCTCAGGTTAGGGTTTTGTTCTTTTTCTATTTTTGAATTCAAAACAAATAAAAGGGAAACATTTTGATTCGTTTTTGGCTTCGCTTCACTCTTTAATCATCTTTTCTCATTTTTTATCATTTCTTTTAATTTTATTTTATTTCTTCTTTTTTTGGGGTCTTCTTTTAACCTTTTGATTTCTTTGCTTTTATTAGGATTATTTTCTTTTCGAATTTCTGTTTAAAAGGGAGTTTTTTTGGGTGATTTTTATTATTAGTGAATTGGGTATTAATTCATTGAGTGAGTTACTGATTGAAGATTTTGAGATACTTTGAGTGTTGAATTTTGGGGCTTTTGACTCTCCTGAATCAATCTTGAGATGGGTTTCAATTGGTTAGTTGGTGGTGGGTGAGTGTGACCTGTTCTGATATTGTGACTGTGCGTTTTGTTTTTGGCCTATTGAGTTATTTTTTAATCCCTGCTCAGAAATTGACCTCTTTTCTTTAATAATATGCTTATATTTTATTGAAGTTTTCAGCCTGCACACTTTGTTCTGGTGAAATAATGCCTTCAATATTTCTTGAATATTGAGGTTGTTGAGCCCTTTGGAGGTTTGGATTTTTAGCTTTATTCTAAACCATAATTTCAATGGTTTCACAGGACTGAGTCTGAGTTGTTTTTCCTCCATAGTTCATATATCTGACACAGGCTTTTGATAAGTTATAGGCCAATAATATAAATTAGATTGTCAACCTCAGTTTTGATATTTATCTGAGGAACAATAAAAGTCTAGTTCTTAGTATCATCATTTTTTTCAATAGACAACTAATTGTAATATTTTGACTGAGCAAAAAATAATAAGAGTATAGTCAATGACTTGGTAACAATTCATTGTTTTGGCTTCTCTCGCCTCTCTCTCTCAATGTTTATTGATTTCCTTGTCAAAGTCTATTTGTGCTTTTTGAAAAGCTAATAGTAGTTAGCAGGAACAGTATCTTTCATTGAACTGACAGTTCAATTATTGCCTTAATGGAAGTTCTAGCTTAATTTGTGTGGCTTTGCAGCTTTCATGGGTTAATCTGTCAAGGAATCTGATATTAGCATACCAAAGCTTTGGTGTAGTATATGGAGACTTGAGTACTTCACCACTTTATGTCTTTAGAAGCACATTTGTTGGGAAGTTGCAGAATCATCAAAATGAAGAAGCAGTATGTGGTGTACTTTCTTTGATTTTCTGGACTCTTACGTTGATACCTTTGATTAAGTACGTCTTTATCCTTTTGAGTGCAGATGATAATGGTGAAGGTAAGACAATTCACTTAATTTGATATTTCCCTCCTGTGAAAGCCAGTTTCACACCCCTTAGTCCTTACTGATGCAATTTGATTCATGTCAGGGGGTACATTTGCTCTTTATTCACTACTTTGCAGGCATGCTAAGTTTAGTTTACTTCCAAATCAACAAGCAGCTGATGAGGAGCTATCAACCTACAGATATGTCCCCTTCGGACAGGTTACAGGCTCTTCTGCACTGAAGAGATTTTTGGAGAAGCACAAAAGGTTAAGGACTGCCCTGCTTGTTGTTGTATTATTTGGTGCTTGCATGGTCATAGGAGATGGTGTGCTTACTCCAGCAATATCAGGTAATAGATTGCTATGGGGTTGCTGATAATGTTGTGATGCAAAATCTTCATGGATGCATCATGTTGATTTCTATTTAAAAATTGAATCTGTACTTTTATATCAAATAAACCATTGAACAATGGGAGGCCACAGGACAGAGTGAAAATATTTTACTAGTCATTTATTCAGTTTGAGTCATGCTATGAATTTAGGCAACTCAATTTATTCATCTGTTAGTTAATAAGTTAGTTGAGCTCTCTAGTTTTCAGTGCTATGTAGGTGACTTGCAATGATATTAATATTAGTTATCATATTAACAGCTGTTGCTGGCATATGAATTTTCACTTTCTGCATTCCATTCATTTGATGGATTCATTTTTGCCCCGCATGCTGAAAAATTATTCTAAGCAGCAACTTCTGCTTGGTTCATTGCTTGACCTTGCAGAAATTCTGTCATCTAGAAATGGCAATATCAATAATTTTTGTTCATGGTTACTTGCAGTTTTATCAGCAGTATCAGGACTGGAAGTTACTGAACATAAATTAACAAAGGGTAACTTTTTCTTTTTTGAACTGATTTCTCCTTTTAAATTTTGCAATTATGACGCACATTAATGCGTAAATATTGCTTTTTAAATACTACCATTGTTATTGTTGTTAGGTGAACTTGTTTTGCTTGCCTGTATCATTTTGGTGGGCCTGTTTGCTCTTCAGCATTGTGGCACTCACAAGGTAGCTTTTCTGTTTGCACCAATTGTAATCATCTGGCTGGTGTCGATATTTTGCGTTGGGCTGTACAACATTATTCACTGGGACCCAAAGATTGTTCGTGCAATTTCTCCCCATTATATTGTTAAATTCTTTGGTCAGACTGGTAAAGATGGTTGGATTTCACTAGGAGGGATTCTTCTTTCAATAACTGGTACGGTCTATCTGGATGCTATTGAAAATTTACTTGCATGATTCTGCACTCTTATTCTATTGGATGGAATGGCCAAACTTCATATATTTGTATTGCTGAAATTGAACGATGTAGATTGATTTGTTACATGTGTTTGTGGCAATATTTTCATGAGTTTTTTTTTTCAAGTGCTGATTTGGTTCAATTAAGAAATTACTAAGTTCTTCAAACGTGTTCAAACCTGATTCAGTTTTATAAGTTGCCAAATGCCAATCCTATTACTGACTGCTAAGAATTTTCTGGATTCCACCAGGCACTGAAGCTATGTTTGCCGACCTTGGTCATTTCACTTCCTTGTCTATTAGGGTGAGTAGACCTTTTTTTTGACTTAAAGCTAGCCCTATTTTGTGTTTATAAAGCTATACCTATCTTATTTGCAATGGGAATGCTATTTTTAAAATTTTTCTTCAAGTGACAAATTTGATTGAATTCTTGCCTGTGCAGATTGCATTTGCATTTGCTATATATCCTTGTTTGGTGGTACAATACATGGGTCAAGCTGCATATCTATCTAAACACCTTGACTCCTTTGACAAAAGTTTCTATGGCTCAATACCTGGTATGCATTGTAACATTAACTGGTGTTACCCTTAGAAATCTGCTTCCATGTTAGACTTGATTTAATGTTTGATCTCTATCTGTATATTACAGGTCCTGTATTTTGGCCTGTTTTTGTTATTGCGACCCTTGCAGCTATTGTTGGAAGTCAAGCTGTTATTACTGCCACTTTCTCTATTGTTAAACAATGCCATGCACTTGGTTGTTTTCCCCGAGTTAAAGTCGTCCATACCTCAAAACACATATATGGGCAAATCTACATTCCTGAAATAAATTGGATCCTCATGGTTCTTACTCTTGCTATAACTATTGGATTTCAAGACACTACTATCATTGGAAATGCTTACGGTAATTCATCCTCTGTGTGTACCTGTGATGCATTCATGTGCATCAGTTTTGCAATTATATGCATATAGCTGTCTGTCTATGTTAGCATGTAGAAGTATTAGATCTTTATCTGCACGAGTTTAATTGATAACTTGAGTGAGCGATGGCCTTTTCTCATCTCTGCATTTGCTGCCTCTGAACCTTGTAGCCTGGTTATTTAGGTGCTGAACATTTTATGATTACTTGTGTGAATTCTGAAGATATCTATAACTACACTCTATGGCAGGGCCAATCAGCATAAATCTCACTATGCTCGCTTATTGATCAACAGAGACATCCCCCTGGGGACACTTTTATTTCTTTTTTCAATACTTCTATTATTTTCATGAGCATGTCACTTGAAATTGACTGTGGCTTACATGAGTATGTTACCTGGATACTAACATTACTCTCACTATGTTATTGTGGAACATCCCCCTGTGACATATTTTCGTTTTCTTTTTCCATAGTGAAATTATTTTTGAGTTGTAACTTGAATTTGACTTTTTTTTTTTTTTTTTTTTCTCAGGACTTGCATGTATGACAGTTATGTTCATCACAACATTTCTCATGTCACTTGTCATAATCTTCGTTTGGCAGAGAAGTGTCTTACTTGCTGCATCCTTCCTCTTAGTTTTCTGGTCTGTCGAGGGTGTATACCTTTCAGCAGCCCTCATGAAAGTGGCCCAGGGGGGGTGGGTCCCTCTAGCACTCTCAGTCATATTTATGCTCATTATGTACATCTGGCATTATGGGACTCGTAAGAAGTACAACTATGATCTCCATAACAAAGTATCTTTAAAATGGTTACTAGGCTTGGGCCCCAGCCTTGGCATTGTCCGTGTGCCTGGAATAGGCCTCATATACTCGGAATTGGCAACTGGAGTACCTGCAATCTTTTCCCATTTTGTAACAAATCTTCCTGCATTTCACAAGGTTCTAGTTTTCGTTTGTGTAAAATCAGTCCCTGTTCCATATGTTTCCCCTGAAGAACGCTTTCTCATTGGCCGAGTGTGCCCAAGACCGTATCGTATGTATAGGTGTATTGTGAGGTATGGGTACAAGGATATCCAGCGGGATGACGGAGATTTTGAGAACAAGCTTATACAAAGCATAGCAGATTTCATCCAGATGGAATCAGTAGAACCACAATTCTTGAGTTCTGAGAGTCCATCCCTTGATGGAAGGATGGCTGTTATGAGCACCAGATCTGTACAATCAAGCTTGAGTTTAATAGTAACTGAGCAAGATATTATGGGTATTGATGAGACTATTCAAAGTAGCAAATCTTTAACCCTCCAGAGTCTGCGATCTGCTTATGATGATGATAGTCCACAGAACAGGAGGCGCCATGTGAGGTTTCAGTTACCACCAAATCCCGGGATGGATCCTTCAGTTAAAGAAGAGTTGCTGGATTTAATCCATGCAAAGGAAGCAGGTGTTGCTTATATAATGGGACACTCATACGTGAAGGCTAGGAGAAATTCCTCGTTTTTGAAGAAGCTTGCTATTGATATGGGGTATTCATTTCTTCGGAAGAACTGCAGGGGTCCTGCTGTGGCGCTTAACATTCCCCACATCAGCCTTATCGAAGTTGGCATGATATACTATGTCTAAGTCATTTGGAGGACTTTTCATCCATTGATACTTTTTGAGCAGCAGGTAGGGTACAAAAAAGATAGCTAATGCCTTTCTTGTGGCAGTTTTGCTTTATGAAAGGTTTAAGGGTCAGGTTGTTTTGCTGTATATTGTTTATGAAACAGCTTCCCTCATTTTGTTGCTCTATTTTCCCCCATCTGTAGATATGTTCTGCAGTCCTTTAAAGTTCATTTGATAAATTATTTAGGCTTTTTCAAATGATTAGTTATTAAAAGAAAAAGAAAATAAAGAGTTTTTTTTTTTCCCACTTTCACTTGTTGCCACTTCGTTGCTTCCCTTTCCCACCAACATTAACAGAATGAATGTATTTACCCATTGCCGGTTTATAATCGATTGTTGCTTTTACTTAAGTTTAGACCATTAAGCGCAGTTTTGAAATAAAAAGAAATAAAAACTATAAATAAATAAAATTTAGGAGCAATAATCATAGGAGGATAATATTTCTCATAAGTTTTTAAAAAATAAATATTATTAAACTTTAAATTGAAAGAAAATTGAGAGAGGTACCTGCAATGGTGGATTAAGGGCAAACGCGACCCTCCAGTAAGACAAGATTTCGATTATAGAAGACGAAAAGAACTTGAATTAAAGGATTTAGCTTGAATTTATGGACTTATCATGATCGTTGGTATTCCCTCAATAAGAAATTTAATCATTTTAAAATTAATGAGTGCTAAAGATATTAAATTAAATAATAAGATAGATTATCAAATACAATTTTATTGTCTATTTAATGCTAGGTTTTAGATAGCTTATAATCTAGTTGCTTTGTTGGAGGGTTATCTTGGCTTATTGGGATAAGAATTGTATGGTTTGGCTTGCCAGAAATGGTAGTAGATAACTTTCTTTCATGGTACGATGGTTATCGCCAGCTGAAACAAGACGAAGAGCTAGAACAAGTTGAATACTTCTACATCTGCAAATGATGTTTTCCAATCAAGCAAAAGACTTGCCATGTTTTGTGTGTGTGTGTGTGTGTATATATATATATATATATATGAGTATTGGGGAGTGAGATTCAAATTTAAATCTATTGTCAGATCATACAAATACTTATTATGTCTCAATGTGCTTGTACCAGGCATAGCTATTGTTAGGCCTCAATGTGCTTGTATTTGAAAAAAAAAGTACTTGGAAATTGGTAGAAATGAATGCAAGGTTGATCCAATTCAGTTCATTAACAACAAAAGAAAGTTTGTTAACAACATTAATAGAAGTAAGCTGAGGAGGAAGAATTAAAGCAGAAGTAAAAATTACCATTTACATTTGCTTGTATTTTATCAAGGCATACTGCATTATGGGCAATTGATATTTATTTATTTCAATATATTACATAACTGGTATAAGATTATTTTAAAAGATTTAAGGTAATCAGAGAAGCTGCTAGCAAACTTACACAAGGCACCCTTTCTTCCTTTTTTTTTTGGCTGGAAAAAGCACCACTGTGTTAGGATTTAAGGACAGCTATTGTTCTGAAAGTGCAAACTCTTGGCCACAACATCATCACTAATCATGACCACATTAGTATCATCGAATTTAAGCATGCATCTAGCTTTCGGAATCCAGGTCCTGCAAAAAGCAAAGAAAAATTATAAGACTCTGCTTCGTATATGAATGAATTCCATAAAATTTTGTGGAATTCATTTGAAATTTCATGTTTTCATATGGGTATGAACGAAAATGTTCATTTCACTCTCATGAATTCAATTCTATAGAATTCAAAATAACTAAACCAAATTTCATCATTTTTAAATAAACAGGGGGTGAGAATATATTAGCATTAATCGATCGCTGTAATGGTGGTTTAAGACTATTTTGAAATAACAAGTGAAAACTATTCAAAGCCAAGAGTTTCTTGGCTTTTACAATTGTTTGTGAAGTGTCCGATAATTTTTAAATTGAATTGAAGTTGAAAAGGTCGGAAATGAAGGTAGGAGATGAGAGACTTGGGTCTAATCATAACAAAAATTATTAGCACTAGTTACTTGGTCTGATATCATGTGATAATTTTTGAATTGAAATTGAGAAGGTAAGGGGTAAGAAATTTGGGTCCAACCATAATCAAAATGACTAATACTAGTCTTTGAATGGTTGATCCTTTATTACTTATACGATTTTTTGATTATTTTGTAATTTTTAGATGTGACACTATTTTTTCTAATTTGTAGCTTTTTCTAACAAAGTGAAGTAGTTACTGAATAGTTTTTCTATGTGCTATTTGATCATTTCCCAAAATGCGAATAGTTCTTGTTCTAAAAGAAAAGGAGAACAAAGAACGAATAGTTCTTATGTATTCTGTTTGATCATGGGACGTCAAAATGACAACTTGAGTTTCACTTTTTGCATTAACATACCTATTCAACCACTTGTTGATAGCCGCTAGTTGTTTTGAAGGACTTTCGTAAGGCGATGTGCTCTCTCCAACAAAGGCATAATAGCTTTTAGTCACATTCGAGTTCAAAGCATCCTTCTGAAAATAAGAGCATTCCAATTCATAGAAATGGAAAAAATATAAAAAAGGTACATAGTTGCATTTCAAAAAAACTACAGCAACTGCTCTGCAGAAAATAATTAAAAGAAATTTAATAGGTTTTGAGTGCAGAAGTTGCTTGCCTTGGATTGTCGCAATGGAGAAAGATAGACATTCTGTGATGCAGACACTTTCTTGGGAGAAATGTCCGGAAGGTTTGGAAATAAAGGCATCTGATGTAAACTGAGAGAATCATCTAAGAATAAAAAAGTGAAACTGTTCATTTCAAGAAAAGTTTTATCTTAAGCAGTAAAAGGAGGAAAGAAGACAGGGAAAACTAAATATCAAGCATACCATTATTTTTAATCTCAGGAACTTGTTTTGGTGGTTCTGTGTTGCGAATATCCTCCGAATCCAATAAAGATTTAACATTTTGAACAAAAATTTTATTGTAAAATGTGATAATACCGACACATTGTCCCCCATTTTTCTGTTTCAATACAATTAAAGAGATCAGACTCCCTGAAAGAAGATGATTAAAACAAAAATTTTAGCAAGAACTTGAGATCTACCTCATGATTGCTTGGCACATAGTGAAAAACTTGAGATCTATATTGTGGTTGCTTCATGTAGTTTTTAATGATTTCTTTAAAATCCAGGTGTAATTTAGACACCTGCAAGACAAACATGAACATTGGAAAAGAAAGAAGAAAGAAATATGAATTCATCTTTGAGTACAATTAATACAAACCTTTGCTAGCAGATAAAAACAGCAGACGATAATTTGATCCATATGCCGATTAAAGAAAAGAGCGGTTCTTCGAGTAAGGATCTGTTGAAATAGAAAATAGATATTCTCCCTGAATTGTTGAGATAGTTTTAGCCTTTCAGCAATACTTTGGATTCTGATAGCAGCTAACTTTGCCATCTGCGAAGCAAAATAAATGTGGTAAATGAGCAACACTCCACGAGCTATGGTGGCTAAGCAGGCTATTAATTCAAGATAAAGCAGTAACATGTATTTTAAATTAAGGCAATATCATTACCATACCTTACTGAAAAGAATATTGACTGCTGTATCTGAGCATGCACCCCGTCTTTGTTGTGCATTTGACTTTAATGGGCTGCAGAAAGATATACACATGCCAAGATTTAATTCAGATGATGGACTACGATAATATATTCGAATAGATTGCATTTGTATGATTTTACAAAATGCATACCTCACAAGTACATTTGGCGAAGATGATGATGCTGGTGCTGGCTTGGCCTGAAGACAGCATAAAGCCGATGGAGGATCTATTCTTGGCCACTTAGGAGAATTGTGTTCTGGTGCCTTATCACCTTGCTCACTACAAGCTTTCTTTGGAGAGAGAGTTCCTCTATCTTGAGCTGCAAAATAGCAAAAGCGAAAAAAATAAATAATAGACTAAAAGTAAATAAGGTGTAATATCTATGCAATGCAACAATCGAACATAACAATTTAATATTCCTTTAGTTTCTGAAAACTAAATGAGGTATACATTGCTGACAATATATTACTGTAATTGAGTTGATGTTAGGTTCTACAGACTATTTTCCATTGTGATTGCACTATTATAAGGTATAGATTGCTGAAAAGTAAATTATCAATTACCAGGTGAGAAATTCGGCTTCTGCAATGTAATCGAGTAAGGGAAGCCATTGAAAGGAACAGGATTATGCATTGCAATAGCATCAAGTGATAGCATAGGTGCAGCCAGTAGCTTGAGTCGGTTTATTTCATCAGAAAGAGATGGCCTTGCAACAATTAAAAAATCATACAAAGATGAACCTTTTGCCCACACCCTGCTCTCTAAAAGCTGCTCTTCCAAACAATTCAGGTGGCATCTCAATTCTCTAGGAAGATTCGGTCCGTGTATGATTAAACACTCAATCACTTTACTCAGATCAAAAGCTGTTATTCCTGTTCTGTCAAAAACCACAGGAAGCAGCGTACTAAGTCCTATGTGTGCCGCTGAAACTAGTTCAGCAGAGCAAGAAATCAGGCTTCTATGGAACCTCTCATTAGCCAATAAAACATTCAAACCACTAGTGTTCAGTTTTTGAGCTTCTGATTCACAAACAGACTCCAAAACTCTATAATATAACTTGAGAGCTTCGCTGCATTTCTGTTCTGACCACACACTTTCCATTGAGTTGATATCATGCAGACTTTTGACAAATCGCTGCTCTAATCGACTGGCAGGAAATAAGGCCTTCACTATAATATTAGCTCTCCTTATCACCTCTGCAACTACACTCTTACCATTAACTACTAGCATTTGCTGCAATTTTTCTGATGGCTTTGAAGGAAGTGGAGAAATTACAGTTCGAAGCCAATTTGCTGTAACCTGTGTTGCTTTTACTGGGCTAAGTGTCTTCAATGATTTAACAGTAATAAGACTATCAGTTATATGTGATGATGCAGGTTCTGCCACGGAGTCTGCTTCACCAATCTTCCTCTTCCTCTGCACAATTCAATACAATCAACATCCAACTACATTAAATGGTAAAACATTTTACCAATAAAAAGCTTTTTTATAACCATAGTAAAATATAGATCAGCATATACAGCATCAATTACGGATTACATAGCCAGACGACTCTGGAACAAGAAACAAACTAATCAACAAACAATCAGAAATCCTGAAACAACAATCCTAATAAAAGTGTGAATAGAATATGGGATCCCTTGGTCCCAGAGACTACAAACTAATTAAAAAAATATACGGAAATAAAAACCCTAAATAAATTCCATAAAATTTTATGGAATTCATTTACAAATCCATATTTTCATGTTTGGCATAAATGAATCGATCCAAACATGAAAATTCATTTGCAAATGAATTTTTTTTAATGGAAGTCATTTACATATGAAATGAATTCCAAATTAATGTATACCAAACACTTTGTTATAAGATTAAGAACATAAGTTAGAATACTTTACCTTAATTTGGTATGAAAAGATTGCATGAAAAGCTTAATTTGGTATGAAAAATTAGAATACATTACCTTAAGACCTCTGGTATCTTCTCTGGCACCTAAGGGTAATTTGTCTGAGCCAAACGAATTATCTTTCTTCTCTAGCAACATCCTCCTTCTAATTTGACTGTAAATGATTAAATCTTATTATAAAGAGGATTAAGCAGTTGATCTGGTCAAAATTAGCAATCTTGATGATGAAAAATAAAATTATATATATTATCAACAAAACCAGAAATTACAACCCATGATTTTAAATTGGATGTTTTAAGTGAAAAATTGCACAAAAAACATATCAGTCAGTTTAAAAAGAATGAACTAGGAACACAATTCAATAGTAATTTCTGGGGAAAAAAAAAACTTACAGAGAACAGAGCTCATATTACAGAAAAAAAAAATCAAGAAACTGAGATGAGCAGGTAAAAATTGAAACAGAACTGTAAGATTTAGATGACAATTAGTTCAATACCTGGAAATATAAATATAAATTCCTGCTTGGGAATTAAAATTTTTGAAAAAAAAAAGCCCAATTTCTCTCTGTTATCTGGTGATCTGTTAGCTCTGTATTGGCGCGGGAAAATTATATAAGGAGATGGCGCGTCTTCTTCTATAAGGCAGCCAAAGGCAGAGCGACCGAATGGGAAAAGTCGGTAAATCTGACGTCAGTTGCTTCCCGCCAAATTTTTATTCCGCGAGTCTAGCTGTCGATACTTAACTATGAATCTATCGTTACGATTCGCATTTTGATTTCGGTAACGTTATTTCTTTTGGTAATTTCAGTTTCTATTTTTTAACCCGCCAATTTTTTAGATTTACACTTGAAAGTTTCTCTGTATTCCTATTATTTTACCATTCAACATAATATCAAAAGCTACATATATATATATATATATATATTCTTATAATTTTATAAAAGAGTATGACTTATCTTTAACTGGTGTATGCATACATCTCGTTTCGAGCAAAAAAGTTATATAAAAATAAAATAATTTTAAAATAACTTGAACAATTTAAAATTTTAACAAATTAGTTAGTTATTAAAATTTGATCAAATTAATAAAGTGATCCCTCGAAAGCCTTCTCAGTTTTAAATTTGTCATTCTATCCACTTTATTATTATTTTTTTTTTGAATCACTATCCATTTTATTGTTAAAAAAATATAAAAAGATGAAAGTGCATCTCATTTATAATTAAATTTTTCATCTCGCCCAAAAAAAAAAAAAAATCCTCCCCAGCCATCATCAAATTTTCAGAATTTATAGTTCGTTCACCTAAAAAGTTCTTGTAAAACAATTGGAGCTATATCTTCCAACTTCACGTACTATGATGAAATGCATAAATCAGTTCTGCAATTCATCATATTAGATCCGCAACAACAAGTTTCAAATATAAACATCACATAACAAACAAAATCCGAATAGATTTATCATAGATAGAAACATTGATCTTCAACGATATGAGATGATGATGATGACGGAGGTATTTTAGGTATTAGATAATTTTCTTTAATTTTATTAAAGGAATTTTGAAAAATAATTGGATGAAAGGATTAATTGATTTAAAGAAATTAAAATTTAGAGATTAATTAGTGACTTTCAATAAAAAGAGGGATGGTTTTATTATTTTGATCACACACACACATATATATATATATATAAACTAGTCTTATAATCCCTTTTCTTATGAAAGGATAATTTTTAGGGTAAATTATTATTTAATTCTTGATATTTAATCTAATTAATTATTTAGTCTCTATATTTTGTGAAATTAACTATTTAATTCATAAAATTTTATTACATCAATGAAATTAGTCATTTCGTAAAAAATTTATCCAATTTGTTGTTAAATTAAAGTGAAATGACGAAAATATAGAGACTAAATATTTAATTAGATCAAGTTTTAGAAACTAAATTATAGTTTAAGTAAGGTTATTTTTGCCAATTTTAGACGGAATGACTAATTTTATTAACAAAATAAAATTTTAAAGATTAAATAATTAATTTTATAAAATATAAAGATTAAATAATTAATTAGATCAAAATTTAGGGACTAAATATTAATTTACCCTAATTTTTATTATCATACACGGGCAATCTGTTAAATAATGTATTTTTAAAGGCCGGAGAGGTTAAAAGGCCGCGCAAGAGATAAAAGAGAAGAGAAACTGAAGCGGCGCCTTTGCATCAACGCTCTGCACTCTGCATGTAAAGCCTATTTTCTTTTACATTTCATTTTTCAAAATCAACATTTGTGTTATTTTTTCTGATTTTGTTCTATTATTATTTATTATTATTATTATTATCTTTAATCTCTTTATTTTATCGGTTTTTGTAGTTAAATAATGTCAAAATTTTGCATTCTTTGTAGATGGGAATTGTTGTTTAGGTGAGTTCTTTAAGTTCAATAGACTTTGATTGTGGCATGGGGCGAATTGAAAACGTTTCTTAAAATGGGGGATAATGATAGTAATTGTATTTTGGAATTAATAAAATGGCTCTTGTTGCAGTTATAGTTTCAGAATCTATGCGAATTTGATTTTTGAATCATATATTTGAATTCAGGGTTTTTGCAAATCACACAATATTGGGAAATTTTTGTGTTTGGTCTCTTAAATTGAGAGAGTTGGGTTATTGGTCTCTTAGGTGATTTTGGGGAAGTGAAGGCGACTATATGAATGACTTAACATATCATTTCAACAAGCTAAAGTTAGTTTA
The DNA here is from genome assembly GCA_947687605.1 of Reutealis trisperma. NCBI lineage: Eukaryota > Viridiplantae > Streptophyta > Magnoliopsida > Malpighiales > Euphorbiaceae > Reutealis > Reutealis trisperma. The sequence goes on along the minus strand of CANTUT010000242.1, from coordinate 477,396 downwards.
AGGAATTTATTTTGTGCAATTTGTTCCATTTGCAAAATAATCATAATTTCTTTTGGTACATTGAAAAATTTGAAAGAAAAATCTTTCAATTCTTACGGTATGAGGTGGGTGTGCAAATACTCGAATAAGATACCAGTTCACACGCACACGCACACTCGAATAATATATATATATATATATATATATATATATATATATATATATATATATATATATATATATATATATATATATATATATATATATATATATATATATATATATATATATCATAATTGATTATTAGGAAACACTGTTGCGTAATTTGGAGTACCTTGTTTTATTGCATACTGGTCTACTTCTCATCACTAAGGTGTCTTCAGCTTTAATCCTGTTCCTCTGTGTTTGTCGTACTGGTTGGCTTTTGTTATGTAGGCGTTTTCAAGATAATTCATTCTTGTTCTATGTGTTCTGGGTACCAACTGCATGCATTGGTACTTCCCTATTTCCTTGAATGGTCCTATCTTTGATCATTTGCGCCTGTTAGGATCACTATTATAGTATTGACACTGCAACATGGTCATGCTTTTTCTCATTTGGAATCATGTTGCATAAATGGCTTCAACAGTTTTGATCATGGAGTTTGAGTATCATGTTATGATGGTTAGCAAAATCTTGCCCTATTTATGTTGAATGTGTTATTGTTTTAAAGGTTTTTGAGATGCTGCATATAGATCATGGAATTTCAGCGTGAGAGGAAGATATGTGATTCAAGAAGGATCAGTTTAATAATTGGTCTCTCATATTAGTTAAAATTAGATGGAGAGTTGGTCAACTGCTTTCTCAGATAACAAATTCTGGTCACTTGGGCATCATTGTTTCCTGTGCTTGGCATTGGCTGCCAACTTATTTTCCAAGGCAGTGATTTGAGTTTTAAATGTGAAATTTCGTTTGGCATTGCATTGCATCAATGCTCAATTTGCAGTCCATGCACTTTAATGATAATTGTTCTTTCCTCCTTTGTATTATGTTGATCCAGTGCTTTGAATTTTAATAACCACTGTTTTTAATGCCCTTCTTACTTGCATTTACAATATCATCATAGTTGTTACCAATTGCCCATGCATAAACAATTGCCTCTTTTCGTTTCAGCAGTCAGTTCCAATGAGAGTTACTTGAGAATCCTTCATGTGTAGCAAATTCCTTTGACAAATGTCCTTAGATTTTAAATGCGATGAGCAGGAGAATGCTCATCTACCAGCACTTGGGCTAAAGGAAGCCACTTGCCCGGAACCTCATTATTCTAAAGGGGCTTCCTATCTACTTGATGTCCTTAACAGGTCTTGCTGCAGAACTAGAAGGTTGATTTTCTTGTTCTCTCTCTTTTTCTGGATGACTGTTTATGTCAACAATCATCTACCTTTAATGCTTTTAAAATTTTTTTATGCTTTTAAAATTTTTTTATCTTACATAAGTTCATAATAATGTCAATTATATGCTTAATAAAGAATTCGCTGTTGCTTCATATCTCGGCTCGACTAACTTACCCAAATTTCTCTTTACTTGCAGGAATTTGCCTCCCCCTCAAGGCGACCTTCATGACATTTTAAATTCTTTGTTAGGAAAGGTAGACTTTTTACTTGATCGTTCTAAGATTGTAGTTATTTCAGGCTGTCAGCTTCTATGTTTCTATGATAAGTATTTAACTCTTTTCAGCACTCCTCCATTTTCTAGGATGATCTAGAATATGAGTTGGATGATAACAGCAGACACATGGGTTCACTCAGTTGTTCTCCTCCAGCCCGCACAAATAATCCATTAGTCTATGACTTAAAGTTTGTTCGCCAAAACCTATTAAGAAATCCTGCATTTGGAAATCCTCTTGGAGATATTAATCATTATTCAGGAGTGAAGCCTCCTTGTCATGAGACTTCGAAAGATAAATTAACTATTCGGATTGAAGGATTTGCTTATGGCAATTCTGAGTCTTGATAATTTTGGCACTCGAGAGGCACTGCGATTTCTTGGTCGTTTAGATGTCTTAATTCCTGCTCCCATCTTCAATTCTATTTTTAGGATGTGGGTACCGTAGTCTTGTACGTATTCTGTATAGAATTAGGACTTGAGTTAATTGATAAGGGGATAAAGGCGAGGAATGTACATATGGACGATTGATATTTGTATTAGCTATAAATTGTAAACGCTGCAGGTTATCTTGGTTAAGATTGTTGTTGGTCTGCAATTAAAATTTTACGACTGTGCCACCAATTGAAAGATACAGACAGTGATAAACTATGTTTTTATTCTATAATTAACAGTTGTTGATTTAGGGGCCGAAAGATATCGTCTTGTACTATGGAGTGGATGCTCATAATTATTATTAGTTCAATGACGAAAACAAAAGAAATAAAGATTGAACATGCGATTATTTACAAATTTGAACGAGAAAAAACCTTGCGTATTTGCCATTAGATTGCACTGTAATGTATATGTATTTTCATTAAGAAATATATATATATATATATATATATATATATATATATATATATATATATATATATATATATATATATATATATATATATATATTTGAAAAGAAAAAATACGTGAAATATATATGTATATATATAATAAATAAAATTTTAAAAAAATTAGAGGGGCTAAATTCATATATTTTGGGGTTTAATGCAATAATGGTATTATGAGTAAGCCGTAGAAAATTGCAATGTATATAACATATACCCAAAAATAAAAAAATAAAAAATATGGCCATATGGGTTTGACGTTTCTGATTAATTCGTTAAAAATATTTGTCTACAGTATAATATTTCTTTAAAAGTAGCTTCACCTATATCCAACTGCCATTACTGCCCCCCAACTGTCTTTCGGTGGCCCACTAGCAAAAAAATAAAACGTGTAATGGTCAACTAAACAAACCGTAAGTTTGATTACCAACTTCTCAAAAGCCAACATTTGCAATTCAAACATCCCTCTCTTACACTTACACTATGTAAGCATATAAAAAGAAGTGAATTTGCCATAAAACCACAAAAGAGAACCAAAGAAAACAAGAAAATGGGAAAGTTTTGGGCAATATTATTAGTAGTATTGGGAATTTTGGTGGGAAAAGGATATTGTCAAGACAGTTCATGTATAAATCAGCTTGTTCCTTGCCTAAACTACCTTAATGGAGCAAAAGATGTGCCTAGTAGTTGCTGTGATCCTCTAGAAAATGTGATAAAATCAGACTCACAATGTTTGTGTTCTATGATTAGTAATCAAGGCAGTAATCAGGCTGAGCAGGCTGGGATTAATGTTACTGGGGCTCAACAATTGCCTGCAAGATGTGGTCTCCATGTTAACCCTCTCTCTTGCCTTACTGGTGAGTATATATATCTTGAATTTTGCTTCTTTTTTTTTTTTTTTTTCAATTATATTTTATTCTTTTAATTTTTGTCAAATTAATGTATAAATTTATAAATTTATTGTTATTGTTTCCAAAAAGTATGAAATATATATAACCATAGTAATATATGGTGAATTTGTTTTTGGTAAATTTGGACACAAAATTTCATAGTTCTAAAAATTATTTTAGTATTATTCAATAGAAAATTTATTGGTGTAATATAGGTTCAGTTAAAGCATTATTTTTTCCCGCTTGCTTTTAATTTTTAATTTTTTTTTCTATAGCTGTTTTTTGATATCAGACTTTTGAGAAAAGTAGGGTAAATCATGCTTTCTCTAAAAGTAGTGAAAAAAGAAACAAAATAAAAATAAAATTTATAGCCATATTTGTTTTTAACTTTAGTCTTACCTTAGCCTTTTTTTTTTTTTTTTTTGCAAATTTATGCATTAACTTGATGAAATTAAAATGATGTAATAAATTTAGAAAAGTGTGGAAAGTTGAAGGCTTATGAAATAATTGATTTTTTTTTTATTTTTAATAATGTTATCCATTTATTAAATATAATTAATTAATGTTAATTTGTGGCAGGTTCAAATAACAAGAACTCAGTTGATAATTCTTCAGGGGCGTTGTTATTCCCTTCCTGGAGCATCATGGTGGCCACAACTTTCTCCGTTGCTCTTCATATTTTCTGGTCTAAAACAGCATGATATATATATATATTTTTTGATTTTTAGATGGAGTGGTTTCTCACTTTATTATTGTTTTTAATATATATATATATATATATATATATATATATATATATATATATATATATATATATATATATATATATATATATATATATATATATATATATATATTTCTTCGATCAAGATGTATCTGCAGTTGTTTGGATCATAAATAAATTATTGGTTGACATTTCTTTAATTTAATTTAATTACGACATATCCTTAAAATTATGCACATATAAATAATTAATTCGATATATGAAATAAAATTATATAAATATATATGTATACATATGATTGATTGAATAAAAAATAAATTTAATATAAAATGAATATACAATAATACTAACTAAAAAATATAAAGAAGTTACATAATTTTGTTAATTGCTTTTAATTAAATTAAAATATAAAGTGTAATGTCTAAAACTAAATCAAATAGGGGGCCATGGCTTCTGCTCCAGCCTCCTCAAATTTGATTTTTTGCTTTCTATATATTTTATATATTTTTTAAAATATATTATATTGATTTTCCAAAATTTTTAAAACTTCATTTTTTTTAATTAGATATTTTCTTTATAAATGAATTTCATGTAAAATTTAGTTGTAAATGAATTTCAAGTAAAATTTATTTACAAATGAATTTTCAAATTTAGAAAGACATAATTTAAATCTATAATTGAATTTTTTTTCTTATTTTTTAAAATACCCTTAATGTAATAAATATAACTAGAAAAATTAAACAACTAAAAATAATTATATTTGATATTTATAATTAATATTTAATTTATAAATATATTAAAATAATTAGTTGAATTAAAAATAAGTAAAAAAAAAGAGAGAAAGGTGAGAAAGAGAAAACATAAATACAAGAGAAAGAAAAATGGTATTTTTCTCTATAATATTGTTTTATTAGTTTTTTAGAATTCATTTAAAAAATTTATCTATTTTAATGGAATTTGATTTAGTTATATTCAATTTCATAAAATTGAATTTACAATTACCAATAAAATATATCTCATATATTAAAGGTAAATATTTATAATTACCAATAAAAAATTAAATTTATCTATGCATTTTAAATAAAATAATCATACCAAAATAAACTTATGCCATACACTGATTTATTAATGTTATATATTGTACCTGGATTATATTATCATTTTTTTTTTATTTTAAATATATCAATAATAAAATCAGTATTAAATTCTCTAGCTATATATTCTCAATATACATAAGTAATTAATAATTTGGTGAGAAAAATTATATTCTATCTTATTGTATAACTTTGTTTTGACAATCTTCATATATATAGAAGAAAATAAATGTTTGGTTATTGCAATTGACATAGGTAAAGGTTTTTTTTTTTTTAGGGAATAGACAGAAAAAGTTAATACAATACTATAAGTCAAATTAATCTATTAACAAAATAATAAATATTTAATTTTCTTATCTTCACTAAAATTTGATACAAATATAAAATTATTGATATCTTTTGCAAATCTAAATTTTGATCAATATTAAATTTAAAAAATTATAATTAAAATTAAGCATTGGTTTAAATCACGAATTTACACATCTATACTTATGCATGCAAAAGAGAGTCTTATTGGATAATTAGCATTTAAAAGATGACTCTTTCAATATATACTCGTTTCCAATTTTATATTTCTTCCACATAGGATAACTCACATTTTTTCCTCATTTTCCTTGGTATGGAGTTTATTTTGAATTTTAAATTATCATTCATTCATTAATTATTTTTAGCAAATAAATATTCAAAATCATAGTTTTTACGGATGAAAATATAAATTCAAGTCAACCTCCTATAATTGACTAGTGAAATCCACTTAAATTTATGATTCAAAATGACTACTTAATTAATGAGTTAAAATATAATAAAATATAATTTTAATTTTAATTTTATATCAGTAAAAATTAAAAATATGAGGAAGCTACATATTCAGATAGTATTTTTTTTAAAGTAATAATTATACTCGTAATTATTTTAATATTTTATCATAAAATATTTAATATGTATATTTCTATTATATAATTTTTATTAATATTTAAATTTAATAATATATACCAAATAAGTAAAAGGTGTTTAATAAATCATCAATAACCCACTCATGCTCATTTCAAAAAATGATAATAAATAGCTCAAATGCTAATATTTAAATATTATTTTTTTTCAATTTTAATATGTTGAGTATAATGAAATTATTAATTTATTCAACTTAAAGTAGAATTACAATATTTTTTTAAAAATTTAGATACAATTAAAAAAATTATTTTTTATTAGACCATAATATAAAATTATTTAGTGAGAAAAAGTTTGTAATTGTAGTAAGAAATATTATAAATTTTCTTATAGATATTACATTTATTAATTTTTTAATTCTATATAAATAAAAATTAAAAATACAAAGAAATTAATATTTTTCATAAGTCAATCTAATTATCATCAAATTATATTATTGAAAAATTTGATAAAGACATATTAATATATAAACTTTAAATAAATATTATTAAATCGGAAGGGAACGTATGCCAATCCAATAAAATTGAGTTAATTTCATTCATAGTCCTCCAACTTTTTATCAACGCACACTTTAGTCCTCCAACTCAATTTTCTTTCTTAAAAATCACTCAACTTAGCTGTTGATGCACTTAAATATACTTCTGTTAAGCTTTTCAACTAAAACTAACGGATACTACTTTTTCCTTTGCCACGTAAGTTTTTTTTTGAATTTTAAATGCCATATCAGAATGCATTGTAGCCTCTCTCTCTCTCTTTTCTGTGCGTGGCCTTCCTTTCTTTTCCACTTCTCCTCCTTTCACTTTCACAACACTTTCTCTCTAATTTTCACTCCTATCTGGCCTAACTTCCATAGAAGAGACAAGAGAGAATATATAAGCATTGAGTAGTTGATTGGCAGGATAAATTGGCGCCATCGTCTAAAAGTGGGTTTTAGTGTAAAAACCCTACATCTCTGTAAAAAAACAGGGAAAGTAAGTTAATTTTTGTTTATCAGAGATAAGAAATTGAGGGGGACCAGCCAACATCATGGGAAGACGACATTCAGGTATTTTTTTATCATTCTTTGTCTTGTGCCACATAATACTGCTTAAATAAGTAATTTTTAATTGTTATTTTTCTTGTTTATGCCACAAAATACATCTTCAATAATGAATTTTTAATTGTTATTGTTGGGCAATTGGTTGGGCAAGGGTTATGCAATTGGAAACTAGTTGGATAACTTTTAATTTTTTTACATGTAATAGTAGGGATGAAATTTAGAATTACATGTATTAGTTACAGGTATATATGAAATTTAGAATTATATGTATTAGTTACAGGTGTATACTATGACATTGTGTTTTGCCTTGTTGTAACAGATGGATTGCTTACCGTACATGTACATTACAATGGTGACAAAGGAGAGTGGGGTTATTTTGATGGGGATGTGTACCACATGGTGGGTTTGGATCCAGATACCTTTGACAGTCTTGAAGTTGACAGACTTTTGTCTGACCTTGGGGTGCAGGGAAATCTAAGATATTGGTGGAGGAGGCCTGACAAAGAGTTTAAGGATGGTTTGAAATTGATTGGTGGTAATGCAGATGCTTATGAATTGGCATTGACAGCATCTGATGTTGGTGAAGTTGATTTATATGTTGAGCATCTCACTAAGGTTCAAGTAGAAGAAATTGAAAGCCCACAAGTAAAGAAAGGTGTGATTATTGAGGAACTAGATGAGCATGAAGATGGTAAAACTAATGCTACATTGCCAATTGTACCAAGACACAATCAAAGGGCTAGAAATGTGAGACAAAATTTGCTCCCATCATTCACAGCAGATGCAAGCAGTGGAGGCTTTTCACAAGCTACTAATATAAACCATGGTGCTGGCATCTCATCTGCAGTTGACATAGCTTTTGAATTGGTTAGAGGTTTCAATTTAGTGGCAAGTGAAGGGATTGATCCCAATTTTGCAAATGTGTGTGTACATGAACAGCCTACAACCATGTGTGCGCATGAACAACCTAATACTCATGAAGATGATTTGCCAGAACCTACAAATGTTGAGGATACAAATGTGCAAGGTGTAAATAAGCAAAATACAAATGAGGCAGCTACTAGTGAACATGTTACAAATGATGCTGTTGTAGAGGGTGATCTCAATATGCATGATCCAGATTATGACTTAATTGATGGTGATGAAGACTTAGCTGAGGTATTGAATGAACATGCTATAGCAGAAGCAGAGCAGGTCAATATATCAGGTACTTCAAAGAATTAGAGAGGGAGGCCAAGGGGAACTGCACAAACTGTTCAACCACCAATTGATATACCTGTAGATGATGAGTTAGGAGATCATGATTCAGAATATGCAGCAAGTGATGAGCTGCATACAGAATCTGACTCTGATGGGGAAGGAAGGCCTAGATATCCTAAGTATGATGCATCGAGGGAAATGGATGATCCAAACTTTCAAGTGAGTATGGTGTTCAAGGATAGGTTTGAGTTGAAAGAAGCAATAAGGAATCATGGCATTAAAAATAGATTTCAGATATGGTTTCCAAAGAATGATAAGGTAAGAGTTGAAGCTGTATGCAAGAATGACATGTGTAAATGGAGAATTTATGCCTCACCAGCCAATATTAAAGATACTTTTGACACTACCTTCCAAATTAGGGTTACTAACCTGACACATACATGTGGAAAAGTGTATAGTAATTTCCACATGACTGCCAAATGGTTGGCATCACATTACCTGGAGGAAATAAGAGATAACCCCAACTGGCTATTAACTGCTTTTATAAAAAGGGCACAAATAGATACTAGATTTACAATACGGAGGATGAAGGCTTGGAGGGCTAGAGATCTTTCCTTGAAGAAGATCAATGGGGATGAGGCAAAGCAATATGCCAAACTGCATGACTACAAGCTTGAACTGTTAAGATCTAATCCAGGCTCAACAGTTGAGTTCAAAGAAGAAAAAGGGGTGTTTGATGGCATGTATATATGCCTAGCAGCTCTGAGAGAGGGATTTAAAGACGGATGCAGGCCTCTTGTTTGCTTGGATGGGTGCTGGCTAAAAGGCACATATGGCGGCCAATTGCTTGCTGCAATAGGAATTGATCCCAATGACTGCATTTATCCCATTGCTTGGGCAGTGGTGATGAAGGAAAATAAAGAATACTGGGAATGGTTTTTAAGAAATTTAAGGAAAGACCTACATATATATAACTCACACCATTGGACCTTTATGTCTGATAGACAAAAGGTAAGTTTCATATATCTCTATGTACCATTTTTGTGTGATTTTATTTTAGATATTGTAACCAAAACTCTACATTTCTTATGCAGGGATTATTGAGTGTTATAAGAGATCTGTTTCCCAATGCAAAACATAGAATGTGTGTGAGACACTTGTGGACTAATATGAGAGCATTGTTCAAAGGTAAAGCTTTTAAAGACCTATTATGGAACTATGCAAGAGCAAGCTACAACAGTTGGTTAGAAGAATGCTTGAAAGAGGTGGAGAAGAAGTCAGTTGAATGCAGGGAATGGATTAGAGAAAGGCCTTGTGAACATTGGAGCAGGGCATGTTTCAAGACTGAAACAAAATGTGACATTCTCCTAAATAACTTGTGTGAATGTTTTAACAGGTATTAAATGTTAGTGTTTATTTTCACTTACACATATATTTGTATTTTTTTTCATATTTGGTTTATTGTGGCTACCAACAGATATATACTTGATGCAAGAACAAAGCCTATAATTACTATGCTGGAGATGATAAGAAACCAATTGATGCAAAGGGTTGCAAAAAAGAAAAAGGAATGTCAGAAATTAAAGCAGAAAGGGGGTGTTTTATGTCCAAAAATCCAAAAGAAACTGAATAAGATCAAAGAAACTTCAAGTGACTTTTTCCCTACATTTGTTGGTTCACCAAGAGTACAAGTTAATGGAAAAGGTCACCAATTTGTAGTGGATCTTGAAGGGGGGACTTGCACTTGTAGAAGATGGGATCTAACAGGCATCCCTTGTCAGCATGGGATTGCAGTCATTTTTGGTAATAATGAAGTACCTGAAAGGTATGTGGATAAAGTGTATCATGTGGATATTGCATTAAAGGTATATAGCCATACAGTTGAACCATTAAATGGCCAATCAATGTGGCCTAAATCAAATGGAAGAGAGGTGATAACTCCTCCTCCTGTGGTTTTAAAGAAAAGAGGCAGAAGGCCAACAGCTAAAAGGAAAGAAGCAGAGGAGTTAGAAAATGCTTCAGTTGCAAATAAAATGAAGAGGAGAAGGGAAGCACAGGTGGTTCAAAATGCAGATGGAGAAGGGATAACAACTAGAATGAAGAAAAAAGGAGTTGTCAAGATGAGATGTACTATATGTGGTGGGATAGGTCACAACAAGAAAAAACACAAAAATGATAATGCATCACAAACTGAGGTATGAAAGGGTTAGTTTGTCATTTCAACACTGCAATTGAGATCCAATATTTATTAAAACAAGCATTTGAATGTGGCATTGTCAATTTCTATGTACAGGCTGGACCACAAGTTATTGCTAGTAGAAAAAAATTGTTGCCTCTACAAAAAGACCTAGAAGGACAACTCTTAACTGTAATCATGTTGGAATTGAGGTATTATTTTATTTATGTTCTATATGTTTATCATATATGTTATTTGTTATGTGATTGATATAATTATGTATAATGTCGTGCCCCTATACCACGTGAATTTCAAGAACAGAATGTTCCATTAGCCAGTCAACAAAGCAGTGTGACACAACTAAGTCAGGACATGCATCTTCAGAATGAGTGACTGCCAAATGAATCCAGCAGAAAGGGTTGCACAAAATGATGATTTGCAATAAGTTTCTTGAAGTTTTTAAGGTTTTAACAAATGTAGGAATACATTCAGTAACCCCACAAAGTTTTTTTTGGCACTTATGTTACATTCCAAATTAGAATGATGGTTTTTTATCATATATGTTATTTTGGAAGGAGACTGTTATTTGCACTTTTGTAATATCATTAACTTATTAATTTGTGTAATATCATTAACTTATTAATTTTTATAATAATATTAACTTATTAACTATATGATGTATGCTTGAAATGGTTGTAATATTAGTAACATTTACTATATGTTGTATGTTTTCATGTTTTGGCTGTTAGATGTAACTTTGTTTTTTTTTTTTTTTTTTTTTTTTTTTTTTTTTGTGACAGTATAAATAAATGCAAACAAAATGTAAGGCCATTATAAAATTGACAACATTCGACTCAAATTCACTTTAAATTTCATTAAATAAAATGGGTTACATTCTATAGGGCACATAACAGTTTTGGCACAAAAAGCATCCACAATTAATTTACCCTAAACAAAATGCCCTATAATAGCCAGAGTGAATGCTCCACAATAACCATTCATAATGCCCAACAATATTCACTGCTATCATTCTTTCTTCAAACCTAGCAAAGAGGTAACAACAGGGACTCCAACAGTGATTAAGGCAACACTCCACACAAAAACCTTTCCAAAACACATAATCCTTTTACTTTTTAAAGCTTCATTCTTCTCCTTTTCCAAACGATTTGTTTTCCTCAACAAGCTATTTATAACATTTTTGGCACGCTCTGAAAATTCAGGATCTACCCATACAAAGAAGGGACATTTTCCTCTTGGTTTCTACAGAAAAATCAAAGAGTCACACAATTAACGTGAAATCGAAATAAACAGTAACCCATAAAGTGGACCAACATGCAGCAAAATATTGGCACAAAATCCACTCACCCCATAGTTGGGACACCCATAAAAACGCCTCCCTTGGTTCACCTTTGTCCATGAGGTTCTTAGAGGAGCTTATTCGCCGCATTCACAAATGGGATGGCCCATAGCAGTGAGATAATCGGCTACAATGTCAGAATCTTGTGATTCCATCTTCAACGCACAGCAACGATATGTGTAAACACACGTAAAAGCGACAATTTTTTGGTTTGAATGTAGTTTCCCTACTGCTCTTGTATGTGAAGCTATAGGTTTATAAAGGAATATTAGGTTATTTAACTCATGTACATAAGAGAGAGAGAAAAAGCTTATGTGACATTTAAAATTCAAAAAAAAAGCTTACGTGACAAAGGAAAAAGTAGTATCCATTAGTTTTAGCTGAAAAGCCTAACAGAAGTATATTTAAATGCATCAACAGTTAAGTTGAGTGATTTTTAAAAAAGGAAATTGAGTTGGAGAACTAAAGTGTGCGTTGATAAAAAGTTGGAGGATTATGAATGAAATTAACTCAATAAAATTGGATCATTTATATTAGTATGGAATAATATATATATATAATAAATAATATTATTATATTTATTATTTTTATAATTTTATATTAATAAAAATTAAAAATACAAGAAAGCTAATATTTTTCATAGGTCAATTTAATTTAATTAAAAAAAAGAAGGTAACTATTTTCCGTACTCATTGGCAAGCACATTTAATTTAAGTCGGATCACAATACCTAAATAAAATTATATAATAATTTAAATAAGTCAGATTTTAACATGTTATAACCCACTAATCAAAGATAAAAATGTTGATTTATCTATAAAATAGCTGCATCGGAGCTGAGCATAACTGTTCCCCCAAAATTTAAATTACTTGAAAACTGGCCAATGGAAGCTTAATGCCATTTTCAAATTTCGACCAATTGAAAGCTCCGAATACAAAATATCTGATCTCTCTCTCTCCACAAAGCAAAATATCAAACACCTTGTATATCCCCCTTCCTCTTAAACCCCTCTAAAACCTCCATTCACTGTTTATCCACTACTGTCTACCGCAGACCGCCGCCTCCGCCTCCTCCGACACCGCAAGATGTTTCGGTTCCCATCTCAATTCAACTGAAAATACACCTCCACTACCTACTTAAATGGCTTCTATTGACATTTCCACGCCTCTTATCTTCAAACTCAACTCCTCTCCTAAGCTCTGGAAGTTCTTCGATGTCAAATGCCCCTGTTGTCATCAACATAAATACAAGCACAAGCTATCAATTTCTCTCCCTAATGCCGTCTCTGCTCGAGCTCCTTCCATATCCAGCTCCACCACTACCACCATTGCCGCCGCCACCCAATTGGGGCAACGGAGGGAGAAAATTGACACAGAGCTGGACTCCATTTCCATCCTCAACGAGAGGATTCGCCGTGATTACAGTAAGAGAGAGATCTCTAGACCTGCAATGGACTCGAAAGAGGCTGATAAGTATATACAGATGGTTAAGGAGCAGCAGCAAAGGGGATTGCAGAAGTTGAAAGGAGAGAGGGAAGCGAAAGAAGGGGGCGTTTTCAGTTACAAGGTGGATCCTTATACGCTTTGTTCAGGGGATTATGTTGTTCATAAGAAGGTGGGAATTGGGAGATTTGTCGGCATTAGATTTGATGTTCCAACAAAGGGTTCTACTGAGCCTATTGAGTATGTGTTTATTGAATATGCGGATGGCATGGCAAAACTTCCTGTTAGGCAGGCTTCTCGCTTGCTTTATCGTTATAATCTGTAGGTTTTTTCCATTTTCACTTTCTGCTTCTTGCTTATTTTGTTTTAATTGCTGCTATGGATTTGAAATGTTAATTTTTGGTTGTTTATGATTGATGTTTGGTCATACTTTGATTGCTTTGAAATTGGAAATGGAAGCCAATTCTTGGAATGGGATTTCATTGCTTTATTTGGTTCACAAGGAATCCTTTTTTTTTTTTTTGATATTTTTATATTTGAATAACTGAAAATTTGTGTAGAAATAACATCTATTTTTAACTATTATTCTTAATGCAAGCACTAAATTCTATTTAATATTTTAATTGAACTTGCAAGAGGGTTCTTTGTATTTAGGCATCCATTTCCATTCACATGCCATTGCCAAGGGAACTAAACTGCCCTGAAAACTTATGGTATAGGACTGCTTCTTAATCCCGGGAATTTGTTGGTATATATATTGTTGACTATTTAATTGATTAGAAGTTTGGGCTTTAGCTAGGAGAAGGGAGAAAAATCATAATGGAATTGGAAAATGGGGCCATCTTCCACTTGAAATGGGAGGATGGAGAAATGATTTAAATTTGATTGATCAACCACAAGAATTGCCGTAAGAGTAATTTTGAACCTCTTACACTGTTACGGTTACATGCAATTTCTGTTGATTTTTATCTGTGGCTCATTGTCTGATATTTCATTGGCATTCCAGACCAAATGAAAATAAAAGGCCTCGGACTTTGAGCAAATTGAATGATACTAGTACATGGGAGAGGAGGAAGACAAAAGGGAAGATTGCAATCCAGAAAATGGTTGTTGACTTAATGGAGCTGTATCTACATAGGCTGAAACAAAGAAGACCTCCCTACCCAAAGAGTCCTGCCATGGCTGAATTTGCTGCACAATTTCCTTATGAACCCACACCAGATCAGAAGCAGGTAGCAACAAAATTTTGGAAATCCTTACTCTATTTCATTATTAAAATCTGTGAATATCATGCTGGGCTGTCTAGCTTTATAGACAAGACGCTTATTCCCTATGTGTTTTATATGGTTGCGACTGCCATGTACTAGGCAATGCACATTTGGATTGTTGAAATATTTGTATTTATGTTAATTCTGCATTTGTTGAAGGTGATGGGAGGCCTCAGCTGTAGCATGAACAAAATTCAGAAACTTTTGTTTTTTATTTGTCATAAATTAGAGTTTTGGAATCCATATTAGATTCGTTCTTATTTTTTATTTATTTATTCTTCATTCAGTTTCTCTTTTACTTCCTTTCATTATTTGGACATTTGTTCCAGGCTTTCATTGATGTTGAGAGGGATTTGACTGAGAGAGAAACTCCAATGGATCGATTAATCTGTGGAGATGTTGGATTTGGTAAAACAGAAGTTGCTCTACGTGCCGTCTTTTATGTGGTCTCAGCGAGAAAGCAAGCTATGGTGTTAGCACCAACAATTGTTCTAGCCAAACAACATTATAATGTTATTTCAGAGAGGTTTTCCAGGTATCCTAATATCAATGTCGGACTTCTGAGTCGGTTTCAGGTATAGGAGTTTTTCTTTTTTGATGTAATCAAGTGCTTGTTAAGAACTTTCGATATGCAAATTTATGATTATTTCTTCACAATAAACTGTTAGTTTGAAGACTGATTGAAACAAATATATCTCAACAATTCTATTTATTATTTTCGATTATTCTCTAACATCAGGCTGCAACTTTTCATACTATGATAGAATAATTTACTAGTACTTTGGTTCTAAGATTTTTTTATGCCTGTTACTGCATGCAGACAAAAGCCGAGAAGGAGAAGTATTTGGACATGATTAGGCATGGTGATTTGGACATTATTGTGGGGACTCACTCGCTTCTTGGTAGTCGTGTAGTGTATAGTAATCTAGGCCTTCTTGTGGTTGATGAAGAACAGGTTAGCTTCCAAAGTGAATAACACTATTTATCTGCAATGAATATTCATCTCATTGATCTACTTTTACTTTATTTCATTTGTGCATGGCTCTATAGAGCTAGTATTTCTTGGAATCAATGAATATCTTTCTTTATTTTTTAAGTAAAGAGAAATAATATTAAAAGGTTTCACGGGCTATCCTGTATGCATTAGGAAAAATCATTACTTGACAAGAAATCAAAGAAGTCCATGACAGCTTGTATATCACAAATTGGCACCTGCTAAACCATAAGTTCAACGTATTTGACAGTCTATCTTTTTTTCAAGCAATTCTATAAGAACCAAAAAGTTGTGCAGTTACCATGATTGCCATCAACAATAAAAGATGAAGAATGTAAGGATTTGCAAATAGTGTAATTGAGTGTGGTGCCACAAAGTGCATGGTAGAGTGTTTTTGTGATGATATTGTGAGAAGTGATTTGGTGAGTGTGTTATTTTGAGGGTAATCACATGATATGAGAGGGCCAATGAAGCTTAGTTTAAAAGCTCCAGTCTCCTAACCTCTTGCCATTATTCTTAAGCCTTATTGAAATAGCTTTTTTGAATGCCATGCCTGCCATTATGCTTTGACTTGCATGTGCTGTGTTTCTTTGCTTTACAGAGGTTTGGTGTGAAACAAAAGGAAAAGATTGCTTCTTTCAAGACTTCAATCGATGTCCTCACTCTTTCTGCAACACCTATACCTCGAACACTTTATTTAGCATTAACTGGATTTCGTGATGCAAGGTAAAATAGATGAAATACATATACGTATTATGAATGGAAATTTTACTTAGCTTGCTACTGTAATGGATCATAAATCCATATGTATACTCAGTCTGGCATTATCAGTTCTGTAAATGCTCAGTTGCTGAACTATAGATTGAACAATAAGCCTCATAAAATTCAGTTTCAGTATTAGAAAGACAGTTTCCCTCTATGTGCAATGAAAATTTCTTGCATAAATTTGACTGATATTCAACTTTGTTAGCTTATATAGATTACACTGGAGTACTGCGTTTGCAATAAGGATTTTCGGACATTGTGAATTACAATTGTGTGTAGAGATCATTAAAGTAAAGCAGTATTACATATATTAAATTACATATGCATGATCATTGATTAATTGATGTCTTGAGTTAGAGATGTTGAAAGAGGATTCATATAGATGACATAGGATTAAGGGTATGCTGAGTTGGGTTATATTTATGTGATAGAAGGCTGATAATAACATCATGAGGACTTCATGATCGAATAAAATTTGTTCAAGTTAATGATTTGCCATCCTATAATATGGAGACATAAAAAGTGTACTTACCCTTTTCAGTTTAATTTCAACTCCACCTCCAGAAAGGGTTCCTATAAAGACCTATCTTTCAGTATACAATAAGGAAAAGGTTGTATCAGCAATCAAATATGAGCTTGATCGTGGTGGCCAAGTATTTTATGTCTTGCCTCGTATTAAAGGTACTAAATATCTTTTTTTCATCATCAATAGTCAATATCATTGTTTTGATAGGCTGAGAGTTGACTTGACATGCATAATATATCAGTGTTACCACTAATTATTTGTTAACTATCTTGCTTAGGCTGAAGAATATGAGCATTTCTGAATATTCACAACTTTGAATCAGCTGATTCATTTAGTAAACTAAACAAAAAGCTGTGATTGCATAGCACCAAGGAAAAGTGGAACTGACAGTTGCATATGAAACTTTTAACAGTTTACAAACCATAAAAAAATTAGTTTATTATTGTGTGTACTTTTCCACCAGTATGTATCTAAAGTTGGTTTAGATCTGAGTTTTTTACATGGGTTTCTGTATCATTCTTGTTAACAGGGCTTGAAGAAGTGATGGATTTTCTTAAACAGTCATTTCCAAATGTTGAAATAGCTATCGCACATGGGAAGGTATTCTTTTACACGAATGTTATATTTTTTGTAATCCTAGGACATAAAAGATCCATGTCATCATCAATAGGTGTTATGTGATGAGTTTTGTTTTAAACTATTTGTTATCGTGTCATCATTTAGTTTGAAGACTGGTGCTATCATGAATTTTGTGGATGGGAGTTTGTCTTTGTGTAATTTTTTCTTCCTTGGGATCGCATTACTTTTAATTTGATTTAAGCCATTTTTCATAACACTTTTCCACTTTTTTATGTTTTATGTTTGTTATAGAAATTATTAATTTTGTGACTTCAAGGAATCTCAACAAGCAAAAACATCTAGCCATGCCTTGTACCGTACACCAGTACCTTCATATTCTACATGTTTGTTAACTGTTAGTTCTCTTTATGAATTTATCATTTGTTCTCATCTTCTTAAATCCCTCTCATTGTATTCATTTCATTTTTGGTCTCACTTTCTGCTGTGCTTTTCTTGGTGTAGCAATACTCAAAGCAACTAGAGGACACCATGGAGAAATTTGAACAAGGAGAAATTAAGATTCTCATATGCACAAACATAGTGGAAAGCGGGCTTGACATCCAAAATGCAAATACCATCATAATTCAGGATGTTCAACAATTTGGCCTTGCACAGTTGTATCAGGTTCCACTCTCTTTATTTTCTCCTCATTTTGTTTATGTTGTTTTTCAAATCCAATTTTGAAAAACAATATTTGAATGCTTGTCTAGAAAAGGCATATGGCAAATTGTTAAAAGTGTTTTTTTTATAGAACCCTTCTCTAAATTAAGATATCTCAATTAGGTTTCTCCAACCCAAACTTAATCAGGTAATCTTATGTGTTTTGCTGCTGCTTCTAGTTTCTTGTACCTTTCAAAATGATTTATATAAAGTTTACTCTGCAGAAGTCCTCTACTTTATCTGCCATGATAAACAGTAGTAAAGTTTGGTGTTTTATATAGCAATTTCACATCTATCCCTTTCTCTTTCTCTCATTTATCTTTGCATCTCTGCAAGTAAGAACCATAAGTGGGAAATTAAGCTGCTTTCTTCATCTTCTACTATATTTATGTTGATCCTGTGATTGCCAATGATTTTTGTTCATGGAACAAGAAACTGTATTGTTTACAGAATCTTTCATCTTATTTTCTGTCCTTGATGTTGTGACAACAGTTGCGTGGAAGAGTGGGCCGGGCAGATAAGGAAGCTTATGCACACTTATTTTACCCTGATAAGTCACTGTTATCTGATCAAGCAGTGGTATGTTATGCAACTGAGAGCCTTTACTTTCTATTATTCATGATAGTAAACACAGTTGATCCTCTCATGCCATACTATTTGATTTCTAAAGCAACTTCTATCATCTTTCAACATTTCAGGAGAGGCTTAAAGCTCTCGAGGAATGTAAAGAGCTTGGCCAAGGTTTCCAGCTTGCTGAGAGAGACATGGGTATAAGAGGCTTTGGCACCATATTTGGTGAGCAACAGACTGGGGATGTTGGGAATGTTGGCATTGATCTCTTCTTTGAAATGCTTTTTGCGAGCTTATCCAAGGTATATTTTCACAGAATGATGACAAAGAAGCATCCAAATGAAGCATCCAAATTTTATTATGTTATGTTACTTCTTTGGGTTTTGCCCTCCTTGATGCCTTTACTCTTTCCAGACTCTAGTTTACTGTGTTAATGTTAAGTGGACAGATATGATGCACTAACATTGTGCGCTTTTTCCGCACCTAAAAAGATGGTAACCAGGTTAATGTAGTGGGGCGTGTGTGTGTCTCTCTCTCTATATATAAGACAGTGCCTGAGCTTCTAATGTACTGGTACCAAACTTTCAATTGCCATGCTTTTATTTTTCAACTTACTCTTCCCATAACCCTCTTGCTTTTTGGTTTTCAGGTTGAAGAACACCGTGTAATTTCAATTCCCTACCATTCTGTACAGGTACTTTGTTACTACCTGGAATATGTATCTTATTGTGAACTAAATCTACATTATTGTCAAGATCTAGGATGGAACTACCGAAGAAATATCCAAATTTCACTTAATCTTCAATTCTTGTCGAGTGTGTAAAATACAACCTAGCAATTATAATGAGTTCAAGACCTTTGGAATGAGTTTTACTAAATTAGTGTTTTTTTTTTCTTTTAATATTTCAGATTGATTTAAATGTAAACCCTCATCTCCCTTCTGAGTACATAAATCATCTAGAGAATCCCATGGAAATTATTAGTGAAGCTGAGAAAGCTGCGGAAAAAGATATCTGGAGTTTGATGCAGTTTACAGAGAATCTGCGACGCCAATATGGAAAAGAGCCTTACTCCATGGAAATTCTATTGAAGAAGCTTTACGCAAGGAGAATGGCAGCAGATCTTGGGATAACAAGAATTTATACTTCAGGGAAGATGGTTGTCATGAAAACAAATATGAGTAAAAAGGTTTTCAAGCTGATGATAGATTCAATGGCATCAGATGTTCATCGAAATTCTTTGGTTTTTGATGGAGATCAAATAAAGGTAATCGTATAGGATTTCTTTGGTGCTTGCTTGGATGGTAGGTGGTACTAATTTTCTTTGTTTGTTTGTTTGTTTTTTTTTTTTTCTCTCCTGTTCGATGCACTTATTCCCATACAAGGAGATAATAACTACTAATAAACTTGGCTCCATTAAAATGATGCACAAGACATGCCAAGAAAAGTTGAGAAATGGAAACTGACACCTCAAATTTCATATTATTCGAGAAAGCCAATCCAAGAAATACGTTTCATATATATATATATATATATATATATATATATATATATATCATATTGATTGAAGATCACTTATGTTGACACACACACACGTCCCTCTTACTAACTTATGTTGGCACACACACCTTACCTTATCCACGGGGTTATTAGTGAAATTCTCTTTGGAATTTAAAGGTTGTCTTTTAACATTTTACTTATATTTTTGTTTGTTAACAATCCTAACAGGCAGACCTTCTTCTGGAGCTACCAAGAGAACAACTGCTAAATTGGATTTTTCACTGCTTGGCAGAACTTCATGCTAGCCTCCCTGCCCTCATAAAATATTAGTTCACTGTACAGAATCAGCCGTTAAACACTTTTCCATTTCTATGCAAGTTAAAAGATTGCATAGTTTTATTGGGTAATTGTAAGGAGGGAAACTATGCAAGTCAATGCTCTTTCATTCGTTCACCCTCTGATCTGATGTGCCCTTGTAAAATCCACATGACGATGTTCAGAATCTAACTAAGCTCCAAACAAATACAAACATAGAAACTTATTTCTTTTGCAGTGGTGGTATCTGGTTAGGACTATAGAGGTGTATTATTTTAAGGTAAGCCACAAAAGTTGTTTGTTCTGTTTTAGTCATCGGCACTTGCTGACTGACTCTAGATTTGCAGGTTATATGAGAATACACTGGGGAATGCTTTAAGTTGTATTTCTGCTTCAAAGAGGATGTTTCCACTCATAGAAGGCTTGAACAGATTAATGACATGTCTAACACCATTTTTTGGGTGCAAAGAAGAGATGACAATGCCCTTTTGTTGTTGTTGTTACAAAGAAGTTTTACTTTGATTATTTGAGAAAAATGTAAAATGATAGTAGGTAAATATGTTCTGCTTGTGGTTTTGATTTATGCTGATTATTCATTAGAAACTTTTATTTCCAGAAATGTAGGTTAATTTGCTACATATTGTGCCAAGGGAAAGAAAAGAAGTGGAAAGGCAGAGTATTAGTAGTGCATATTTTTTTATGTATACTTTCAATTTCTTTTCTAGAGGTTTTGAAATTTTTATACCATATATGAGTATGCGTAGGTTTTGTTTATACTGAGTGTATATATTAAAAAATATCTCATTACGTTGGTATATTAAATAAACATTTGTATGTAAGTATTATTTTGTCAATAATAATAAAATATAATGTAATATAATTGCATGCTTTTTTAGTATAATATTTAAACTAAAAATACATTTAATTATATTATATTATATTTTATTATGATCTAATAAATATAAGTAGAGCGTATTAATTTAATGAGATATTAACAAATTGAGCAAAAAATAATATGGGTGCCTTTTTAATTGGCAAAAAAGATAATTATAGTGGCAAAAATATCTCATTACTTTGATATATTAAATAAATTATATCTAAGTAGTATTTTGTCAATTGTAATGAGGTATAATATAATATAATATAAATATAATATAATATAATTATATATCTTTTAAGTATAATATTTAAATTAAAAATATATTTAATTATATTACATTATATTTTATTACGATCTATTAAATATATGTAGGGCATATAATTCGGATCAGTTTCGGTTGGGTTGGTAAATTTTATGGCAAATACATAGTATTAATTTGTAGTAGTTGAATGATGATGAGTGAGGTCCACACCTTTAAAGAATTTTAGATATGGCAATTGTTATTCGCCGGCCCAGGTGTGGGAGACACGACTAGAAACTGCAGCATCACCGTTTCTTTATTTTCTGGGTCATATTAGTTTTTATTGACATGATGACCAAATAATAAATAATATATATGTTAACATTAACGGTGGATGCTGTAAGTTTTAAAATTTGGAGATGTTTTATTTTTAAAAGAAAAAAGAAAAGAAAAAAAATTAGATTATGTTTATTTGTATTGGAAATTTTTTTATAGTAAAATTTTAATTACTTATTTGAATATTACATGAAATTTTTTTTTATCTAGAATTAATAATAATGAATTTGATTTTTTTTTTTTTATCTTATGAAGAATTTTTTATTTTTTCAATACAATAAATAATTTTTTACTATTGATTTTATCCATAGTAAAATTAAATCTCGAAATTGTTAAAATAATGGATCATTTCCAATTTCACTCTAGTCAATTTTCAAATATACAATAATTAATTGAAGGGGAGGCTAAATAAGTAAATTCCGTTCACAAAAGGCCCTTTCCCGCGTCGGCCCAAGAAAGGACCCCACTTATTGTTTTGCCATCAAAGGGTCCTACAACTACCTTTACCATTCCTTTTCCAACCGTTAGGTCCGTTACACGTATGTTATGTAATTTAAATTAATTAAATTAATAATAAGTCTTTAATTTAGTTTTAATTTGATTTAATTAACTGAAAATGCTATTTTGTGGATCATTCTTTGACTGCTTGCAGGCTTACACTTGCCCAAGTATTACAATGAGCTGCTGCTACTAGCAGTTTCTCTGTAAGCATTACGGGATTAGGGTTTTAGCGTTCACTTTCGTGAAGGTGAAGGATCACGATATGAGTTTCAGAGATCTACAAAATGGCAAAAGGCCAGCTTCTTCTTCTTCTTCTTCTTCTGTTTCTCCAATGTCTAGAAGCCCATCACAAGCAGTAGCTGCCGGTATTTTCCAGATCAACACCGCCGTTTCCGGTTTTCGTCGTCTCGTTGATGCTATCGGAACTGCCAAAGATACTCCCGAACACCGCCAGAAATTGTTTGTTCCTCTATTAACCTCTGTTTATCTGTAATCTATTATTAAATTGCTGATCAATTAGAGAGATCTTTGATCTTTGATCTATTCTTCAATGGCAGGCATAATACGAGACAGCGGATTCTTCAATTAGTTAAAGATACTTCTGCCAAGCTCAAATCTGTCAGCGAATCCGATCGTGAATCTACCGTCAATGTACCAACATTTTTCCCTATTCTTTTGTTTGTTAACAAATATATATCTGTATAGATTTGTTTTTGTGATCATCTGAGAATTTTTGTATAGCCAAGTAAGAAAATAGAAGATGCGAAGCTTGCTAGGGATTTTCAAACCACATTACAAGATTTTCAGAAAGTGCAACAGCTTGCCTCTGAGCGCGAGTCTACTTATTCTCCTTCTCTTCCTGCATCTTCAGTGCCTGCTGCGTAATTTACTATTTTTTGCTCTCTTTCTATGTTTTTATTTTTCCTTGTTTGAGCATTTGGGTTTTTTTTTTTAATTGTTAAATTCTAAATTGGGTAGTTGGTACTTTTTGGATACAGGTCTGGCGCCGGTGAATATATGGCACCTAGTATGGATCAGGATACCCAACCTTTTCTTATGGAGCAGAAAAGGTAAGTCTGTAAGTGTGTTATTCACCTACACTTAACAATTTTCTTTCTTTCTATAATTTCTTGTTGACTACTCTAATTGGTATCAGACTATCAGTCATCATTTGCCAACAAGTCTTTTTCTTCTCTCAGCTATTTCCGCTACTACAGTTGTATTGGGAGGCAATTTAGAGTTTGTGGCATCCTTATCATTGCTTTTGTTGGAAACTTTGAAAAATCTCTGTTGATTTTATTTTCTTTTCCCAAAACATGCAGACAAGAGTTATTGCTTCTGGATAATGAAATTGCTTTTAATGAGGCCGTAATTGATGAAAGGGAACAGGGCATTCGAGAAATACAAGAACAAATTGGACAAGCGAATGACATATTCAAAGATCTAGCTGTTCTTGTTCATGAGCAGGGTGTGGTTATCGGTAAGTTGCCCAATCTCCAGAAGATGAACTATTTTTTTTTATGAATTACTCCTGCTTGACACTTGTGGGTCTTTTTCACAATTCTCATTCATATCTCATGAATGCTTTGCAGATGACATCCAATCTAACATTGATTCTTCTGCTGGTGCAACAAATCAAGCAAAAGTTCAGCTAGCAAAAGCTTCAAAAAGCGTGAAATCCAGGTCCTCGTGGGTAAGTAGTCAATTTTATTAGGATGAAACATTAAAGAATACCATCAAGCTGGCGTTTTACGATATGACCTGTAATTTACAGATGATTTTTCCTTCTGTTGGAAGAAAAGATTTCAATGAGACCATCTAAGAAGTTCGAATGTAGTTTATATTCCTCTAATTTCCACTAGTGTTTATATTCCAATAATTTCCTAGAGTTTATATTCCAATAATTTCCACAAGCCCTTTGATGATCCTTGAATGCTTCTAAATTGTGTTTTTATGCATAATCAAAAAGTTGGAAGAATTCAAGCTATTGCAAGGGAATCATATAATCTACCATCTAGGTTGGTAAAGTGTCATATGTATAGATGAGTAATTAGGTACTGATGGATAATTGTCAACTGTCAAATAATTTTGAAGGAAGGGAGAGAGCAAAAAGCCAAATGGGTCTGTATGAGATACAAACATAGACTTTTTACTGTTCTCTGAATATTTTAAAGAAATCTCTTCGCAAACTAGTTAATAATTATAGGTAATAACTCACTAAAGAAGGATAATGACTTGATTCTTCTCACTTTGTCAGATATGTTGAATTTTTATCTTTTGCTTGAAGTGGGATTGATTGAAGAAATGCAAATGGGTAAAGATTGTAATGAAGTGAAGATATCAAATATTCTTACTCTAATCAAAGAGAAATATTCTTCTTGCCTTATAGAATGTCCTATTTATAGACAATGATGATGATGATATAGTGTAAATGTGATGCATAGCCTTTCAGGGTAGCAATGTGACAGTGAATTATAAAAAGTAATAGTAGCTGGGATCTATTATTTCTTTGCTCATGTGGTATCTTTTACATTTCATTTAGTACTGCAGTGAATCGGTGACTATGGTGCTTATTTTCATCAGGACATATTTTTATTCATTTCTTCTTTTCTAGCTATCTGGATGCCTAAAAGAAGTACCCTGTTTTTTTATTTTTCAGATTCCAGTAAAATTGAGTGAGAACCTATTATATTGAATTTTTGCCTTTTTAGATTTTTCTTCCCTCTCTTCAATGCTCTGTTTTCTATCTGATATCCTCTTCTTCCCCTTGTTATGTTGTTCTCTCCTCTGTGGGTCTCTATTTTTGTCCTCAATCCACAAATCTTTTGTACCAAGTCCGAGTCTAATGGCATTACATCTTTCTGTGGGTTTTCCATTCTGGGGCTATCAGCCTGGCTAGTGGACACAGCATTGCTATTTGAATAACAGCCATGACAACGAATATCAAATAGGCATTTTGAGGTTAACATGCCAAAATGATGAACAGAGCCATCGAGATAGGCTTGCCATTTGTTTAAACAACCTCCTTCTATAAAGCCTCCCAAAGCACATATAAAATAAAGATGAAAAGAATAAAATGGAAATGAAATTAAAAAAGAAAAAAAAATAAAGAAACGGAATTTTGACCAAGGGAAGATAGATGAGGAAAAATTTTGGTCTTTTTCTTTTTTTAATACAACTTCATGTTATTATAAGGAGAAATAATAAGAAACTATGCATATTCAGTTTTTACACATGATGGATGGCAGAGTCGTAAGAAATTTGAAAGAGCCTTCACAACATGATGGTTAAAATATAATCTGAGTCTCTGTTCAATATTATTTCTTTTTCAGTAAGAATTGAAACTTGCATTAACAATGCTTTTATTTTTGGCAGTGTTGGTGGCTAGTGGGAATTTTTGTATTGGTGGTGGTCATTGTTCTGCTGATCCTCATTATATAGTGGTCAAGTACATATCTGCAGCAGTGGTGTGTCTTTCCAATATAATTTTGTGTGTTCTATGATCTCTTTTTCTCATTGTAATTCTGATAGTTCTTTTCTAATTTATTTTATCCGATTTACAAGTATTAGAGTGAAACACTGGTTCATTTCTTTTTCTTTCTCCATTTTTGGCCGTTTGGTTTGATTTTGTGGACAACTGCGCCTCTGTACATTTATGATTGTTTGTATTTATTCTAGACTGAGAAAATAAATCGGCTGTTTTTATTTTCTCAACATTCTGCATACGAATGTGAATGTATCTTCCTATATACTAAGAAATGGTGAGAGTTCCAAAGTCCAAACAATAAGGAAGATATGTCGATCGTGGTGAAATATTATTCGTTAATTTTCAAATATGGACAATGTCTTAGAGGAGTTGATTTTTCTTTTGGTGTTTCATTATTGTGTTGGGTTCAGATTGTAGGGACAATTTTGGTTCTAGGAAACTTTCAATGGTCATTTATATGGGTTGTTTGAAACATCTTTTTTTTTTTTTTTTTTTTTTTTTAAAGCATGGGAGGGAGAAATCAAATTTGGATTTATTACTCAGGTCATATATATATATATATATATATATAGATTATGCCCTGCTGTGTGAATCTCCTCCTTTATTGTTTCAGGAATATGATAAATCTTGTTATCAGGTTTGACCCTATATGGTCCCTTCCCATTTTGTTAAGATGCTCCAAGCTTTATGACAGCAGGAGAAGCATATCTGTAATCCTTTGTTGTTTCGAAGTCTTACCCTTATTGCTACTGCCACTCTTTCTCGGGTGTTCATTGAGCATCATATCCATGTTGATTAATGAACAAAAACTGCCAGTGAATTTTGACTTGTGCTAGTCATGGCGTTGTTGACGTTATCATGTTTGTCTAAGAAGTTATAAGGTTGTTTTTTTTTCATTTTTGGGGAAAAATTATATCATTGGTGGTGTTTGAACTTTTTAAAATTTATTATATTGATGGTGTTTGAACGTTTTAAAATTTGTTATTTTAGTTGTTAAATAATTTTTTTAATTTGATGAATTTCTCAACTTTTAAAAATACTCTCATATAAAAAAATTTTTTTAGATAGACTGAGTTTAATACGTTACTTATAAATTAAACTAATAAAAATATGACACAATACATCATATTATATTTTTATTAATTTAGTATGAGTGACGCGTTAAATTCAATTTATTTAAAAAATTTCTCTCGATATGAGTAGTTATAGCCATTTTCATATTAAAAAAGTGTTGATTTACATTTTTAAATTCTATTTAAGTGCTCTATTTAAAATCTTTTCTTTTTTTTTGGCATAATGTATTTTACTTTTGATAAAATATTTTTTTGTTTGGCATAATCTATTTTACTTTTGATAAAACATCATAGAAAAAGATCATTTCTATGTTTTTAAATTTTTTAAAATTTAACTATTAAACAATATAATTTTTAAAAAAACATAATGTAAATTTTTTAGTAATTTGTGAAGTACATTTAACAAATATCTCAAGAATTTTACTTTTAACATTAAAAAAAAAAAAATCAAGATTTGCAAGTGAAAAACTAGACTTTTATGGATTTTCGAAATCACTCTATAAATGAAAATTTTTTCTATTTATGAATTTTCTAGTATTAACATAACAGTGACAAATCAAGAAATTAAATCAAATATTTTTTAGTGTAATATTTAAATTAAAAATATATTTAATTAATTACCTTAGATAGATGTACAGTAGAAATTAGCCATGTTGATTATAGAAAATAATAAAATAAATGGGAAGGGGATCTGGACTGGGGACGTTCCGTAGCCCCATTACAGAGCTCTTCTGCTTCTTCTTCTTCTTCTCCGTAAACAAATAAATAAATAAAGTAAGCGCTCAAATGAAATGTACTCAAACTCATAACCATTTCCACCATTTCTGTATCTTCTTCTTCTTCTTCAATTCGAAATTATAAAAGCTAACAACAGATACAAAAATGGCAGCCCTAATTTACCAAATTTTTTCATCTTCAGCACTATTATCATTTGGTCTTTACCGTCTAATTTCGACCACCCGTAACTACCTTAAATCGCCACCGTCTTACACCGCTAAACCTCATCATCCTCTTTCTTCCTCCTCCTCTAGTCGTTTCAAACACCTTCAGCTTTACCTTCTTATTCTTTGCCTCCTGATTGCTTTCATTCACCAAACCCTAATTTCTTACGATTCTGATCCTCTCCTTAAAGGCCGGACTCCTGTTCATCGCTTTACCTCTCTTCAATTCGCTGCTCTTCTTTTCCTTTTTTTCGTTCTTTCTGTTTCTCTTCTTGTTTCTGAGTCTACTTCTCTTCTTCCTGTTCCTAATGATCTCTTTTTTGCTCTCGCTTCTGCTCTTTTCTTCTTGCAATACTCCGTCTCTTCATCTGTTGCTTCTTTCCAGACTTCTGATCTTGAAGCCAAATGCGACTCTGTTTCTGCTCAAATTTCGCTTGCTATTGCTTTTCTTTGTTTGATTCTCGCTTTTCAGCCTAGGTTGTTCATCGCTGATGTTGGATTGGCTGGGGCGATTTGTTTGCAGGCGCTTTGGGTTCTTCAGACTGGGCTTTCTCTTTATGTTGAAGCTTTTATTCCTGAAGGGTGTCATCGTTTGCTTGATGTGGTTAGTGGGGTGGAGGGTTCTACAAAGTGTGATCTTGATGAGTCTAGATTGAGGGCAGTGGCGATTTTGGATCTAATGTTTGTTGTTCATGTCACATTTGTTGTCCTTATTGTTATTGTTACCTCTGCTGTTGTGGCCAAGACTAGTGGGGTTAGGAGATTGGGGTCATATGAGGCTTTGCCTACTTCGACTGATTCTAATCATATTCAAATGAAGGCTTTATCTGGCACTCAGGCTTGATATTTTGAGTTTTATAACGGTGTGCCGGCCGCCGCGCCACAAACACCCCCCCCCCCCCCCCCCCCCCTCTTCTTCTTCCTTATTTTTTCTTTCTTTGGTTAGATTTTTTTTTTTATTATTATTATTATTTTTTTAAATTTTTTTTTGTATGGGGTATGATTCTGATGATATATGGGAAATCATATGAAATAGTATTTGTATCACTTGTTTTAGCTTATATCAACACTGTAACCTCCTGGAACTTGAGGAATTTTTGTGCATACAAAGCTTCTCTTTCTTTTTATTGTTTATTTGGAGGACTTACTCCTTTGACAGTGCAAAATTCCAATGACTCATGCAATGTTTATTAGATGGATGCTTATTGTAGTAATGTGTTTGACACTAGCACGCATATTGATATTTAGATTTTACCTTTGCGTTTTTGCGTTTTCTTATAAAGTATAAAGAAAATGTCCTACAATACTGCTGTGACAACGTTTCATCTGTTATGCTCTGTGTTTAATGATGGTGAATGTGGCACTGCCTCGCCAAGCCATTTTTTATTTTTAGAATGAATTTCCCTGATAGAGGTAAATATTCATAGGTTCTTGGAAATTCGCTGAAGTTAGTAAAGTAGAGATTGCATGATAATGAATAGTATAGTTCGATCTTTTATATTACTTGAAAGTTAGTGGATTTCATATCTCAATGTGCTTTGAATCCCTCTTTTATTCGCTGTTGATCTGACAACTTAACTTGGAAAAATATGGCATAATGAGAGGACTTGGCACATAACTAATTTAACTATAAGGAACATGGTGGGATTTGTTCAACTGAAAGAATCAGAGTGATGATAGTATTTGTTCATCCAGGCTTAGTTTAGGATTGCTAGGAAGATATTGGATGAAGTGAGAGAATTTTCATGCTTTGTGTCTACGAAGCAGTTTGATGGCTTGCAGATTGCACTCTAGATAGCAAGATCATTTCAAATCTAAGTACATAAAAACAGAAATGACTGGCTTGTAGTGATTACAAGCTTTTTCAACAGGATCTTGATTCTTGACCCCTAGAAGTAGTAGTAAATTGTTTTCCTGCTGCGAGATATTTTATTTAGATACTCTGTAAAAGGCATAATTGTTCATTATTCGTTATCTTGTATTGATTTTATGTTACACAAGTCATTTTTATTAAAGTGTTGTTGCTTGAGCCTGTGTTTCTCCGTCTCACTCTATCTATGGGCTGTAATATATTGTTAACAGTGATTAGGTTCTTTTTGTCACCTCAGCCCAGGCCATCCCTTATCATTTAGATTTCTTTGCAATGGTTTCAATTTGAGTTGTACACTAGTGTTGCTATTTGTCATTAATGGTTGCTCTGTTTGTTCCCTTTAGAGAATAGAGCTCTATTCTCTTCTCTCGGATTCATGCTACCTTATCCTAAATGCATTCTATGTTATTGTGTGTTCTTTTGTTTTTTGTCCGTTTTAGAGGGGGGAATGTTGACTCTATGAAATTGGATTAATCTTTCCTTCTTGCTGTTCATGCTTGATGCTTTTGTTGCAAGCAATTGTTACTTGTCAATGGAAGCTTGTTATTGCCATAGATTTTTGGTCTAACAGCATGCTTCTTGTTGTGGCAACAGAATACTAGACCAGATTTGCAAAATTGCGGAGTTCTATGTTTATCCATTATGCAGAGTACTTGAGATGAAAGATTAAAATATGGGAAAGAGTCATATGGGGTGATAACTTGTTAGGCAGTGTTTTTTGGTTCGTAAGTCTGAAGTGAATATGTGCTAGTGTCGGAATGTGCTTTCTCTTTGGCTATTTGAACAGAATAGATGAAAAGATGGTATAATTTTGTTATTCAGGTTTGGATTACCGATGAGGGAAAGAGAAGGGCTATAATGTATTGCATTTTACAGATGAATCTAATGCTGGATGATTTATTTTGTATTTCAGCTAGGCATACCAATTGCCGACCAAACTTAAAAGATGAAACTTGAATATCCTCTTGGCTAACATGGGATATGTCTGCTTCTCTGTTCATTATGTTCTTAACTTGTTATTTGAATTAGCATTTGCAAATCAATTTTATGGACTAAATCAATATTGCTTGGCGATCTATGTAACTTGAACGTGAGCCTTTTTGTATGTATTGCTAGTTAATCCATCTGTGAATATACAAGTCCCATGAAAATGTCATTGTAGCAGTTTAGTTGACTGCTTTTCCAACGTGGCCTTCGTAGTATAGTTATCGGAAGAAAACAAAGAATATTATTTACTAGTATAATTTGTCTGAATTAAGCCTAGTACAAAAATGTCATTTTATTATATCTTGTTTTGGAAGATTGAGTGAAAATACTTGCATTCTTTTCCTATCAGCAGAAATTACGTAGAAAAGTAATTTTCAAGTTGAATTAGGAATCCACTCTGTTTCCAGCCATTAGTTTTGCTGCTTGTGCCTTTAAAATCAATCTCATATATATGATGTACAAATAGCAAGTTAGTAATAATTAGAAGAATTTTTTTTATTTTAGTTCATAAGATTTGAGTTGGGTAATAATTTATTTTAATAACTGTTATTAAATAATAAAAATTATTGTTAATCTTTTAGATTAACATCGTAGTAGTTCAGTTGACTATATTATCACCTGGCTTCCTATACTAGTTATAAGGAGGAAAAAAAAACGATATTCCCTACTTTAATTTGACTACATTAGAAGATGAAACTTGCTAAGGTAATTTCTTTATTTCAACTATATAAAGAAAAGAAAGGATGTATTGATACGTGCTGTTCTTGAAAAGGTTGCAGATCGCCTTCTTATAAAATACATTATTTCCTTATCAGTAGAAATTACCTAGAAACTCTTTAAAAAAATAAAAAAAGAAATGAAATTACCTTGAAAAGTAATTTACAAATTAGATTTTGGAATCCATTTTCAAATCAAGCTCCTATGATGACATGTGAATTTGGCAAAGATTAACATGAATGGGCTTGGTTTTTATTGAGTTTGTTGTGGTTTTAAGGCATAATTAGGGCATGCTAATTAATTAACTTTATATTCTAATTCTTAAACCAAAATTATTCTAATCACCTCATCAGTTTATAAGCACCTTGTCATGTTTTTTTAAGACAGACAGACAGAATGAGACATGAATATACACTTCCCTAACATAACAATGATCATTGGCTTTTTATTACCATTACCTGCAATATCTATGTTCCTTGACATAAAGCCTTTCGCCTTAGGCAACCCATGGACCACTGTTACTACAATGGTTTTCCTTCTCCTTTTCATTCAAAATAAATAAATAAATAATAGTTAGAAATCAACTATTAAAGTGATCAAGATAATAATTAAGAGTTGAAACGTCAAATCCTAACTTAATCATCTAAATGAAACATTTAATCTCTTCATTTTCTTTAAAAATACAATGAATGGAGTATTTTGAAGTTCAGTTTCATTCTATTAAATAATATCTGAGGTGAGAAATAAAATAAGAATTAAGAACAGGGAAGTCCTACTTTTTATTTTGTAGGCCCAAATAACTCCAAACTATGTCTATGAAGTATTGAAATGAAACACATTTCTAAGAGGGCATAAATATACTAATTACATATACACTCTAGTGAGAAAACAAATTAGAAATGAAGGTATATTTGTGAAACAAATACAGTAGGCCAGGGGATTACAGTAAGGCAGGTTTAAGCTTGGTTGTTGTCAGCTTGATGGAGATAGAAATTTATAAAACATAACGAAGGTGTTGGTTCCATTAGATCAAGTGGGCATTTGCCACGTTTGTTATTGTGAAATAGATGATTGCAAGAATGCAAGGGCATATGGCCTTTTTACTACCCATTTACCGCCACATAGAAGAATGACCCTTCCTAGTTCTCGTGGGTTTAACCAGCAGCCGGCATTTTGATTCCCTAACTTCCTTTCACCTTTCCAATCTATTAACAATCACTTCAGTGTAGGGATGGCGGCGGAACAAATATAAAACAGATTTTTCATTACTTATATATGTTCTGCCAATATTTTTTTATATCTATCCCGTCACTTGTCTTATTTAATAAAGTAGGATGGATATCTACGAGTATACTCATTTTTATTTTTATTTGTTTTTCTTTTTTTTTTTTTAAAATTATTTAATATTAATATATATATATTATAAAACGAATTATAGCATTATCTGTCATACTCCAAACCTAATTTGAGTTTTAGATTTTTAACCTACTCTATCCCATTTAATAAAGGGATAGATAATACCCACCTATTAAGAGTAGGATGGGACGAGTTAAATTGTCATCCCTACTTCAGTATATTTCATTGATAGTTTAATGCATTAAAGAATTAGTACATGAAAAAAAAAAAAAAAAAGAAGATTTCACTTTCTAAAAATATAAATGTTAAGTTTATTTTATAATAGCTTTTTTCTCTAAGGATTTTAGTCCCATAAAATTAAACAAATCATATATGCAATTAGGAGTATTTATAGTTTTAATTTAGTTAGTAATAAATATTTTTAAACCTGACTAATCAATTTGGTTTTTACATAATATAAGTAATGCAAACCAAGCAAAACTAAAAATATCTAAATAAAAGCCGTTTAATTTCTATTTACATAATCAGAATCAGAAACTCGACCGCATTACAACTTTGCTTTTACTCTTTATTGTGATATAAATCATACAATTAACGAAGTGAAAATTTTCCGTTAAGAATATTAATGAGGTAGTTCAAATAATACAGCTTTTTTTGTAACTAACATTTAAAACTTTAGAATAGCAAAAATCTTAGCATAACCATATTGATAAAATAAATAATTTATCATAACATTACCTTATACATCAATTCCATATATCAGGACTGATCAGGCTTGATCAGTATGAAAAGGAATGGGCTGGATCTTCTCTTCTTGGATCTGGGCCGGATGCCTGAGCTTGATGCCTGCGAAGGAGAAGAAAAAAGATCAGAGAGGAGCCAGGCCTTTTGCCTGGTTTTAACCCTCCGACGATCAAGTTAGTCCTTTCTTCATAGTATTTTGGTGAAAGAAAAGGGATGAGAGAATGCCGAGTTTCAACTACCTGTGCTTAGACTTTTCTTTCCCTTTTATATGATTTTCGGGTTACGTACGTCTGACACCTTTCTTTTGAGGAAGGACATCCTCTGTCATTCGACCATGCTGGTTGGTGAAAGTTGGTAGCAGGCGCATGTCCCCTGTCCCATCCCTAGGGATGTCTAGTAATGGGGGTGTCAGGGCATGGTGCAGATTGTCTAAGGACTGATCCTCCTGCTGGATGACTGGACATATCATCAGAGGGCTTCGGCCCTTACTTGCTCAGCAAGTCATCCAGCTGGCGAAGGAGGGGAGTAGCATCTAGTGCGAAGGCCTTTGGACTTGGATCGTTCGAGAGTCCGGCCAATGGGCCCTGTTTTTGTTTATCAGTCTCTGAAGGCTTTGCAATGGGCTTGGGCTACAGAAAGGTCCAAGCCTCTCTTGAGAGTCACTTTCATCCCTCATCAGGGGCCCCCCTGTTTTATTAAGGAGAGAGCGAAGAGTTGAACCTTAGTAAAACAGCTTCGTACCCTTGTATCCTTATCTTCTGAGGTCTTTCGATCAAAGAGAACTGCTTCTGCTTTGAATGGCGAAGAGGTCCTTTCATTTCCATGTCTTAGGAGAGGCTTTCGTTTTGTTGGGGGGCTTCATCTTCTCGATGGATAGCCTTCGTCTGATCGAAGGGATCAGAGGTGCTAGGAACCGTCAGCATTCTAGACAGTCTTCGTAGGTAGATGGAAGGTCACACAGCCATTGAATGCATGCACAACTGACAAGGATAAGCATTGAATGCCAAAACGCGCATTGAATGCACGTCTCCTCGTTCTCCCCATTCTTCCACGTGTCGCAGCAGACGGTTAAGTTTTCCATGGATTTTAAATTTTGAACGTCCATTTAATGCCCCCACTTATTGCTGTGGCGGTTACCGAGGATGCTCTCAGTATATATATTCCTTTGCCTTCCCATATCCAGAACTTCTTGCTTATTCTCTCGAATCTCCTATTTTTCATAGTTTTCCCATATCTGTTCTTTGGCATTTGCTTCCCTTCCTTTTTTCATTCCAATGGCCCCCAGAAAAGAAAACATTCCCCGTAGGGACCAAGTGAGCTCCTCCCATTACCAAAAGATACCGGAGGAGGAATGGGGGGAGATAGCCCCTATTGCAAAAATATCTGAATTTTTGGCCTTCGGCCAGAACTTAGAAGGCAGCACTCAGTTCATATTCTACCGGGCTGAGGCTCACGAAAGGGTTTACTCTAGCAACCCCAAAGCTGCTCTGCCTAAAGACAACCGGCACTACATTATTTTCTACCACCAGCTGGAAGCTGGTCTTCTTTTTTCTCCTACGAAGTTCAAAGTTGAATACTTCAACTACTTCGGAGTAAATCCAATGATGCTGACCCCGAACTCTATAAGGGACATGCACGTCTTCAAAGTTCTCTGCTTTGCTCACGGCATTCGTCCTTCTGCTCGCCTGTTTCAATGCTTTTACAGGATCCAGAGCGCTCAGAGGTCACCGGGGGTTTACATGACTTCTGCCAGGCCTCACCGGAGCCTTTTCTTTGGTAAAGAGAACAAAGTGAAGGACTGGAGAGGCAAGTTCGGGTTGATAGAGGTCACTGACAGCCTCGGTGATAAATCCCCTGGATTTGGTTTCCCCGGCCATTTCCTGCGTCCCACTGAAGGCCTTACTGAGTGGCCTGAGAGGCTATCCACTGAGGAGAAATCGAACCTCAGGACCTTGGTCCATCAGGGTTATACTTATAACTCTGAAAAGATGATGGCCTCCTTCTATGCGGAGGACGAGCATGGCCTTCCAACTCCTAGACTTTTGCTGAAAGATATAAGAGGTAACTCTGCTCCTCACTCGTCACTTACTATAGGTTTAATTGACTGTGGAGTATTGATCTTGTTGTTGCTGTGTTTGTTGTTTCGATTGCAGTGGAGGCCAAAGATCCTGCACATTATCAGGATATCATGAAGGAGACAGAAGGGGTTTCTCCAAGACCCTTCAGCGAAGATGCTGAGCTTCCCATTTTTGACCTCAAGATGGGGAAGTTTCGTTTGCGCTCCTCCTCCGCCCAGCAGTCTTCGTAGGTGAAGCTTCGTAAGGATAAACTGACGAAGCCTGTCTCCACTGGATCCGGTTCAGCTATTGGATCAGAAGGGGCCCAGGTGAGTGTGGCCAGTGTGAAGTCCATTTGAATAATTCGAAGGTGGCTTGTTAAGGCTTCTGATCGCTCTGTTCCTATTGTACAGAGAGGTACTCCTCCGCTTTGAGCTGTACCCATTGCTGCAAGGCCTGCTCCTCAGAGGGGCATCTCAATCTTAGGGCTTTCTGAGGCTTCCATTCCTCCGCCTCCACCTCCTCCAGCGAGTGATAAGGGGAAGGGAGCATCCGTACCTCGTCCGCCCAAGCTGAAAGTAAAAGGGTCCCCCGTCCCCAATGTTCTTGACCTAATTGCTCACTCTTCTCGGGGGACAGAGCAACTGGCGGGCTTGGAGAAGGCTCTGACAGACATGCCTGATGCTGAATTTGAGGCCCGTCTGAAAAACTTGGTGGATGACTTGAGTGCCCCTGTAGCCGAAGCTGGGGCAGGTAACTTTTCTTCTCCCCCATGACCTTCATCATATAAAGACCCTCGCGTTATCCGAGGGACATATCTGAGATGGTCGAAGAAGGTCATACCAGGGAGATCTCCTAGTGCCGAGGAGGTCGAAGCCTGGGAGAAGTATATTGAGGAGCAAAAGATTTCATATCCTGACTTTGCGACTCTCAGGAGGCTTTATCCTTCCCCAGTTAATACTGCGGCCGAAGTGGAGGCCTTCGTTTCAAGAAACAGAGGCAACTTCTTGCCTTCTTATTATCATTTACTTCTTCTTGTGTCTTTATCTGCTGATTTGAATGTGTGAATGCTTTTGCTCTTGTACTTTGCAGTTTTTATGGGCGAAGCGGACGCCCCTGCTCAGGAGTCTTTCCTAGAGGCTTCGTTCGCACCTGTCATGGTTTCTTCCGGAGCCAGTGAACCATTTCCTTTTGCTACTGTTTCGCTGGCGGCTGATCAGGGGGCTGTTGTTGCTGCATCCAACGAAGCATTTCCTTCAGTTGCTGCTTCGTCTGGGGTCATACCAGGGGCTGTTGTTACTGTCGAAGATGTCTCCTCTCTTCGTCCCCCTAAGAGGAAATTAACAGTGGGGGAGTTCCTTCGTCGCAAGAGGCCTTTGGCAGTAACTTCAACCACCCCCGTTCCGGAGGCCCGCTCTGCTTCAGAGACTCCTTCACCTGGGACGGATGTAGGAGTGTCAGCTCCTCCATAGGGGACAATAAAGGAGGTTTCTCCGCCAAGCAAGAGGCCGCGAATCGAAGAGCAAGCGGAGATTGTAGTAGTGGATTCACCTCTGCTCGAAGGAGTCGAGGCATCTGCTGGTCCTTCTTCTTCCATTGCTCCTACCGCCATAGTCTTGGCCCCTGTGCCCTTCCTGTGTCTGGCCCCTAGGCCTCTTTTCGGGTCTATGGAGGATACTCTTGCCAGGCAAGAGACTCTGCTAGAGAAGGTAAATTCATTGCTCACTTGAGTTGTGCCCGTTTAGCACATTGCCTAATCATTGTTGTTTGTTGCAGGCGCTTCTGGATTCTAAAATTTTGAAGACTGATTTCGGTCTTCTGAGGGATCATTATGAAGACACCCGGCAGGCGGCGGAGGATAGGTTGGGATTATGTTCCCGTCTGGAGGAAGAACTGGCTTCTGTGAAGGCGAAGGCTGAGGAGGCCATGGAACAATCCAGGGCCCATAA
Organism: Reutealis trisperma; assembly: GCA_947687605.1. Classification (NCBI taxonomy): domain Eukaryota; kingdom Viridiplantae; phylum Streptophyta; class Magnoliopsida; order Malpighiales; family Euphorbiaceae; genus Reutealis; species Reutealis trisperma. Next base: position 439,668 of record CANTUT010000242.1, on the reverse strand, counting down.
AGAGGCTCGTTCGAAGGCCGAAGGAGAGGTTAGTGCCTTAACTGTGGCAATGGCATCAAAGGACAAAGCCATTGCCAATCTCAGCGTGCAGCTGGACAAGTTGAAGAGTGTTAATGAAGAGCTTGCCCGAGAGGCCGAAGAGGTTCCTAGTCTTCGAGAACTCTTGAAGAAGACTCAACAGGAACTTCGAGTCTCATAATTTGGATACACGCAAGCCACTACTCAGGCTCAAGTTGCACTTGAGAAGGCTAACAAGGCCGAAGAAGGTCGGCGAAGGGCTGTAAGGGATTTTATGTAGTCTAAGAGCTTCGATGACATCATCACATACCACACCTATAAGGTAGCAGCCGAGTATTATAACAATGCTCTCTGTGATGCAGCAGAGCACTTTCCTGATGTGCTGCAAGTGGTATCTGAATTGGATGCTGCTGAAGAACCTCCGGCGCCGGACCTTTTAGAATTCCAAGATCCCGTTCCTGACGGGGGGCCCTTTTACGACCCAAAGATTTCCCAGCTTGGGATAAAGATGGACCCGCTTCGTCTCCCATTCCTGAAGTTTCTAGCGGGGGCGAAGGGGATGTAGACGAAAGACCTCCTTCTAGGACGGGTCTTGCCTCAGCCGAACCTCTATCTGTCATTCAGCCAGATCCTTCGAATGACCAGCCTTTGCCATCTTCTGTAGCAGTGGTTCCTCCAGGCGATCCTCCGCCTTAGACATTCTTTTGTACTTCATTCTTTTGTAATTCTTTTGTATTTCATTCTTTTGTAATTCTTTTGTATTTCATTCTTTTGTAATTCTTTTGTATTTCATTCTTTTGTAATTCTTTTGTAAATAAATGTAATACATTTACTTCCACGAATAATACAGTTATTATGCTTCTGCTTTTGCGTATGCTTTACTTGTAATCCAACAAGCCTTTGTGCAATGCCTTAGTAAAGTTTTCATTCCAATAGGAGTTCAAGCACTTTCACCTTCTCCTCCCATTAGACCTTCTTAGCTTCGTGCCTAGATTTACTAGGACTTAGGCTCTTCCTTAGGAAAGTTCTTCCCACTCTTGGTGAGGCTTCGTGCCTAGATTTACTAAGTCTTAGGCTTCTCCTTAGGAAAGTTCTTCCCGTTCTTGGCGAGGTTTCGTGCCTAGATTTACTAGGGCTTAGGCTTCCCCTTAGGAAAGTTCTTCTCGCTCTTGGCGAGGCTTCGTGCCTAGATTTACTAGGGCTTAGGCTTCCCCTTAGGAAAGTTCTTCCCGCTCTTGGCGAGGCTTCGTGCCTAGATTTACTAGGGCTTAGGCTTCCCTTTAGGAAAGTTCTTCCCGCTCTTGGCGAGGCTTCGTGCCTAGATTTACTAGGGCTTAGGCTTCCCCTTAGGAAAGTTCTTCCCGCTCTTGGCGAGGCTTCGTGCCTAGATTTACTAGGGCTTAGGCTTACCCTTAGGAAAGTTCTTCCCGCTCTTGGCGAGGCTTCGTGCCTAGATTTACTAGGGCTTAGGCTTCCCCTTAGGAAAGTTCTTCCCGCTCTTGGCGAGGCTTCGTGCCTAGATTTACTAGGGCTTAGGCTTCGCTTTAGGAAAGTTCTTCCCGCTCTTGGCGAGGCTTCGTGCCTAGACTTACTAGGGCTTAGGCTTCCCCTTAGGAAAGTTCTTCCCGCTCTTAGCGAGGCTTCGTTATTGCGAATGGAGACAATTTGAGGCAAACAACGTTTCTGTTATTGTTATTGATAATACATTTTGAGGTGCTGGATGTTCCATGTATGAGGAATTTCCACTCCCTTTAGGGTTACAAGTTTGTAAGTGCTAGGACTTAGGACTCTTTTTACTTGGAAAGGTCTTTCCCACATGGGTGCAAGCTTGCCTGTGCCTTCACGTTTGCTTGTAGCCTCTAAGAATCTCATTACTAGATCCCCTTTGCCGAACACTCTATGCTTTACTTTCTTGTTGAAATGATTAGCAGCTCTTTGCTTGTAATTAGCCATTCGAATGCTGGCCAATTCCCTGAGTTCCTCTAGGAGATCGAGATCGATTCTTCTGGCTTGATCATTGTGTCTGTCTTCGCAATAATTGATCCTTCCACTAGGGAGGCCTATATCCACTGGAATTACTGCTTCTGTGCTATAGGTCAGGCTGAATGGGGTCTCTCCGGTGGGTTGCCTAGGAGTAGTTCTATATGCCCATAGGACATGGTGTAATTCATCTGCCCAGCTTCGACCATATCCTTCCAATCTCCGCTTCAGGCCTTGTAGAATAGTCCGATTTGTTACCTCCGTCTGGCCATTTGTTTGAGGATGGGCTACTGATGAGAAATGTTATTTGATCTGAAGCCCTGAACGAAAGGACCTGACTTTAGCATTATCGAATTGTTTGCCATTGTCGCTAATGAGCTGATAGGGAATGCCAAATCTGCACACTATGTTCCGCCATAAGAAGTTGATCACCTTTTCTGCAGTGATAGTGGCTAAAGGTTCGGCTTCCACCCATTTGGTGAAGTACTCCACTGCTACTAGGAGAAACTTTCTCTGACCTGATGCTGCGGGGAAGGGTCCGACTATGTCTAACCCCCACTTAGCGAAGGGCCATGCACTGGAAATAGGGACCTGCTCTGCTGCTGGAACATGTTTTCCACTGTCAAATTTTTGGCAGGAGGGGCACTTTTTAACAAATGCCACAGCTTCTTCTTTCATCCTCGGCCAGTAGTATCCTTGCCTAATCGCCTTAGCTGCCAGCGCTTTTTCGCCTATGTGCATTCCACAGGATCCTTCGTGTACCTCCCGAAGGACGTACTCGACTTCATTGGGCCTTACGCATCTCAGCCAGGGCAATGAATAAAGTTGAGCGTTATTGTTCGCATCAAATGACAAATTCTGCATTATTTTCTGCTATAAACAAGGGTTATACGAGCGTAAAATATAATATGTGCACTTTATATACCTCAAATTTATGTAAGATGCTCGTTTAACCTATATGATTGCATTTTCTGAAAATATATTATATGCAACATGAATCATATGAAGTCTAATCAGGCTCTAGGCCTTTGTCCTGACTGCCATAGACGTGAAACACTTCGCCATTGGGCTTTGGGATCGTCATCGTCAAGTGTCTGATGTTTGTCGAAGCGTCCAGGTCATATAGCAATGGCCTGCCCATCAAGACGTTATATGCCAAATGTGTCCTGACGATAACAAATGTGGCCATGGTAGTAACATTTTCGAGGGCGGTGCCAACTGTGAAGGGTAGTTTTGCCACTCCAATCGATGGGACCTCCGTTCCATCCAATGTGGGAACTGGATTTCCCATTTCTTCCAGATCTTCCTCCTTGAGACCCATCCTTAAATATGCTTCCCTCATCATCAGGTTGACCGAACTTCCTTTGTCAACCAGGATCCTTTTAACTACATAATTGGCTATAATCGCTTGAATCACCAATGGATCAGCGTGAGGGGTGCGAAGGGTACTTCCATCTGGCCTCTCTAGTCGATTTCCCCCTTTTCCACAATAAATGTATTCAGGCCTTTCGCTCCGCCTTCCTAAAGCCTTCGCACGATTTTTGCTTTCACTAGCGTCGCCTGGCCCTCCTGTAATACAATGAATGGTCCTTGCCGAACCATCATTTACTCTTCCCGAGTGTCTTTCTTTATCTTCGCTAGGGCCAGCTCTGCCTGATTCTTCTCTTCTTATGAATTTCCTCAAGTAGCCCTGTTTGATCAACCTTTCGATCTCCTCCATTAACTGCCTACAATCATTGGTATTATGACCATGAGTATCATAAAAGAGGCAGTATTTGTTCTGATTTCTTTTTTCTGGAGGAGCAACCATTGGTTTGGGGCGAGCCCATATATTTTGCTCTTTGAAAGTTGCGAAGACTTCGGCTGGACTGGCATTGAGGGGGGTGAATTTGCTGGGGTCGAAACTGGATCGTGATTGATTATTTCTTCCCCTCCTTCATCCACCAGTCGGCCTCTCATCTCGCTTTTCTTCCGCCTTCTTCTCTCGCTTTGCCTTCGGCTCTTCCCTAGGAATGATCTCCATTCCTCTCCGCTTTGCCATCTGGTTGAAGGCTAGAGCGTCATCTTGCCGTACATACTTTTGGGCCAATGCCATTGCATCCTCCAGGGTACGAGAAGCATGACGACAAAGGGCTTTGAGAAAATCCGTGTGAGAGGTTCCGTTCTGCAGCGCTTCCACTGCTCGAGCTTGGTCCAAGTGCGTCACTTTCAACGCTTCTCGATTGAATCGAGCCATGTAATCCCTTAAGGACTCATTCTCCCTTTGCACCACCGTTTCCAGATACTGAGTTTTTCGCTCCACCGGAATACTAGAAGCGAATCGGTGCATAAAGGATCTGGCCAGCTCTATGAAAGAACGGATACTTCCCTCTTCTAAGCTATCAAACCATCTCATTGCAGCTCCTTCCAAGGATCCCCTAAATGCTCTACATAGAGCCTCATCATCCGCCGTCTACAATTCTACTGCATGCTTGTAGTCCATGACATGGACCCTGGGATCGGTTTCCCCATTATACTTTTTCAACACCGGTGGTTTAAACTTGCTAGGCATAACGTATTCCCTGATGGATCTGGTAAAAGGAGACTTCAGGGTGAGTTTTAGGGTGGTATCCATGGTTTTCCTGTCATAACCTTGATTCATCTCTTCTAAAAACTTATTCATCGCATCTCTCACCTCCTCTTCCTTCTTTCTGTGGCTGTTGCCACTAACTGGTGATTTTCTGCTTCGAGCCCTCGAGGGGTGACTAGTAACAGAATATTCCCATCTATCCTGTTCCCTTCCTCTCGGGCTTTCTCTTTTTCCGTACTTTGGTTCTTTGTACTCACACTTCCCCTTATTCCTTCCTTCGCCCCGTTCCGTATTATTTGCATGAAAATTTTTTCCATGCGAAAACTTACGTTCACCGTCTGGAAGCGAAGCTTGCGTACTCCCTTCTTCTTCGGTCGAACTCTCCTCTCCTCCACGATGCTCTTCCGTCCTCCCCTCCACATTTCCACCCAAATGGACCAGTTGTTCTTCATTAACTCCTGGGGAAGGCCGAACCCCTGGGGCTCCCTGGGATTGCTTCTCATACTCTAAGGTTCGAGCAACATTCCTTCTCGGGGTGGCTTCTAGAACAGCGACAAGGGTCTGTGCCTGGGGAGTCTGTTCCTGGGAGCTCCTTACAAAAGCAGCTATAGTATTAATAAACTGCAATGCAGGAGCTAAATCTGGATTTGGAAGGCTCAAAGGGGTTTGGCTAGACCCAGCTGTGTTTTGTTGAGAGATAAGGAGCTGGAGGGACGTGTTTAGGTCAATGGGAGTTGCTAGAGGAGGATCAGTAGGTGTTGGAAGGGAATGTCTAGGATTTGAGGGAGTTGAAGATTCATGATCACCATGGTTCGTCATTATGGTAATCTTCTTTCACAGGCAAATGAAAGTAAAATGCAAAGTTGAGAGAAAGATCAGCTCGCAGTTCCCACAGACGGCGCCAATTTGATCAAGCTTGATCAGTATGAAAATGAATGGGCTGGATCTTCTCTTCTTGGATCTGGGCCGGATGCCTAAGCTTGATGCCTACGAAGGAGAAGAAAAAGGATCAGAGAGGAGTCAGGCCTTTTGCCTGGCTTTAACCCTCCGACGATCAAGTTAGTCCTTTCTTCAGAGTATTTTGGTGAAAGAAAAGGGATGAGAGAATGCCGAGTTTCAACTACCTGTGCTTAGACTTTTCTTTCCCTTTTGTATGATTTTCGGGTTAGGTACGTCTGACACCTTTCTTTTGAGGAAGGACATCCTCTGTCATTCGACCATGCTGGTTGGTGAAAGTTGGTAGCAGGCGCATGTCCCCTGTCCCATCCCTAGGGATGTCTGGTAATGGGGGTGTCAGGGCATGGTGTAGATTGTCTAAGGACTGATCCTCCTGCTGGATGACTGGACATATCATCAGAGGGCTTCGGCCCTTACTTGCTCAGCAAGTCATCCGGCTGGCGAAGGAGGGGAGTAGCATCTAGTGCGAAGGCCTTTGGACTTGGATCGTTCGAGGGTCCGGCCAATGGGCCCTGTTTTCGTTTATCAGTCTCTGAAGGCTTTGCAATGGGATTGGGCTACAGGAGGGTCCAAGCCTCTCTTGAGAGTCACTTTCATCCCTCATCAAGGACCCAAACAATAAGACAAAAAGAATCAAAAAGTTGAAATTCAATAACTTCACATAATTTTAGTTTGGTTAGGTTTTACTTAATTTTTATATTTTGAAATCAGAATCAAATCAAAAACTATCCTGAAGCTGCAAAACTGTAGTTTCAATTTCAATTGAGTTTAAATGGTTCGAGTCTGGTCGGTTGGTTAATTTTTGTTCAGCCCCATACGCAATTACAATGACATTTCTCTTCTAATTTTTTCCTACATCAAGAAATTATATATGAAATTTGGTGGAATTTCCTTACTATGATTTTGGCTGCATTTGAATTATATATCTACATCAACTTTAGGTGAATCCCCTCTTATTTCCTGTGGAAATTTCTTTTTTTGGCTTTATTTAAACCACACATCTATATTAACTCTTCAATTGTAATCCCTCTCCCCTCTCCCCTCTTCTCCTCTTTCCCTCTCTCTTCAAAAACATTGAAAATGAGAGAAATGGAGATCAAACTGCACAGGAAAAAGAAACAAATATGCAACCCGGCAAAAAAAAAAAATTTAGGAGTTGTTTATTTTGGAGACTCAGCTTTTTCTGAACTCTCTCCCTCATAGGCTTTCCAATGCTTGCCTCAATCTAAGCCCCCCAGAAATGGAGAAGAATAGAAGAATTGAAAAAAGCCTATGGCGAGAGAGTTCAAGAAAAGTTTGGTTCTCTTTTCCTACAGTTGTCAATCCTATGCACCCAGGTGGCCAGCTCTTTTAGCTTTGGATTTGGACTACAAGCAGTGTTGTAATCGGATTTGGACTAACATTGTCAACAATATAATGGTCTATAATGACAAAAATCTGCAAAGAACCGTAAATTCTCATATTAAAACAGGATTTAGTTTCTAAACTTTTTTTTTTTTTTTTTTTTGGTTGCTGGATTTTGCTTGTGATGCAGCTTTCTTTACATTTATTCTCAGTTCTCCTCTCACATTTATTATTATAGGAACATTCAACAGCAATCCAGGCAAGTGCTGATTCTTCCTCCGTTTTGATTTTCTCCGAGTCTCTGGCCAATCAAATCAGCTACAAGAATATCATTTCCATATGCTTGAAACTTTCTCAACACAATAGCTTCCCAGCCTCGCAGAACAAAGCATATACATCATTCTAAAATAACCAACATTTTAGCTGACGCTGCTAAACCAAAGCTTTTTCTTGGAGCAAGATCTTACCAATTAACTATTGCAGTTCACAAGGTAAGGGATCTTCTAATATATCTGACCAAAGAAAGTTGACTTTTCACAAGAGTTTCATACGAAAAGTTATTTATATGTACTGTTGTCAGATTTTCTGACAACTCAGAATTGTAAATTCTACCCATTGGTCTTCTGTATACTACACTTTGTATAAAAGTGGTGAGAATTTGCAAGAGGCATGAAGCTAATTTGGTTACTTACTGATTAAATCCTTCCTATTTCTCTTGTCTGAAAAGCTAGGTGAGCACAATAAATTATAGAACATTAAAAAAAGTTCAACAACAGGGAAGAAAAGGGATCAAGTCAGAACAATATACTACTATTTCATTTCTCTCTGTATTTGTTCTGAAAAGAATTAAACATTTGGATAAATGAAGATTATAAAATATTACAACAATTCTACCAAAGAATAAAGCAATTGCTTCACCTTCGTTCCTCCAGGAGATACTTGAAAGATTCTGATGAAGGCAAAATGAAACATATATTCACAAGACTACCCTGAGTCTGAAGTCTGAACCCCACCCTGCAGTGTCCATGCTCCTACGAAGTTTCAGTTGCCGCTTGGTGAAAGTCTAAATGTACATAACTTGACGTTTTGGATAACCCGATGATTTTATACCTAACAATTGCTTAAAAGACAGTAAAAAAATCAGTTGCCTCTATTGATAAAGACAAACATATTCCTTTCTCATGAGACTTTGTGCAAAATAACTGGGTCAATTATTTTGCCCCAATTTGAGAGGGAGCTTCACAAGTTCAAATTTTGATTAGTAGCAAGGACATCAGCTTTTTAGCCATTCCCGGAAATAAGATTGCATCTTGTCTCGATTTGCAGGATCCCCAACATTGACAGTAGGTATTATCCTGTCTGGCTTCAGAAACTGCAAATGAGGAAATTAGGATGATAGATCAATTTTCACAACGACAAATAAAGAATCATCCAGAAGGAAATAAATATGGATGACAAAATAGATATTTTCTGAATATGTTATGATGGATATGATAATTAGGCTTTGAAATGACCTGAACAAACTCCTTCAGTTCTGGGAAACTAGAGTGCTCACTGTAAGGAACCCCTATGACAATAGCAAAGGAATCATCAAGAATCATCCCTCATCTAACAAAATTTTTTTGGAGCAAATCATCAAGTTATTTTTTCCAAGGTAATTGAAAAACGGTAGATACCAAAAATCCAACATCTCAAACAGCCTGAAAGTAAGGTTCTTAACTAATAATATTCCAATACCATGTTGTGTTTATTCAAGGAACTGAAATCTCACCATAAATTGTGATATTGCCTTTAGAAACAGGTCTAATTAGATCAAGCTGTTTCCCTACACTTTCAGAGAAAGTCCAGCCTGGAGAAATTAAGGTAAGAGTATCAAAATTAAATTTGGAATTTTCTTGCAACAACAGAAAAAAAGAAATTAGAAAAAAATACAGAGATAAAAATGAAACAAAAATATACTATATGATTCACCTGTTGGTCTAAATGCCAAAACTGCTGCATATTGATTTATGTAGTTCTTCAAGTAATCTTTTAAGGTCTAAAGGAAATTGAAAAAACAATGACAGATTGACACAATAAAGATATAATTCATAGAAGTGAGAAATTCAAGGCTTGGAATCAGACCTCAAATCGCAGAGAAGATATAGGCAGCACATGGAGAGGTGTGCCCTTTGCTTGAGTACAGAGAGCACTTGAAAGATCAGACCAACCAAAAGATTGCAAAATCCGTCTCCTTGAAGCACTTGCATATATTTTAACCTAAAAAAGATACAAGCAAATGAAACTCTACCAATTCCATCAAAATTTGCCATTTTAAAGTATTAAAAACAGAATCAAAAGTTTTAATCACTTTTTCATTTACAGCTTTATGGTCAAATGCTTATGAACTCTGTTTTGCTTTCCTTATAATTTTCTGAAATTTAGCCAATGGAATATGACAATCCAGAAGATCCATGTTTACAAGAAACAAGCAGATGAACTCGTCCATGACCTGCCAGTTATCATATTGGTCCAATGTCTATGCCATAACTTATGGTATGTTGAGAAGTAATCCCCTAATTGAACTCAATTATTCAAGCAACTTTATATGCAGCATGTCCACCCAATGGAAAAAGTAGCTAAAAGAATACTTCATTGAAACGGCAAACAAACATACCCCTAAGGCCTTGGAAATGGCAAGATAAACACATTCTTTTCCAATGCTATATGCCCCAACAACAACAAGTGTTTTGGGTTGCCTTTTGAGGAAGTCCTTAGTAACTCGAACAACAAAACTCAACACATCTTCTTTAGAAGGGAACCTGAAAACAAAAAATTGTTTTCAATGAACAACATAACGTTTAAGCAACTGAAATGCTAGATTCAAAAATAGGACTTCTAAATAAGTAGAGATACAACAATTTTCATACTTGTACTTTGGGTTGCAATAAGTTGTATCCAGGTAAAGTACATTAACTCTATGATTTACGAGAAGGGAATAAGATTGCATAAACTTAGAAGCCCTAAAATCTCCAGTATGCAAGTAGCAAACTCCAGTTGGAAGACGAAAATGAATCAAAGCAGCACCTGGACAGTGATTAGCTTCTAATAAAGTTACTCTAACTCCTTCAATAACATACTCAGTATTAAGTTCCAAAGGACTGATACATCTGAGAAAACAAAACAACAAAATAAAAAATAACAATTAATCAAACCTCAATCTCCAGCTACCCATTTAAACAACAAATTTGATAATTCTTACGATGAATTAACAGAGAGGCAGAGCGAAAGGAGACGAGCAGTGAGAGGGGTGCAATAGATAGGACCATGGGACCATCCTTTGCTAAGACCTCCATAATGATCATAATGAAAATGGGTGAGGAAATATGCAGAGCAACCTTGAATTGAACCATAACGAAATGCATCCACAGCAAAGGATGTTCCTACGATCAATATTTAACTAGAAAATGAGACTAAATAACAGAGAATATATTGTGAACTGTGAATTGTGAATTGATCTTCACTAACCAGGAATTCTTTTGTAGAAAGGGCAAACACGAGTCCGATTATTGTTAGTGTTCGCCAATTTGCCAAAATCAGTGGAAATTGATTCTCTAGGGTTCATTGCAGAGGCTGAGGCTGAGGCTGTCTTCAATTTCTTCGATGGAGGCGGAGATAAAATGAGAGGCGGCTTATTAGGTTTCGGCTTATTTAATCCCCACATTTCCAATAAATTTGTCTGTTTAAGCTTTTTGTCCAAAGTATTATTAGCATCTCCGCCATTCGTCGCCGTCGGCAACAAGCAAGACCAATCGGCTCCACAGCGATAGAAATCAGCTGCGAAACTGTCTTCTTCTCCAAATCCGTTTTCCTCCTCAATCTCAAAACTTTGTTTCTCCTCATCTATAAGCTCATTGTTGTGTAACGCCAGCCATTCATCATCGTCGCCATAATCAGGTTCAATCATCTTCTCAGCTGTCTGCAACTACGCGCGGGTCCTTCGACACCGTTTTTCAAATTGAAGATTTCGATTTTCAAAAGTGAATTGTCTATCCTTTCCCGGTCTCCCTCCTTGAAATTACAAATTTTTTAAAAGAAAATGTTGATCTCACGTTGAGCTTACGTAGGATTGACTGCATCTGATTATAACCTTAATAAAGCGTCTACCACCATTCGCGCCGTGTTACATCACCCCCGTACCAGTAGCAAACTGTAAATTTTTTTTTTTTTTTTTTTAACGATATGTATGAATTCCACAAAATTCATTTTAAATTTTATATTTAAAAAAAATTACGAACAAATAAAATTTATAAAATTTAATAAAATTTATTTGAAATTTACATTTTTAAAAAAAATTATCTTTGAAATATTAAAAAAATTTACATTTTAATTTTGTGAATTTAATTTCATAAAATTAAATATAATTAATTTAAATCTCATCAAAATATGAAAAATTTTCAAATGGATTCCATAAAATTAATAAAACAATATTAAAGGCAAAAATATCCTTATTTTTCTTTTATTCATGTTCTTTCCCTCTCCACTCTTTCCCTTTTCTCTTTCTCCACTCTTTCTGTCTCTACTTTTGAACATTAAAAATATTTATTTTAATTTTATGATTTTAATTTTATAGAATTGAACATAATTAAATCAAATTCCATTAAAATAAATGAAATTTTCAAATGAATTATGAAAAATCAACAAAACAATATTAAGAACAATAATACTCTTCTTCTTTTTTTCTTTTTTTTTTCTGTGTTTTATTCATACTCTTTTTCTCTCCTCTCTCTCCCTCCTTTCTCCCCCCCTCTCCCTCTCTCTTTCTTCTTTTATTGCTATCTTTTTTAATATTTTTCTCTTTATTTTTTTCTTTTACTTGTTTTTCTTCCAACTATCTAATTTTTTTATTATATTTATAAATAAAATATTAATTATAAATATAAAATATAATTATTTTTAATTACTTTTCTAATTATTTTATTTTTCTAATTATATTTATTATATTGAGAGTATTTTAAGAATTAAGGAAAAAAAGGTTCAATTACAAATTTGTTCAAACACAAAAATATGGAATTAAATTGAATCATATATTGGGTAAAATATTATTTAATCCCCAAAGTTTAGTGAAATTAATGAATTTGTCCTTATATTTTGAAAAGAGTCACTTTTAGTCGTTTAAGTTTCATTATAACAATTAGCCTTTTCATCTATTTTTGTAATTTTTTTTTATCAAAAATAAAAATAAAAAAATAAATTTAAATATCAAAATACCCCTCTCCCCTCATATCCATCTACCATATATGTTCTTTGTCACATTAATTCCGCGATTGAAACAATTGCTAAGACCCAATTGTGTGAAAAATTGCAACTCAAAAGCAAATAATGACCCAATTGTGCTTGATCAACAATGAAGGAGAAGACCGAAGCACATGAACTAGCAACAGCAACAATAAGCAAATGACCAAGCTGATTGACAACAAAAACATGAATCCCAATTGTGGAACTTGCGTTGGCGATGTGACTTATTGGTGCCGGTTTGCGAGTATCTTGCGAGATAAAGCTAGGATGTCAATGACGATCAGTGTGGAGCAAAATCGCTGGCCATATCGGAGCCAATATTGAGCTTATAGGAGTCGGTAGTGATAAGCATCTCTTCTCCAATGCCATCAATTGGTGCTTGAAAGCGTTAGTAGCATTTCTTAGGTATGGTTTCAACAATTACTCGTGCTCAAATTATTTTCTTTAAATTGAGTATGGGTTAATGTCAAGTTTAGCTCCAACAATTTAACATTAATAGAGATTTTTGCTCTCTGGGTTTTGAGATTAGTATATAAATGTTCGTATGTGAGAGAAATAGTTGAAATGTAAAATTTAATGACAAATAAAAGGTATTTTGCACTTTAAATACATTTTTAACGAAAATAATAATAGAAGAACTACTTTGTTGACAGAATAAAATACGAAGAACTAAATAGTAACTTTTTTTAAAATGTAGAGACGAAACCATTAATTTTGCTAAATCTCATATACTAAATAGTATTTTACTCTTACATATTTTAAGTTGTATCTTTCTAAATATGAGAATTTATTTATGAATAAACTCTATATTTGTAATTCATTTATTCCAAACTGATTGTAAATAATATGTTTTTTCATAATTATACTAATTTTTTTTTTATCAATTATACTCTAATTTAAAAATATAATTACTAATTCCATCTTAAATTATAATTATAATAAAAATACTAATTCCATCTTAAATTATAATTGTATAAAAATTTTATTAATTAAAAGACAAAAATATCAAATTAATTCTTAAACTTACTGTATATGATATGGTTAATTTAATATCTAAATTTTGATTGAAGTTAAATTAATTTTTTAATTTATAAAGTTGATTAGTTGAATTTTTAGCTTGATAATATGTTAGTTTACTAAATTCACAAAGTTGAAGAATCCTATTAATTTGGATTGAAATTTATGCATTAAATTGATGATATGGCAGAATAAGTTTGAAAATCAATTTTATTTTTTTTCTTCACATTAATATAAAAATATTATGATCATTATTTTTAATTTCATTATAGGATAAATTGTAACTAAATTTTAAAATTGGGATAAATTTGAAAAAAAGTATAATTACTAAAACTAATGAAAGTTAAAAGTAAATTTATCCATCTATTAAACTGTTTTTTTCTTAACATAATGATAATAATAATAAACAACTGTAATAATAGCCGCCTAATAATAATGATAATAAACTACTGTAATAATAGCCGCCTAATAAAAGTCAATTTTGATAGTCCTAAACTGTTTCCTACTAATGGTCAATGAAAATTGCAGACAAGTCAATTAATTCCGGATTTTATTAGACTTAGGATAAAGGTCCATCTATTAGAGTTTTCAAACTTATATTATTTCCTTTTTTAAACTAATATATACATCTATTCTTTTTAATTATGTAACCAAATATGATTTTGATTATTATTGGATGAAAGTGTTTTTTTTTAATTATTATTTTCATAAAATTGCATAATGTTTTAATGTGACAAATTTACTTATTAAAAATGTTTTAATTCTCTTAAATCCAGTAGCCCATCAAATGCCTATAAAATTATGCATAATATAACGATTAATTCTTATTTCGTGACTAAAATGAAATTAGAATTTAAAAGTTAGGAACAAAAATAAATATGCAAAAGAAAAAAAAAATTAAAATTATAGCAGTAATATGCACAATTTTTAAATTTTAAAGTTGTAATTTTGAAAATATATACAAAATATATAAGTAATTTTCAATTTTTTTTGAATATTATTATAGCCATAATTCTCAATTATATGTGAAATATATGAGTAATTAATAAAATTTAAGAATATTTGAGAGGAAGGGTGTTATTATTATATTTTCTAAAGAAAAATACATGATATAAATTTAAAGGTTTGGGAGGTTATTTTGTATGCATTTAAAAATTTTGTACTAAATATATGGGTATAAAGCATAATGTTTAAAAATGTGGGCTATCACTAAACCACTCAATAATGTGGTATTATGTTTTTTTTTCATCTTAATTTTTTGTTATACTAGAGAGGAGAATATCAAAGAAAAACATAATAGACTGAATAATAAAGAGTAGTTTTTCTTTTTAATAACTCTAATAAAATTTATGACAACTATTTATAATTTCGTAGTCTTTTCTTTTTAACTATTGGTAACAACTATTTTTCATATTACATTATTTTCCTGTAATCATATGATATTTTAATTTTAAAAATAAATATAAAATCTTTTTTTTTTTTAGAAAAATGATAAGCAAAAGGATAATTTTGTCCAAATAAATTTTTTTACTCTAACATTAATCATAGCATTTTTGGCAATGTGGCTCCCCAAAAAATATAATCAAACTAAAATAATAAAATTTGTGTTAATTTCATGATTGATTTTTAGCCAGCATTAAGAAAAAAAAAAAAAAAAAAAAGAGAAAAAATCAGAATTTCAATCTTACTAATTCTTTTAAAGGCAGATCAATCTCATTAATGTTAAAATTTAATTTCCATATTAAAAAAAATTAATAATATTGTAAATGAAATGGTATATGTTTTTGAACATATTTTTCTGCAATTAATTGACATTATCACTTCATGTGTTTTACATAATTTATTTTTTTAGTTATAAACAAACAATATTAACTGTATTAAGTCATATTCTCAGCCTAATCAAAAAGACTTTGAACTTCCTAAAATTAAAACAAGGTTTTCATGTAGTGGACCTCCTTAAAATTTCCAACTTTTATTTTTAATTTTCAAGAATGTTAGGTAAGTAGACATATTATTAACATCTTCCGGTCAATAATAATAAAACAATATATTTAATCGAACGGCTAATATTTTAAGTTGTGTGTCGAAGTAATTTCATGAATAACAAACAAAAGAAGAGTGTAAGAAGAAGAACGATGGAGTGACGCGTAGCAGATTGTTGCGCCGACAGTTTTTTTTTTTGAGTACGGACGCAAATCTAAAATGCATTAGGCCAAAAAGGAAATCAGTCCATAAGGTAAAGCATCACGATTATGGCATTGACCCAACACCAAAGCCAAAGCCAACGCCAATGCCTTTCTTCTCTTCTTCCTCTCTAGACGCCTCAGACCCGTCAAATTCTCCCTCTTCCTTTTCCTTTCCTACCAATGCCAAATTAAACAAAACCCAGAATATTCTTTTTATTTTTTTTGTTTTTGAATTTTCTCTCTGAACAAACAAGAATTACAAGGAACTACTTGTGGGCATTCAATAGAAAGTTAGAAAGAAGAAAAATCTGATATTTTTTGCCCTTTGGATCCGCTGTATATCAATTATTATAGAAAAAAAAAGGAAAAAAAAAAGAGAGACAAAAAAAAAAAGTTTTTGTGGGTGCATTATTCTTTGTTCCTCCTTCAGGATTTTGGGGTAAAGAATGTTTCTTTTTTTGTGAATACCATTTATTGATCTGCATTTCTTGGTTTCTAATTTATTAGATCAGGCATCGTCTTCTTTAACCCTTTTATTTTTTGTGGGGTGGATGGAAGGTGGGGGTGAAGGGGGTTTAAGTTTTTTTTTTTTTTTTTCCCCTGTTTAATGTAAGATTTCAATCTCAACTACCCTTTTTCTAAGTTCTCTAAAACTTATTTGTTTTGTTTCTTCAGATCTTATCATGACATTTGCTAGCAATTATCAGCTATTATGTATAATCACAAGTTCAGAACTGAAAATTCTGTATAATTTATAAATATCTGCAGGTAAAGTACAGAGATTTGTATTCATTTCCATCTGTGAGTTGTTGTTTCCTTCCTAAAAGTGGGTGTTGGAGATTCTGCATTGTGAACTCAGGAGAGGAATTTCTCATCTTGTTTCTCTGCATCTGTGTTGATTGTGAGAATCATTAATCATTGAACCTATACAGCCTTGGGATTAAACTGTATGTGGGCTCTCCTTTGGAGCTTCATTCGCTGTAAGCCATGGGAGAGTGGGTCATTGGAGCTGTCATCAATCTATTTGGAAGTATTGCCATCAACTTTGGGACTAACCTTCTTAAATTGGGTCATACTGAGGTATGCCATGCTCTCTTTTTCTTGCTCAGTTCATCTGTCTAATGGATAGTAGTCTTCTAGTGGTGCTAAATGGTCATGACATGTTTGCAAAATCCATTTAGTTCTCATAGAAGCTGTATAAATTTGTGCTTGAGTTGATGTGGCGCTTTCGTACTGCAACTGTACAAGATAAAGCAATTATAAAGCCAGCTGAATCCTAATAGAAGTTCTGCATTGTTACAATTTTATCTCTGTTCCATTTGCTAGTGAAAGGCCTAAGTATTTGGGTTCACAATTTATAACCTTTATGAGTTTCGGTTCTGCTAAGCCATATACAGTAACTATGAATTTACAATGAACTGAGTTTACTTTCCATTTCTCATTTAATTTTTTTCATCATTTTTATACCCCTATTTAATATAGAGCAGTTAGAGATATCAACAATTGATTATGATGCCTTTATATCTAGGCATCATGTAGTGAGCTTCAATGAATCTAGCTAAATTATTTGCAGAGAGAACGGCATTCTATGCTAGACATTGATGGTACAGGTGGGAAGAGTCATTTGAAGCCAATTGTATACTTCCAGACTTGGAGAGTTGGTGAGGTCTTGTCTCATTAGATCTAAATGACTTAGTGGAGTTCTTATATTTATAAAGTGATGTAGCTCTTAATCGTCATCCTTAAATGTGTGATATTTTTCATGCAGGTATTTTGTTCTTTTTTCTTGGAAATTGCCTTAATTTCATTTCCTTTGGATATGCTGCTCAGGTCAGTGCGGATAATATATTCCTAGGTCTTGTCATCTGATTTTGATTAAATCCTATTAGGGGCTGCGTATTCATATAAGTGTGGTCTTTTACTCCTTTTTTCTGTTTTTGATGACCACTGCATGCTTTATATGATTGGAATTTGGACAACATATCTGTATTTCGACATCTTTGTCCTTGCTTTTTTCCTTTTTTCATTTTATTTGCCTCTCTCTTCTTGCTATGCAGTCACTTCTTGCAGCCTTGGGATCAGTTCAGTTTGTATCCAACATTGCATTTGCCTACTTTGTGCTAAACAAAATGGTGACTGTTAAGTATGTTAAAGCCTGAAATGATATCTAATTTTGAGAACCATAACAGTGTGGAATTTCATCTGCTACATTGTAGTTATTGAGGTGATACCAAGTAATTTATTTTCTTTTCTTTTTGGCAGAGTCCTTGTTGCTACAGCGTTTATTGTTCTGGGGAATGTTTTTCTTGTTGCCTTTGGCAACCACCAGTCTCCTGGTACATCACTTGTTCTTGAAACATGGTGTGTGTAATTTCTGTTGCATGTGCACTTCTATACAGTCTGACATTCTGCACCATTATTGCATTTTGTTCAGCATAGAGTTTCCTAAAATTAGTCTTGTGAAGTATATCATACAGAAAATATATGATATTTAGTAACTAATATATTTCCAAATGTAGTGAATAATGTATTGCTGAAATATGAAAAGATCAATATGAAACTTTATTGTGAAGTTCCATTGATTTTTAAATGGGTGTGATGGACATCCGTTTTTAGAATACTTAAAACTGGTTGAAGTTTGTCGAGATTTTGTTTGAACTAAAATAGAAACTGGGGAAATAGTGGGAACATTACATACAGACAGACCATAAATGAAATAATGCACTGTGATTCTCTTAAATTATGTTTGCTAACTCAAATTCTGTCAACCTGTTTGTTGTTTTTATAAATATAGAACTTATGGTATTATTATAATTGAATTAATGCTAGCTGCTGGATTTGTTGTGCTCTACTGCACGTGGACATTTATTCAATGTTTACTGATATTACCTGCTTTTGTAAGCCTATTGGCAGATGTGAGGACAAATGCTGATAGAAAATCATACACAAGAATTAGAGTTAGTTACCATGCTGATCTTCTTTTGATTTTGTCTCTTAATTTTTTAGTTGTCTAGATTCTTGCTTAGCACAAACATTCATTGTTTATGCCTTTTATTTTACTTTGAAACATTTCTTTTTCGTACAAGAATTAAATTGATCACTTTAACTAGAATAACGGATATGCCTGTAGTGGGTGGCAGTTGTTCCACATCTTGTAATTATATGGTATTGAAAAGTGAATCATTACTAACATCCACCTGCTTCTAGCTGTTAAAGGTTGTACATATCTGAGATTTCTGGTCTAGCATTCTCTATCTCCTTGCACTAGGATTTTTTACTCAGAATATCAATTAGGCACATTGTCATTGTCATCTCTGGCGACAACCAACAGTCATTAAATTGGTTAATACTTGTTGTATGATTAGCAAGGTTGATTTGTTTATATTTTTTTTTCCCATCTAATCAGTATACACACCGGAGCAATTGGCGGAGAAATACAGCAACATGACATTCCTTCTTTATTGTATGATTTTGGTCTTTGTTGTTGCGTTGCATCATTACATTTACAAGTAAGATCTGTTAAGTGGCAGTTATTTTTTATTATTCTTTTTTTTTTATTTGCTGGTCAATATCTCTTTATTTCTCTTATTCTACATATGTAATATGCAGGAGAGGAGAACTTTTAATAGCTCTTTCTGGACAAGACCTTAGACCTTATTGGCAGATGCTTCTTCCTTTTTCATACGCTGTGGTTTCTGGTGCAGTAGGATCATGCTCAGTGCTGTTTGCAAAATCTCTGTATGTTAACCGCCTTGGTCGTTGTGTTTGTAAGACATTGTCTGGGATAGTTGTACATCCATGTTTTTATTCTGATGACAAGTTTCTTCATTTCAGATCAAATCTTCTAAGATTGGCCATGTCTAATGGTTATCCGTTGCACAGCTGGTTCACTTACTCCATGCTTCTTTTATTTTTTAGTACAGCTGGATTTTGGGTAAGATTGCATCAGGAATCAGATTTGTATATTCTTGTTTTTCAACATATCAAAATGACCCACCCTCATTGATGCGATGAGTTACCAAACTTTAATCAGATTCACATTTTCTACTTGTGCAGATGACGAGGTTGAATGAAGGATTGTCACTATTTGATGCAATCCTCATTGTTCCAATGTTTCAGATTGTTTGGACTTTCTTCTCTATTTGTACAGGTTTTGTCTACTTTCAGGAATATCAGGTTCGCACTCTCTCTCTCGCTCTCTCTCTCTCTCTCTCTCCAGTTTGGTTGTGGCATTTATTGTTGTTTCTGTTCTAGGGCCAACGAACTTACCAAATTTGGAAAAATTAAGAAGCAAGTTTAGTCAGTGATGTGCTTTGACTGCAGAAAGTAATTCACTATGAATATAAAATCTTATCCTTTTTAATCTAGGAATCTAGCTGTTGTGCCGGGAGTTATCGTGGTGAATTGTGTCTATTAATCCTACCCACCTTTCCTTTCTCCATGAGACAAGTTTAACCCAGCAAATCCAAAGAGATCTGTTTATTTCCATTTTTCTTTTGGGTACTCGTCCATGAAAGTTAATGGCATAGTCTCGTTATAACATTATAGGGCACTTAGCTGATACAGAAACCAGCTCCACTCATGTTCTAATCTAGAATTTGCCTATTTGACTGGTGATATGCAAGCAGATGTGTGTTGCAGGCATTGTTTTCATATTAATGTACGCAGACTCTTGATAATTCATTCTTGCATTATTTAACTGGATATTGTATCCTCTGGAGTTGGGATTTAGACCATCTGGTAAGCTTATTGTTTCTTGTGACAGGTATTTGATGCACTTAGGACAACAATGTTCATACTAGGGATGCTTTGTGTCTTCATTGGCATTTCTTTGCTGGCACCTGATGAGCCAAGAGGTACTTGCAATAAGGTTTTGTACTAAATGTAATTCCACAGTGGACAAAAGTTTGAAACTTACGTTGAAAATTTTCAGGTGGTGAAGTCAAAGATAATACATCTTTAGTTTCAATCGTGTCTTCAAGCGAATCAGACAGGTACAATACATTTATAGAAAACAATTCTCTTTTTTTTTTTTTTCCTCCAGAAATTGGCGAAATCTTTGAAGTTTTGGATTACCCATTTCTTTTTCAGTATTTGTGATAGAGAGATTAGGATCCTCCCAAGTTCATCATGTTCATTTAATTTTAGGATATCATTTGAAAATGCATGGTCATGATTTTATATTACAACCATCAACAAATGGTCTGCATCTGCTTCTGTTTTTTTTTTTTTTGGGTCTTCCAAAGCAACATCATTAAGTTTGAAATTTGATATTGTGGCATGTGTGACTAATTATTATCAAATGTCATTATATGATACCAATTTTGTTTTTGTCAAATTGGATCAGTATTTATCTGTGAATTTCACCAGTTTTTGTCACTCATGTATTTGGTATAGGCTGGTCAACCCGGTTGAAGATGCACAAAATAAAGACCCAAGATCATTTGTGCAAGGAGTAGCAGTGAAGGTTACAGAGATGCTAGCTAAGGCAAAGGTTAATACCAATTGAAATGATTATTCTTTGTTTTTGTCTGGCCAGTTAATGAGGTGTAAATGTGAATTAGGAATTAACAAAAGCCTTCTTCTTCTTCTTCCTCTTCCTTTTTTTCTTTTTGGCAGGCTGCTTGTTCTTTTTCGCTAGGTTTTGGAGAGGACTCAATCAATGCATCTGCAGTTCTTGTGATGCCTATGGTTTCATCAAAGATGACGGGTTTCAGGGGAAGCGTATTTGACCGGCCTAAGATTTTCTCGCTGAGAAATTCTGGTTGGAGTAAGATCTCAATGGATGAAGATGGTGTGAAAGTGCTAGACTCAAACCCAGTACTTCCTCAAAGCCTTTGATAGAAGTAGCTAGCAGCAACAATGCATATTAAAAGTTTGCCACTGAGGACCTTTTTCCTTTTTATTCTTTTTCCCCTTTAAATTGTCTCTGTCAATAGCATTACAATTGTTTAGGATTGTCTACTCTGAAGCATTCTTGTAGTTTTGAAACAGCAACATTTTGTATATTCTTTGTTCACTTGATTCAAAGGAAAGGAAATATTAATTTGTTTTTTTTCTTATGAAAACAACAAAATTAATTTGTTTATTGTAGTTGCCTTTTTTTTTTTACACCCTTTTTTTTTGCATTGATTAACATTTACATATTTATCCAATTCTCCTTCCTTCATATTTCATAATTTCATATGTTTTGTTGCAAAAATTTAAAAAATATATATATATATATATATATATATATATATATATATATATATATATATATATATATATATATATATATATATATATATATATATATATATAT
The DNA here is from genome assembly GCA_947687605.1 of Reutealis trisperma. Lineage (NCBI taxonomy): Eukaryota > Viridiplantae > Streptophyta > Magnoliopsida > Malpighiales > Euphorbiaceae > Reutealis > Reutealis trisperma. The sequence continues at coordinate 418,016 of CANTUT010000242.1, read as the reverse complement.
ATATATTTATATGTATATATATATATATACTTTCATGGGATAAAAATCTTCATTTGGTTTAGGATGATAGTATAATAATTGTTTCTAATTTTATAATTATTGAGATTATAAATAATTATTATGCAGAATGGCTAAGTATATGAAGCAAATATTTCATACTCAACATTGAGAATAAGATAATATTTACATTACCTTTGTTTCACGGATATCTTAAACATTGTTCGGTATAAAAATTTTAATATATAGTATTAAGTAATTTTATTTTTGTAATTTTATATTTGATAAAATAGATTAACAAATAGAATAAAAAGTGATATATTAATAAATGAAATAAAAAATGAGATTATTTTAAAAAATAAAATGTCACGTGTATTAATATTACAGCTTAATTAAGTAATTTCATGTACTAAATAGATTGTTAATGTTTGAATTTGTTAAATTTCATAATATGAAATTCTTGTAAATCTAAGTCTTACATTTCTCTCAAAAATATATAAAAATAAATTTTATTTAAAATAAATAGTTTATTTGTGAATAAGATTTTTTTTTTTAATTATCTTGAGTTTTTAAAAAAATTAAATTAATAAAATGAATATTGTCATTTGTAGCAAATGTCAAATTCCATTTCAATAGCTGAAAATTAAGACAAACTAGAAAATGACGTGCCAAATTTAAAGAGCTGTAAATTTCATGCAGAAGATAAAGCACTGGTGGTTCTCTCGCCGGAGCTTCTCCTCTTGCCCTTTCTTATGGGCAGAAGCAAAAACACAAGCTCAGCAGCTCTTCTCACCCCCAATTTTACCAGACACATGCATTTCACTTATCAAGCAATGCTCCTCTCTCCATTCCCTGAAAATGGTCCAAGCTTCCATGCTCCGGTCCCACCTTCATCTCAATCTCTACTTCTTGACCAACCTTATAACCCAGTTCGCTTCCCTTGGCTCCATCTCTCAGGCCCACTCTCTCTTCTCTTCTTCCCACTCTTTTGATCCCTTCCTTTGGAACGTCATGATCCGTGGCTTCGTCGACCATGCCCTGTACTATCACTCTATTCTTTTGTATCAGAAAATGCTAGAAATGGGCATTCGACCCAACAATTTCACCTTCCCTTTTGTTCTCAAGGCTTGCGGGTTTCATGGCGATGTTAAATTTGGTGTTCAGGTTCATAAGGATGTTATAGAATTCGGGTATGAATCGAATGTTTTTGTCGGAAATTCCCTTATCTCAATGTATGGTAAATGCGGACACTATGATCTTTCTCGACAAGTGTTTGATAGAATGCCTGAGAGAAATGTCATTAGCTGGAGTGCAATTATTTGTGTTTGTTCCCTCAATAGCCATTTTGAAGAAGGGGTTTCCTTGTTTTGGAGGATGTTGAACGAGGGAATTAGACCCAACAGAGCTGTCATCTTGAATGTTATGGCTTGTGTTCGTCGAGAGGACGAGGGTAATGACATCTGTAGAGTTGCTGCAAATAATGGGTTTGATTTCGATCAGTATGTCCAAAATGCAGCATTGAGAATGTATTCTCGATGTGGAAGAATGGATTTGGCTCGAAGAATATTTGATGGGATTTTGAATAAGGATTTAGTGACATGGGCGTCAATGATTGAAGTTTATGCACGAGCTGATTTGCCACTTGAAGCTCTCTGCCTATTTAAACAGATGATTTTACACAGGATATTTCCTGATTCTGTCACCCTTCTTAGTGTGGTCCGAGCATGTTCTGTTCTAGCATCTTTCCAGCGGGCACGAGCAGTTCATGGTATCATTGTTTTAACTGGTGGGTTCTACAACAATCAATTAGCAGTTGAAACTGCTACTGTTGATTTATATGTGAAATGCGGAAGCTTAACTTATGCTAGAAAGGTTTTTGATAGGATGCAGAACAGAAATATAATCTCATGGAGCACTATGATTTCTGGGTATGGGGTACATGGCCTTGGAAGAGAAGCGATTGATCTCTTTAATCAAATGAAAGCTTCAGTGAAGCCAGATGATATAGCATTTGTATCAATATTGTCCGCTTGCAGTCATGCCGGTTTAGTTGCTGAAGGGTGGGAGTGCTTTAATTCCATGACTAGAGATTTTGGGGTCGCTCCAAGAACTGAACACTATGCTTGTATGGTTGATCTTTTAGGCAGAGCTGGCAAACTAGATGAAGCTCGTGTTTTTATCAAGAGAATGCCAATAAGGCCAGATGCAGGTATTTGGGGAGCACTGCTTGGGGCTTGTAGAATACATTCAAATGTAGACCTTGCTGAGATAGCAGCAAAAGCGTTACTTGATTTGGATGCTGAGAACCCTGGGAGATATGTTCTCTTGTCCAACATTTATACATCATCTGGTAAAACAAAAGATGCTGATAGGATCAGAACTCTAATGAAGAATAGAAGGGTGAGAAAAATGGCTGGCCACACAATTATAGAGATTAAAAACAAAGTCTATACATTTGTGGCTGGGGATAGGTCACACCCACAAACAGCTCTGATTTATTCAGAGTTGGAAAGAGTGGTGAACAGGATTCGCAAAGAAGGGTACACCCCAGATGTAAACTTTGTATTGCATGATGTCGAAGAAGAGACAAAGGAGAAAATGTTGTATCTGCATAGTGAGAAGTTGGCAATTGTTTTTGGACTCTTGAATTCAAGACCAGAGAGTGTAATTAGAATTAGGAAAAATCTAAGGGTTTGTGGAGATTGCCATACTGCTACTAAATTTATTTCCAAGGTTACAAGAAGGGAAATTATAGTGAGAGATGCCCGCAGATTCCACCATTTCAAAGATGGAGCGTGCTCTTGTGGAGATTATTGGTGAGAGATATTCTATTTCAATGGTTAATCATCTACATAATGCAAGATTAGACAGTCTTTGAGATGAAGCAAGACTGTTAAATTTGACACGCTTGGTCTTGGACAAGTTACATTAGCTTTTTGAATGTTAGCTGGTTGGTACTTGTCCATGTTGAAGATGTGATACACACTATTCTCAACTACTTATTTTCTTATCAAGATGTGGCCCATTTGAGGCCAGTACAAAGAAATTGGCTTTTATTCGGGCGTCCAAACTCCAAATATGTGGACTGGGATCCTCCTTAATAAAGTTGCTAACGTCAAAAAGTGTAGGCCCAGAGATCATATAACAGTTTGAAAGCTTTCACCAATACGAGTAAAATTGGCTTAAATTCAAACATTATGGATGTCTGCTGTATATTGCATATTACAGTTGAGAATTCACAGTTGGGTTGGTTGGTTTCTTAGCTATGTTAGTTTCTTTATCTATAAAGGAATTTGAGGGGTGGGCAATCAAACTAAGAATCAATGGATTCGAAATCCATGGAACTCAAAGTCATGTACGGCAGTGATCTGAAAGCTTTCAATTTCTTCCAGAAACTCCTAGTGTATGTCCTTGTTTCGATTGTAAGCGATGATCCTGACAAGAAATTGAAGCAGGACCAGCGACAGAGAACACCTACAGATATAGAAGGAGATGGAAATCCTGAGTGGAATCATGAGATGCAATTTGATCTGAGTGATGTTTCATTTGTCGATTGTGATCATCTCTTTATTCATTTTGATCTACGCCATGAAGGACTATATTTTGGAGATAAAACTATTGGGGAAGTTCGTGTTCCCTTGAAGGATTTGATCCAAGAAAGTAGTGGGATCCTCAGGTTTGTGAGTTATCAGATCCAGACTCCAGATGGTAAGCCCAATGGAGTTCTGAATTTCTCTTGCAAGGTGCTTGTGGAGGGTAAAGAAATGGGGATTCATTCCCCAGTGAATGAGGTAACTGGGTATCCAATAATACATCATCAACATCAGTCACCAGAGATTCACAATCCGACATCAGAAGTTCAGATCTCGTCACCTAAAATTCATTATCCATTTCTAGAATTGGAAGACAACTACCAGGTAACTCAAATTAGCTATTCATCTCATGGAACAGAGTATTCATCTCAAGAAAGTCATAGTCCTCCTGCACCGAATGTCTATTATCCACCATCACCATCACTGCCGCCGCCACCACCACCGCCACCACTGCACCGACCTCCCCCCCCACTGCCATATGGGGCATGCTGGCATCCTCCTTATCCACCAGGATTCCGTAATTGGATGCCGAGGGAAGTTTATGAGTATAGTATGCATGAGAATTGGGGTCCAACATCACACAGTTTTGGTAATGTTGAGAAAAGGAGAAATGAGTTTCAAGCTTATTGGAATGGCAGGTAAGACCTCTAGGGAGATGCAATATTATTTTAGATTTGAATGATTGTTATGCTGTTGCATTGCCTCATCTATAGAGCATAACTGCGAGTGAGATGGCTTGTCTATAAAGGAGAGATTTTGGCAAATAATGCTTTTTATCAATCACTGTTGTCCTAACTCAGTTGCTCACATATTTAGTGTACAGCTTATATTTAGGAGAATTCGATGTAGAAACTCCAAATGTATAGCCTAATTAATCGGGCAAGAAAAAAAGAATAAATTTGTGTGTTTATAAAATAGGTAAAAATTCGAGTTCAAGCCTTGAATTTAGTTGGAGCTAAATTTACCAAAATAAATAAACTAAATGGTTCAAGATGTCATCTAAAAATTATACAACTATATCAACTATGAAGCTAAGATATATTTCTGAAGCAATTATACTTTGTTATCCTTTGTTCTCTTCTGTGGTAATCTCTATAATTGCAATAGCCAATCCAGTAGTTCTTGGACAATTAAAAAAACAATACATGCATGATTGTAAATACCATACAAACTAGCTACAGCTTACTACAATAATATAAACACATCTAGCTTATACAATTTGAGTTTGCCTTTGAAACTGAAATTGCTAACATGGTTACCATAGATACAGTAAGACATTGGCCAATGATCATATCGAGCTTTCTTTTGGGTATCTTTGAGGCTATTAAGGTATATTTTCAGGACGTATGCTCTGCTGCTGCAAAGCCTGCTGCTAGGGCTTTTCAACTTAACTGAAATACCCTATTCGTCCGACTAATCCACCTAATAAATAAACCGAGGGATCGGCTATTCCCAATAAATAGTCGGCTATGGTTTAGGTGAAAAAACAAATTTGGTGGAACTTAAATTCAGTACTAAATTTGTTCTTTACGTTCCTCGTCGTTAAAAATCAAAAGTAAAACTTTTTCCTTTTTACTTTTCAAATCTGATTTTAAAATTAGAATTCTCTCTCTTTTACCTTTCTCTAATATCTGAATGTAAAAAGATCTAATTTTTTATTAATTAAAATTTGATCTAATTAACAAATCTCTAAATATTTAAATCTATTAAAACATGATAACAAATGTTATGGCTTAAAAATCCTCATTCGCAAAAAGGAATAACTACATGAAATTTGATTCTCATTCAAAATGATATATATGCATGCCATCTTTAAGGCATCAATTCTAATAAAATTAACAACTTTTCATCTCTATCACATTCTTCATATAGTTTAGGGCTAAAATCGTTTTTCTTAAATAAAAATCAAAAATTTATTTTTCTTTTATATTATTCTTCATTTTCTTTATGATTTGTTTAGCTTGTTGCTTTTTCTTATTTTAGTTGTTTAAATTAGATTTGAGGAATATGTGCCTTCTTCAGAATTCGATAAGGCTAAAGGAATGGTCCCCTAGAGGAATATGTGCTTTTTATAGAACTATAAGGATTAGAGAAAAGATTTCCTAAGTTTATCATTTTGATTTATAATAGTTTTAAGTAGAGTCCTCCTTATCTCTTTTCATTATTACTTAATATTTGTCATGCATTGTATGAATAATATATATTTCATGCATCATATTATCTCTGTTTATGTATACATAAAAATTTCTTTTTACAAAAGTTGTTTTATGTTTAAGCCAAATTAAAAATAGATCTTTTTTTGAGTTGTTAACAAAAACTTAATCCTTGAACTCTCTTTGGTCATTTATGGACTAATGTTTTTTTTTGGGATATTGTTTAATTTTGAAATCAATCAAATTGACTTTTTTCTTTAATTTTTCCAAATAAAATAAAACAAAAATTAAAATGATGACTCTTTTTGCAAATAACAATTTACAAAAAATAATTTCCTAAACTCATAACAAGTTTTAATTGTGATGTTTTTCACAATGAACATTTCAATCTCTCAACGGTTTAGACCGGTATTCGGGCAAGGCTTCACACCCTTCTCTTAAGAAGTTGAACTTCTTTGGCCCCCTAGATAAGTTACTTGTTTTACCATACGGGAAGTTGAGGTCCATTCTTTGTAAGAAGTGCAAGGCAACTCATCATGCAAATCAAACTAGTAAGATTAACTATTTTTCAAGAACTTTAACTTTTTAGCCAACTTGAATGGTGTTTAATAATATTATTCAGTACTTAATCATTTTTAATAGTTTGGTAACACGTCTTATAAGTCTTAATTAAGTCAAGGTAAGTTAAAAATTTTAATTTAAAATTTATACCGAAAATGATAAGTGATTAAATTTTTAAATAATTTTAAATTTTAAAAATCACATTACTTATATTATTCAACACTTAAATTTTTAGCATTTAATTTTTAGTTTTACTAAATACTAATTTATCCATACCAAACAATACCTATGTTAAGGATAATTTTGTTTTGTTTTGTTTTGTTTTTTTTAATCTTCATTTGCATTTTTCCTTTCTCTTAATAAGTTGAACTTCCTTGGTCCCCTAGATAAGTTCAACTTCCTCAGCGAGAAGAAGTGGAGGATTTTTTTCTTCCAAAATTTTATAGGGACAATGGATACCAAACAATAATATACCAACTTCTGGAAATTTCAATTTCCCAGAAGATACCTTTGTAATCTATTCCCTTCTTCATTAGTGGTTATTGATTGCTGTAAGAACTACAATAAGGTTTTTCCATGGAATATTAGACGCATCATAGAAGAGATACAACTATCCCTTAGGTCCTTTTCTAATAGTAGCCCAATGCATATTAGTAAGAAAGCTCATCATGTTACTAATTGGTGACATGGGAACTATTTCAGAGATATTTTTAAATTGTCTAGACAGGCAATAGTCTAAGCACAGAAAGTATTAGTCCGAGCGAGCTGCAATTTTAAGCCTTGCAAATATATAATTCAAAGGGAAATGGGCCAACAATTCAAAGTCATTGTCTTTAGTGAAGAGCGATTAGGGATGCCAATTTATACTCTACTCATGGGTACCCACCTGAATCCTACCTGGTCAAAGCGAGTAATACCCAAATTGATTGGTAAATAGCATTAGATTTGAGTAGGGTACGGATAGTGTAATACTCTACCCAAACTATCGAGATTATATATTTTATATAAAACTTTATATATTTTATTATTTTATATAAAATATTTAGTAGTTTAGTATCTAAAATAATTCATATATTTTCTTAAATATAAAAATATGTTTGAATTAACCTAAATATCCTTAAATAATTTGTATTATAGTCATTAATACTATGTCATTTTAATAATAGATTTTTAGTAATTTAATAATTTCATTTAGATTACTAGAATGTCATTTAGTTTAGTTAAATAATTTATTATACCTTATCATTTTATTGAGGATAAAAAATGATTTTGTATTCTTGATATATAATATTAAACCTAACCCTAAATTTCTCTTATTTTGTCATTCTACTTATCCTCTTTCTTTAGTTCTCTCTTTTTTGGATCTCCATTTATTTTTTCCTTAAAATCGCTCTCTTCAAACTATCTGCAAATTTTCTATTTTTAAACTCTTTAGATCTCATTCTATTTTTTCTTTGGATTTTCTTTTTTTCCTCTAATTTTTTTTGGATATTCTTCTCTCTTTGGTTCTATAATTAAATAAGTTTTCATTAAATTAATATTGTTCTATGGTTTTTATTTTTGCTTCTCATAATTTTGAATGTAAAAATGGCAAAGTAAAAAGTTATTTTCGTGTATTTGAGATAAATATATTATTTTGATATTTCATACTTACTATATTTGAAATTAATATTGTTTGTGACAATTATTTTTTTTTATTAATATTAATTCACTCCATTTTATCTTTACTTATTCTTACATAAATCATTGTTTAGATACACATTTTAATATCATCTCATTAAATTCAATAACTCATTAGAACACTATTGTAATACCAAGGTCTCCATATATCATCAGAGTTATAATAATACCATAAAATATAAATTTTATGGGTATAGTATCAATGACATAGTGATAGGATGACATAAACTCTTGTTGGTGCTAAGTGCTTGAGTATGTACTTTTATGAGATATGAATATTTATTGTATGTCTTATTGAATTAATTTTAGGCAATATGACTTAGTTTAAGCTTATTATGATATGGGAAGGTAAGATTTAAAATGCCAAGTGAAAGGGAAGGGAAAAAGTTACGAAAAATTTTTAAGTTCGGAAAACCGTTTTCGGGTGGGCTTGTTGATGGGCTTTTAGACTCAAAGCCCACGCCCATGGAGTGGCCGGCCCTAAGGCCTCTAGATTTGGTGGAGCTTGATTAAATTATGGTTAGAACAAGTTAAATAAGGGTTAGGGTAAGAAGGAGTTAGAATTAGTCACCTTTGTTGACTTATGTCAACTTTACGCCTAAACTTCTTACTTTTCCATCACCATGATTATGTTCATTTTGGTGATGATGGAATTCATTATTATGATGCTTAGTCACCATACACCTAAGGGCCATCTCAACCATCCATCTTGATCAATCTTAGCCCTCCATCTTAAGTAAAAATATGACCATTGATCTTGTAGGATCAAATCACCACCATTGATTTTATTTGTATATAAAATGAAAATGTGTTACACCATTTCATTTGTAACCTACACCAAAAAATTTCACCCTCACCAAAGACTAAAAACTTCCCAACTTGTTCTTCAACTTAGAGCTAAAATTGGAGCATTTCAAGGTGAGATTTATTACTTAAGTGATTCCTTTCTTTCCTTAGCTTAAGTGTGATAAATTGTTAGCAATTATCCCTTTTCTTTTGATTTCTATAATTGGATTTTGGTGGAATGATTTGAAGAAGAGTTAGTTTGGCATGTTAAGTGATGAAATATAAGAATAGGGGTTAAGGATTTGGGGTTTAATAGAGGAATAATAACAAAGGAAGCATGAAAAATCAATGAAGAAGGAGTTTAGGTAGGGTTTGGCCAAACAAGGAATTTTAGGGGAAGTGTCCAAAATTTTTTTTAACAATATCTAAGGTTAATTGGGATGTTGAAAAGTGGTTTAAAAATGAAAAATTTGAATTTAGAGATTTTATTCAAAAATTGAAATCCTTGAAGGCATAATGCATGATATAAGGGAAGTGTGTAATGTGAAGTGTAGTTTGATGTTTGATTGTTGTTGTAGACTTTGCATGACATTAATTTCATCTTTGAAAGATCAATTTGAGATTTGATTGAGAAATTTTGGGTTTTCCCCAAATCATCCCAATTTGGTAAAGTTAGGGTTTATGGGAATTGAAAGAGGTTAATTTCAATTGGTGTATGAATGTTGATTGTTTGAGTATTAATTTGATAAGTCCATGTTTAATTTGAAGTTTGAAAATGAATTTGATAATTTTTCCTAAATCTTGGAGTTTTGACTCACATTGGGAGTTCCAAGATTTAAACTTGAATTTTTAAGATTTATTGGTTAAATAAGCTTGTGGTTAATTCAATTTGATGTTTATGAAATCAATTTGAAATGTGGTTGATGAAAATGATTTTTCAACTCTATTTGGAATATACCAAAGTAGAGATTTTGATTTTTGAATTTTGTTAATTTCCCTAAATGTTAGAAAATTGATTGGTTTTCATTGATAAACATAGGATTTAATTAAGGAATTAGGAAGGAAAAGGAACCTAATTGTTTTGATGAAAGGATTTGGACAACATGGGATTTTGGAATAAAGTGATTAAATAATTAATGTGTTTATGTATGTTATTGTTTAATGTATGGGAATGTGTTTTGGTGATTAGTAGTAGGAAGTTGATGTTAAGTTGAGTTAGAATGAAATTAGTAAGTTAAAGGAGTAGGAATTAATATACGATTGTTTAGGGTGTATTTGTAGAATTGAAAGGCAAAGACATTGCTTGAGATACCGAGGAGCCTCGTTATAATCTGCATTAGAACTATCGGTATAGGAGCTAAGGAGCAAAATGTGAGTACCTAATAATATTATATTCCTTGTGCCTTAAATATAAGCATGAATGTTGAATCACTTTTCCTAATTAAAATGCATTACAATTTTTTGGCATGCATGATATGCTTTACTGAATATTGAATTAAATATCCTTTATGGCACTTGCCCAAATAAGCCTTATTGCTTAATCTCATAATATGATCCATAATAGGGATTTTGATTATTTATTGATATATTATCCATTGAATCATTTCATAGATAGAGAAATAAAATGTTATAATGATATCATGATAAGCAGAATACCCCTCTGATGTGGGGCAATACATCAACCTTGTGCACAATGGTAATGGACCCGTGGATAGGGTAAAGAGTATCCGAACCTTAGCTGGGAAGGGTTTAAGGTTCCCAGTACGTACGGCCTGATCAGTTGTACGTGTGACTAGGAATGGAGAGTGAGTAAGGCATAGGCCGCCACTCAATTGATTATGGGGAAAATCACCCCGATTCTAAGAAAGGAAATGTTCTACTAAGAAATTAAAATATTTATTGTATATGAAAAAGTATTCCATAAGAATAACTCTTGATCCGTTTATTTTTATTGCTACAAGAAACTCTCATTAAACCACATATCATTTGCTTATTTTATATAGTATTATTTTATACTCATTGAGTTTTGTCTCACCTCATAGTTGTTATTTATTTTCAGGACTCGTTGCTAGTTCGGTAAGGTAAATTTCAAGTTCCACGTCTTCGCTTGGAAATTGCATTGCTAGTTTTGGTACCATCATGTACATATTATATTGTATTTTAGTGGTTTCACTCTAGAACTCTATGTTTTGTTAAAGTCTGTAATAATGGTATAACTTAGAGTATCATTAGTATGTGTGGATGGGTATTATCTTAGTACAGTTTAGATACATAAGTAATATTCACTTGAGTTGCAATTAAAATACTGGAAAATAGAGTTCAAGAGCGATAAGCATGAAAATGAATTTAAACAATAAATGACTATTACATAGGTAGTCAACACGGTAATCGGTGATAAGGAATAAGAATTATGGCTACGATATTGGGTTAAGGATAACGTAATAGTAACAGTTTATGAGTTATAGGTTGTTTTATGGGTTTAGCTGACCTTACGTCTCCATATGCCCTATGACAGTCACGGCTCAAAGATGGGTCGTGACAACTATACTTTTCAAAATTTTAGTATTTATAACTTCATATTAAGTAATCAAATCAAATATCCTAAATATCAAGTAATCAATTATCCTAAATTATTATATTTTTTATTATACAAATTCATTTTATTTTTTAAATCAAATATTTTAAATTTACACATATATTTAAAAATAATTTGATAATTATTTGGGTAATGGGTTACTCGCGGGTTATCCGAAACCCTATGGGTATGGAGACAAGTTTGAAATTTATTACCCAAATAGATATAGGTACAAGTATAGATAGACATGTACCTCTTTGGGTATGAATAAGGGTATTATACTACCTTACTCATACCCTACTTATTGACATCCCGAAGAGCAATGTTGTTTTTCAGTCAAATACCATCATTTGAGCCCCTAAAAAGATAGTTTTTCTATTTATAGTTTTGCATATAAGGTTTTGAGCCATTATTTAAACTATTATTTTAACGTGTTTTGGGACATCAAAAAAATTAAAAACACTTGAAACCCCAATTTGGCTTTTACCTCTTTGTGTACGTTGCGTCAATTGGGTAGCAAATCAGTCCAATTTGATCCTAGTGGGTTAACTAGTATGAATTCTAAGCTTGCGAGACTATTATTAGTAGATATATCTCTTTCAATGATTAATTGAATAATGTTTTATTTGTTAAAAAAGAAAATAATACATAAATAAGATATAATAACAGACAACTGATAAAGAAGCTGCCAAAGAAGCTTTCTTTACATGAACATCTAAATCTCTGTTACCATAATATTTATTGAATTTGGTCTCGAAAGAATTTTCTTGAATCCACTGTCTATCTTCAACTATTAAGTAGGATAATGCCCGTAATTTGCATGGAACTATTTCAAATTTTTATTAATATATTATTTTGTTAAATTAATTACAAATTTTAATTTTAAATATCTCAATTTCATAATTAAAAAATTATAAATATAATTAAAATAATCATAATCTCATTTAACAAATTCAACAAAATGATATACTTAATAACATTCTAATTGATCCACCAAAAAAAAATATATTCTAACTGAAATATGAAAGAAAAAAATGAAAGGTAAGAAGAATATCTCAATAATATTAGATAAGTTAAAATATTGGATATTACATTCTTTGATAGATCTTCTTTATTATTTTTTAATTTTTTAAATATAAAATATTAAATTTAAAAAACTAATATAATGATATACGTGACCCTCAATTTCACAATTTGTTAACTTAATTGAATGATTATCAAAATTATTTAAAACTAAAAAAAATCAATAGATAATTTTTTTTTAAAAAAGAAGGACTTAAATGAGAAACAAAGAATATAGAATTTAAGAATTGATTTGATAAGCAAAATAAATTAATTATTAACATTGATTTAACTATCTTCTATAATGAATATCTATGATAAATACTATTTAAAAATTAATAATAATTAAAATGAAATATATATTCTAAAAATATGATAAAAATTATATAGAAAATAATAGTCAATAAAAATGAAATATGTATGTTAAAATAAGATTAGATAGAAAAGAAAAATTGATATACAAATATGTGGACTATATTATATTGAAAAATTATACATGATCGATGCAAATGCCTATGAAATTCATATTTATAGATGCTACAACTTTATTAATATGACATTAAAAATTATAAAATTTAAAAAATTATAAAATTTAAAAAACAATACAACTCAATATCATGTGTATGTGTGTTTATATATTTCATAAGACTATAAATTCAAAATTCAAAATGTAATTAAAAAGAAAAACTCAAAACACATAGACCAAAATTTTGTCCACAAAATATGTGGCATCTCATAAATATAGATTCTTATAATTCCTATAGAGAGAGGAGAAAATTAAATTTGAAATACCGAATATATATTTATATCCAGTGATAAATATTTAAATTAAAAAATAGTTTTATCAAAAAATTAGGGATAAATTCAAAAAAAAATGCCATGTGATTTTGTGCATTTACAAATAGAAGCTTGTAATATATATATATATATATATATATATATATATATATATATATATATATATATATATATATATATATATATATATATATATATATATATTTGTGCAAAACGGACCTGTGAGTTATTCTATTAGCAAATCTGAGGTCTGATATAAATGCACCGTTAGTCTCTTGTATATGTGGTGCTTGTTGACTGATATGGTATGTGTTAGTGCTACTTGGCGCACTAATGTACATTAAATTAATTTTTTAATAATTAAATTATTTTAATTACTTTTTAATAATAATTAAGTTAATAATTAAAAGTCATTTAATTATTATTTATTATAATTAATTATTAAAATAATTAATTTTAATTATTTTTGAAAATAATTAAAATTGAATTAAAATCATAATAATTAAAATATTTAAAATAGTTATAATTAATTATTTTTTAATAATTAAAAATATTTTTTAATTAATTTTTAATTAAACATAATTAAATTATTTTTTAAATTAATTTTTATTAATATTAATCTAATAATTAAAATAACTATAAAAATTAATTATTATCCTTAATTATTATTAAAAATAGCTTAATTATTAATACAAATTAATTATTGTTCCTTCCATTACTTTTTAATTATTTTAATTTTTCAATAATAATTTTTAATCACAATTAAATAATTTTATTTTTAATTTTTAATTTTTTATACCATGTGGCATGTACAATCAATGCCACATGGCGCTGACACGTGCCATATTTGTTAGCGCCATAGCAGCTAATAAGTATCACATATGTAAGAAATTAATTGTTCATTAACGATAGACTTTGGATTTATTAACGAAATAAACCACAAGTCCCATTATATATATATATATATATATATATATATATATATATATATATATATATATATATATATGTATATATAAGCCTCTATTTGCAAATGCGTGAAACCATAAGATATTTTTTTGAACTTTTCTCAAAAATTTATTAAAAAAGAAGATGATGATAAGAAAAATGAAAACTCACCAAATGAAAGTGAAAAATAAAAATGAAGAAGATAGAGTCGAGTTATATAGCTTAATGATATATTTATAAATAAATTAGAATAAGTAAGACATTAAAGAATAAAAAATGATAATTAAAGATAAAAAATATACTACCAAAAAATAAATAAAAAAACATTGAGACAGTGAAACATCAATATGTAACATTTTATGTATATGTAACAATTATACATTAAGTTGTAATTATTCGTAATTTTAACTTATAAATAATTATTATAATAATTATGAGAATTAAATTTTTTATTTTTCTAAAATCATTCATAAATTATTTATTATTTTATAAGAATTAATTATTCATAGTCATTTATAAACATTGTAACTTATAAATAGTTAATGTATAGCACTTAGTAATAATAATTTTAAAATTGCAAATCAATATCTCTATATAAAAGAAGAAAGGGAAAAATAACATATTTAAATGTAAGTAGTAATTGAAAAATTTTAGTTATATATTTGTCATTTTTTAGATGTTAATAGCCTCTGAATTTCAATTATTGTAAGACTCATTTCGGCCATAAACAAATGATGACAGCAACTAATAAGCTTTTACTAAATTAATAAAGGAAATTAAATGATCATATAATTAATGATTTAAATGCACATATAATAGCAATATGGAAAAGAATGAATAGCTTAAGAATTGATTCCAATTAATTGTAACTATAATTTTATTATATTAATATATTAATTGAATTAATATCAACCATTTATTTTTTATTATTCATTAGGATTAAATATTAAATAGTATGTTGATAAAATTCATTTTGAAATATATGTAATTAATTACATGCTTTATTATAATAGATTCTTTGTGCCATTGATAATAAATGCACGATATGGTATTCCGAATGAGTAGCAAGAGACATGGGCTTACATCATTGAAGCTTATGCTTACACTGATCTCACTAGCCATTGTTAAATTTTGGGGTCTTGAATTCAAGATTAGTGTGACTGAGTTTGTGGGGGTTGCCATACTGCTGCTAAGTTGATCTCTAAGGTTACAAAAAGGGAAATTGTATTGGGAGATGCATAAATATTCCACCATTTCAAAGACGGGGCATGCTCTTCTGGAGATTTGATGAAAAATGGTCTGCGAGAGGAGCATTAGCCTTTTCAATCTTTTGAAGGTTGGCTGGTTGTTCTATGTCCATGTGATGCACGCTATTCTTAACGACACATAACCCTGTAAAGATCTGGTCAATGTGGGGTCAGCTCAAAGACATTTGTCTCTTGTTTTTTATTTAGGCATATAAAGTCCTAAACTCCAAAAATGTAAATTTAGGGTCTGCAAGGGACACCTGTAAGAAAATTGCCTACTGTATCCATAAGTGCCGGCCCACTGTATCGAGCAAAAATCTAAAAGCTTTCACCAATTTATGGCATTTTACCGTTGAGAATTTACAGTTGGACTGATTGGTTTCTTAGCTGTTTAAGTTTCTATATCTATATATCAAAGGAATTTGAGGGGTGAGTTATCACAATCCATTTCAAATTGAGAATCGATGGATTCAAAATCCATGGAACTCAAAGTCATGAATTGCAAAGATTTGAAGTCATTCAATTTCTTCCAGAAACTCCTAGTATATGCCTTTGTTTCAATTGTGAGCAATGATCCCAACAAGGAATTGAAGCAGAATCAGAAACAAAGAACACCCACAGACACAGAAGGAGATGGGAATCCTGAATGGAATCATGAGATGCAGTTTGATCTGAGTGAGGTTTCTTTTGTGGATTGCGATCATCTTTTTATTCATTTTGATCTGCGCCATGAAGGACTGTATTTTGGAGAAAAAACTATAGGGGAAGTTGATGTGCCCTTGAAGGATTTGATCCAAGAAAGTAGTGGGATCCTCAGGTTTGTGAGTTACCAGGTCCGGACACCAGATGGGAAACCCAATGGTGTTCTAAATTTTTCTTGTAAGGTGAATGTGAAGGGTAAAGATATTGAGATTCATTTCCCAAGGACTGAGATTACCGGTTACTCAGTAGTTGTTCATCATCGTCATCAGTCACCAGAAATCCACTATCCCACATCAGAAGCTGAGAACTCGTCGTTTGGGGTTAGTTATCCATTGCTGCAATTGGAAGAGAATTACCAAGAGACTAACCCTGCAATTCAAGTTAGCCTCTCATCTCAGGGAACAGAACATTTGTCTCAAGAAAGTCAATATCCTCCTCCACCTAACGTATATTACCCATCATCACTGCCGATGCGGCTGACACCACCGCCACCACCACCACCACTGCATCAACCACCGCCGCCACCACCACCACATGGGACATGCTATTGCTACCATCCTCCTTATCCACCTGGGTTCCACTCTTGGACCGCCATTGGTAGACCATCATACCATTTTGGTAATGGAGAGGCATGGAGAAATGATTTTCAAGCTCATTGGGATGACAGGTGAGGACCTTTATTCTATAGAGCAAACAAATGCCATATTGTTTCAGGTTTGAATGGTTGTTATTTTGTTACTGTGCCTCATCTGTAGAACATAATTATGAGTTACAACTTATATGGCTTCTCCCTGAAGGCAAGATTTTGCACTTTGTACCAAATATTTTTGTAGGGTACAGCTTCTATTTGTGAGGATTCTATATAAAAGGCTGCCAATGTATATAAGTTTATCTGAGAAAAGAAGGGAAATTAGGCATAACATAATATATCAACATGCGAGTTATCTGAAAATTACTCAACTATATTTACTGTGAAACTTTGAGATTGTGTCTTTGTTGCCATATCCATATTCGATTTATATACCGACCATTTCAGATAAAAAGTACACATATACTTGCAGTTCTCTTCTGTGGTTATTTTATTTTAATTGATATAGCTAATCTAAATAGCATTGAGTTAAGCTTTTTAGCATGTTTTTCAATAGAGAAGTGAGTAGACTGGAAATTGATCTTCCTTCTTTCCATTGAAGGGTAAGAGAAAGAACAGAGGAAGCATGATTTTGAAGTCAGTTCATAGTTTCTTAAGACTTTATCAACTTAGTAGCTATAGTCTTTCAAAAAATAACCAAGTATATTTACTAGTGGTAATGGACATACATACAGAGTATTTCTGTAGAATGTAGTTTTTGATAGCATAATATTTCTTTTAAGGTTGGCAGTTGGCTCTATTTCTACTTCCGGAGATGTGAAGCCATAATTGTGGGTGGCTATGGGTATGATTTGGACTGAGAATGAAAATGGAAGAAACAATCTATTATTTATCTAGTCATATCCACTAATCAAAGTCTCACTGAAATTTGTTATAAACACTAATGTTGTTATTCTCAATTTTAAATTAAATTTAAATATGTGATAATTATTTTGTGAAAATAATAAATTTATAATCATAAATTTTGGTTTAAATTTTAAATATATAGTAATTTATTATATATAATAAATATTTTTTCAAACTTATAAAAAAATTAATGCTTATTTTTTTTAATTAAATTCTAATTAAAAAAAGTTAAATTCACAATCCCACAATTTCAGAATAATTTTCTAATTATAAGTGAAAACTTATTGAAAGAGTATTAATATTTAATATTTATTCTTAAAATTAAAGTTGTGTTTGGTGCAAAGGAAAAGACAAGATAATTTCCCGATACATAGCTCCTCTCTCTTCTCCTGTCTTCCATATTCTGTAAACATAATGAGACAAGAACTAATTCACCACCAAAAATCATGTTTGACTTCTTCTCTTTTTTAATTTTCTTTATAATATTTTAATTAACAAATAAAATATTTAGACAGTGAATTGAAATAGAAATTTCTAAAAAAATACTTAAAAATTAATGTGGACTCCTGGAAAAAATTAAAATTAGTGATATTAAAAAATATTTTATTTTTAGTAATAGAAATTTATAATATAATAAAATCATGGCCTAATGATTAAAAAAAAAATCTAACCTTTATCTCTTTTTATTAATTTTATTATCAACTTTGATTTTCATCAATTAAATGATTAAATCATTTAAAATGATATATATATATATATAAAAGAGAGAGACCATATACTGATGATACAGAGGATAAAAAAGACAGACTATACAACTATAGATTATATGCTCCCTCAGTTATTCTCTAAGATTGTCTCTCTAAAGGGTAATAGTACTTTCACTGTAACAATAAAAAGAGAGAGATAGAGGAAGCTCAACGATAGAAAGAGAAAGAGAAAAAAAAAGAAAAGAAAAACTCATTGCCTTTCTTCCTCTTCTCTTCTCTTCTTCTCTATATGAATAACTGGATTATGATATATGGTATATAAACATGTTTTATATATGTTTATTTATTTATTTATTTTTTTATAATTGGGTTTGTCTTTGTAAAAGAGCCAAAATAAAAGCAAAAATAGTAATAGAGACGATACAGAGGAAAGAATTCAGAACTGATCGCAAATATAACTATGCAACTAACACCTTGTTTGGCAAGACCATCAGCTGTAGAGTTAGATTCTCTAGGAGAATGGACAAAACTGACTAAATTACAAGTATGGCATTTTCATCTCAACAAAAATACTTTGAAGCTTTCAAGATCTATCATTTATATGGTTATTCGTCCAGCTGACTACCATTTACTAATCAAGCTCAAAAACAAAAGAGAAGTGAAAGATGCTTTGATTATTTGCAGTCAAGATCAAGGCCTTATTGAGTGCTAGAAGCTCAGCAATGTTTGAGTTCACTATTCCAGCAAACATTCAAAATTTTGGTTTGTGAAAAGTTTTACAATAAAGTTTTTATGTCTTATGATTAATTATTATTTTGCACTACATACTTTTTCAACAAACATTCAAAATGAAGGACAAAATAAAGATATATTATCGTCATTTTAAGTTTTTACTATGATTTTTATTTTTTTCATGTCTATTTTACCACAACATATGGACTAGGTAATTAATTAGTAGATTTATTTATCTTGGCGTGTGATATTTATTTGTTTTGTTCAATCCACACGGAACATATACGTATTTGGTGGAGGGAAATTTTTCCGTGGATAAATGAGTTGATAAATCTATTAATGAGATGTCGCTATATTATTAAAAATAATATTATATTTTTTTTTCCATCAATAATAAGTTGGTACATCTGCCGGTGAATAAAATATTTCATCGATAATTCCATCTCTAAAGTAAAATATTATTTAATTAAAAATACCACACATCCGTTGGTATTTCTTTAGCTATCATTTTCTTTGGTTATATATGTATTTATATAAATTAAGTTTGTTTGGTTGTTATTTTAAGTTCGCAATATCTAATTCTATTCTCTTATCTCTCTTTGCCTATAAGGTAAAAAGCTAATCCATTCAGAAATTCATTATTGTATAACCATATATTTACGCATTATTATTCATGCTCTTGTTGAAATTTCAAGACTATCTCCCTATAGTTCTCCTAATGTACTGAATTGAAAAATATCAAAAAATAGTATATTTTTCAATGTGCATTAAGAGAATATAGAAAATATGAGAATCGAAAAATCATTTAAAGAGTATGAATCAGAATGCATACAGAAAGTTGTATTGACAATGAAATTTCTAAAATATCCACATTGAACAATTCAGTATTATTTCATCATTCAATGAGAAGAATACCAAACAAACTTCTATGGTTAAGCCTATAAGTATTACTTATTTTCCATACATTATGAAGAGATCCTTATTGATGAGGGACAAAAATGATACATTGACTTTATGGGCTTCGATGGTAGAAGGCCCATATGCACCTCAAGTCCCAAAAATTTAAGAAGAGAAGTCCAAACCCATTAAAAAAGGCCTAAGTGTAAACAAATCAAAGTGACTCAATAACCCCAATGCCCTGGCTAAGACTTCTGATGGATTTTGGCTTACTTCCGTTACAAGCAACTTCTTAGACAAGCTAACTTTTGTATGTTTGGGAGTTTTTAGTACAAATGTCACATTATCTGACAGGAAGACACTCTACTCAAGTAGCCAGCCCCATATCCTAACACAACCCTTGCCAAACACCTTTCTAAGGACAAGACATGCACTATGCACCTACTACCCCTATACCTACTATGTCAATCAATAAGACTCATTGTTAGATAATACTCTTTCTCTCTTATGACAAGGTGACAGTTTTGTCACATGCAAAGCCATACAAAAGGAATGAATCAAAGTACAATGAAGGTAGATTGATTTCTGCACTCTCTCATCTCTCTTCTCTCACAAAAAATATAAGGAAAGAAACTCTCTTCCTCCAATCACTGGATAAAACTCTTATTGATTTGAGCGTCGGAAACTATTCGCTAGGCACAAGGCCTAACTCCCTCTTGAACTATTTTTTCTTTTTGTAGATCCTTTCCTCAAGGCCCAACTTAGAAAATCCAGCCCATTACATCTTATTTGATCTTGCATCGATCACTTATAATTAAGGAATTTCTACAGAAATACCTAAAAAAGGAAACTAATTTATAATTATACGCTCACTTTCAGATTATTACAAAAACGCATAAATACTTTTCTTTTTTTTTTACTTTTTATGCTCTTCAACTTTTCAGCAAAAAATCATTAGTTAGGAGGCTAAAATTCATGAAAGAAGAATACGTAATAAAGCCATTGTTATTGTTATTATTATTATTATTATTATTTAATTATTTTTATGTGATGCCCATGTTGAGTTTGTTTTCTTGTGTGTTAGATCAACAATCAGAAGAAGTATTTGTACATCTTTTACTGTCCCTTTGGGTTTTTTTTTTTAAATTAAAATCATATTAAATTTACTTTAAAAATACAATGGAAAAAAATTAAATAAAAAATATATCTTTTTTTAATTTTCTTTATGTTTTTTGCTTTGATTTGTCATATAGAAATCCTTTTTTTTTTTTTGCTATTTTTGTTGTTATTTTTATTATTGTTTTTTACTTGATTATCAAATCTTTACATTTATTTGTTTGTTTAGTGAATAACAACTATCGACCATGAGATTTCTTTTTTGTTCATTATTATTTTTTATCTAAAAAAATTATAAATTATTTGCATTCAATACAATTCTAAAATTATAAATTATTTGCATTTAATTGACAAAATATTCAGTTCTTCAATAGTTTAAGAGTTAATTTAAATTTCATAAATATGTTTCATTAAAATTTTATAATCTTTTAATTGTTATTGCATTAAAAATATTTAAAAGTGAGAAGATTATGTGGTATTTTTTAGGAACTTGAAAGTTTTTAAAAATAAAAATTGAATTTTATATCTAAAACTTATAGAAACCAATGAAACAGATATATTTTTTAGCAAACCTAGAAAATAGTATATCTAGAGTATATCATAGGTATATTATAAGCATATATTTTACTAAATTTGATTAACTTGTATTTATTTGATATATATTTTCAAATATTTTTGAATATTGAGTATTACAAAAATATAAGTATATAATAAGAATACATCAACTATATATTAGATAAAAAATTATATTCTTAAAAAAATAATAAATAATTTTCACAATAAACAATATACCTTAAGCATATAACGAGTAAATTTTAGGTATATCAAGTATATAACGAGTATGTTTAAGATACATTTTCAGTATATAAATACTTACGTATTACTTAAACACTTAACACACTCAACTTTTTTCTTTAACAAAAATCATCAACACTTTTTTTTTTTTTAAATGTGATTCATCACCAAATATAGACAACAATATTAATTAGAATGTATGAATATTTTTAAAGAATTTAAGAGTTAAATTAAATTTTTAAGAGACTAAAAAAAATTAACAAATGATTTTTTAGTTTTCACAGTAAAGAGTATATTTTAGGTTTATCTTAAGTATTTCAAGAGTATATTTTAGGTATATTTTAGATATATCATAAGTATATACTAGAAATAAATTCTTTCATGTTCTTTCGAGACTTAACACCCTCAACCTTATTTTTTATTTAGTATAAGAAACTCTAACTTGGAGCAAAAATTTTCTACACAAAATTTATAATTATTTAGTATAGTAGTACATTAAATATTGCTTTAAATTAAAAAATAATTTCTTATTTTATCATGCAAATATGTGATTATTATATTATTAATTAATAGTATAAAGATAAAAAGTTTTGAATTATTAAACTAATTAATAACAATATTTCATGAATGAGATATATAGAAAAATAAAAAATAGAAAGAAAAAACCAAATAAATAGGCAAAAAAAGCAAAAACATGGTATAAATAGGAAAAAACGTAACAATATTAAAACATAACTAAAAAAAAGCCTAAAAAGAAAAAAGCAAAAAGTAAAAAAATAAAAAATCAAAATTGGGGGTTAAAAAGTTAACAAAACTAAAAAAAGTGTCTATCATGTAATTTTCTCTATAATTAACTATATTTTTAGACTGTATATTTTATAAAGTCCAAATATACAGTTAAAACTACCTATAAAAACGTGTAAATATAACATGAATTCATCACATATCAAAAATTAACAAAATAAATTTCAAAAAATTAATCACATCTCATAAATTCATAACATGGTATAGCCAATAAACAATGGCAAATTCTAGCTGCTACTTCATTTTTTTTATAATTTTTTTAAAAGCAATTTAATTTTTTTTAATACTAATTATTCTTTCAATGTAAGCGTTAGTAATTATATCTATTATTTCTTTCGTTACCCTTAAATTTATTTAATTTGTAATTTTTAATCTTAATTAATTAATTTAATTTTACTTTAATTTTTATATTGTTGGTAATTTTTTTAATTTTTGGATATTAGCCAACTTAATGTTTACAGTTATTATTTCTTTCTTTTTTCTATATTATTATTACTATTAGTTTATTTCCATTGCAATTTTTATAATTTTTTTGAATTATCAATTTTGGATATTTGATACAATAAGTTCATTTTTAAAAATAAGCAATATTATGTAGTGCACATACCAATTAATTGCATTTTAATTAAATTTATCATATAATTGTTATTTTTTATTATAACTCTATATTTATTTACACGTTGGTTTTTTTCTCATTATTATTTTTATTATTATTATGGATATTATCCTCCCTAAATTATTTATAATGGCAATTTTATGCAATACAATTAATTTTTCTGGTTCTATATATAATTACAAATTTTACTATTTTTAGATCTTTTTTACTGTCATTTTATATCTTTTCTCATTTTGAATATACTGTTATTTTAGGATATTATTAACCTTGTTTTTTCTTTACATGGAATTAAGTAATATGCTCAGTTTAATTGTCAAGTCCCTTTTTATGGTCACTTTAATTATGCTTGCTTTTACTTAATTTTCCTTTAACTTGCTTTCAAATTTAATATTTTCAATACAATAGGTACAAATACCAAGTATTGCAAAATAAGCTTAAAATAATACACATGTTCAAAACATATATACAACAACATTCTTTAACTTAAAAAAAAAATTCATACAAAACTTAATACTAATTTAATATAAAAAATTAAAATACCTATTTCTTGTAGTGCAGCAAACAATAACAAAGCATACCGAATAAATTAAAATAAACTGAAAAAATTACAATAAATTTAACACATTGAAACTAAAAAAAATTTAAATTACAAAAAATACAGACAATTAACATAATACAAAAAAATAAATGAAAAAACTATACATTCAATATACCAAATTACAATACAATAAATAAATTTAATATAAAAATTATTGCATTTACATCCAATATACCAAATTATACTAAATATAAAAAAATACATGAAATTAATAAATATTCAAACTATTAAAATTATAAATATATTAACAAATTACATCTAATTAAAAAATTATGGCATTTTACATATCAATTCAATTTTCCGAACTAACAAAATACCAAATTAATAATATTATAAAAAATAAAAATACATAAAACAACTCACATTCAAGTAGCACAATTAATTCAGAAATTAAAAAATTGCAAAAAAAAAATTAATACTAATTAACATATATTATAAAAATTGTAGATTATAAAATTTAAAAATACATAAATTAATAAAAATACATAAAATAAAAAATAAACAGAAATCACATAAATATATTAAAAATACACAGAT
This sequence comes from Reutealis trisperma, assembly GCA_947687605.1. Classification (NCBI taxonomy): domain Eukaryota; kingdom Viridiplantae; phylum Streptophyta; class Magnoliopsida; order Malpighiales; family Euphorbiaceae; genus Reutealis; species Reutealis trisperma. The sequence continues at coordinate 393,617 of CANTUT010000242.1, read as the reverse complement.
TATGAATATAAAAAGAACAAAATGCAGAAAATAAAAAAATTACAAAGTTACAATATTACAAGAAAATTCACAAATATATCATTATTTTCAAATTACATCAAAAAATATATACAAATTACATAAAAAAAAAAAATTCAACGATTATTCAATTTGCATTTAACAAACAATGCATATTATATTTATCAACAAACAACACAACAATAACCAAAAAAAAAAAATAATAATAAAACAAGAACTAAAAAAAGGTTACCTGCAGTGCATAATTCAGACAGCGAAGAACGGCAGTTGGACGTTCCGCGGTGATGGGTTTGCGGCCAGGAGAGAGCATAGACAAGGAACATAAAAGCAGAGAAAAAAGATAAAAAAAAAAGGAACCAGTGAGTATTTGTATTGTTATTACCGACAGACTGCCACGTGGCATTATTAATTTCGTTAGTAAAGAAGTTGAAAAGAATCTGTTTACATTTTGATCATTTATCGACAGATTCTGTTGGTAAGTTGTGATAAATAAAAATACCAGCTCTAAATTTTCGAGCTTTACTTTAGGCTTCCATTCCGTTAGTAATGTATTAATATTATGTCGGTAAATTAAGGCGCCAAATCTTTCCCATCTTTTATTACCAACGTAATATGTCCATCGGAAATCACTGATAATCTTCTATTAGTATTTCATTATTGTGTTGATTGAAATTTCTAATTTTACCTTTCATCAATATTATATATGTGATTAATATTGGAATCATTTCTACTGGTAAATTTTATCGGTAGTACAGTAATTTCTTGTAACGTACCTTCAGAGGGCATATCCAATTAAGTTAATTGATAAATTTTTACTCAATTATAATACTTTAATTATCATTTAAACCAAGAATTTAAATTATTAAATCTCAATCAGAACTTAATTAATAATTAAGATAGACGTATCACGTAATTAATAACAAGATTTTTTACAAAAATCTTAAATTCTCCATGATAATGTCAATTTTCAACTGATTAAGATGGAATAAGTATTGACTGATAATTTAATAAATAAGTATTTATAATTTTATTATATAAAAAGTTAAAAATTTAAATTCAAATTTTTTGACTTTTCTCCTGTAATTTTTTTTTTAAATATATGATTGAGAGCCTAAACAGAAAATTTATCAAATAGTTTGTGGATAAAAGATTGAAGTAGAGATTAATTAATGGAATAATCATGCTTAATTAATTTGATAATTAGATTATTTCATATGATTAATTTATAGTTCAGGTTCCAGCTAAATGTGGGTACACTATGTACTGTATTTACACAACATTTATTGTTCTTTTGATTCTAATGAATTAATTGGAGATGTATGTGGTGCCCATTGCTTTCCCACTAATAAAAATTATAAAATATCTTGTTAAATTAATCCTAACTCTATTCCATGATAATTATATACTTATAAAATGCATATATATTTTCTTTTTTTTTTTTTCCTCTTTTCCTTAAGAAAAAAAAAATCATATACTATAGAATTCGATCAATTTCACTTTATTAATTAATAAAATTAATATTCAATGTAAAAACAAAAATAAAAATAAAAATTAACTTTTCAATTGAAGTAGTAATTGTATTCATATGTTTTGAATAATTTTTAAATGACAAAATTAATTTAATTTAGACTTAATTAATTATTGTTTGGACCAATTGAGAATTTAATTATATATAATTTCTCACACTAACTTTATTTATAAGGAGATAATATTGTTTTTAAGGATGTTTGTCCACTACCAAAGTGTCAAAACTAAATAAATTGTTTTCTTGCAAAAACTATTTTTCTTTTAGTGATTTTTAATTCTTCCAACTCCTTTTCAATAATTAATATTTCTTGTTGATTAATAATTTTAAACGCAATCATATGTACAAAAAAACAAAAGGAACATTAATTTCCACTTATAATTGTTTTAAAAAAATATTTGTACCAGAATTATTTTTCTTAGGCAAGATAAATACAAAAACGAGTTAGAAACAAGATATATTTCTCTATAAAATCATGACAATTTTATAAAGATGTATTAATTTATATAATTTATATGCCCCACTATCATAAATAATATAGGATTAGCTTGATGTATATATTATTTATTTTTGTAATTATGCTATTTTCTTATCCAACTTTTATCATCTCCATGATCATATGGTATACACACCACCTGTTTTTTGATGCTGTGTAGGGGACAAGTAACCTAACAAAACTTTTCTTGGTTAAGATAATGACTTAATAACTACTATAAATGTTTGGTTTAGAAGAGGGACTCTACTTTAGTAGTGTAAATGTTGGTCGAAAATGTATTAGAAATATAGATTATTTTTTTAATATTTATGATGAACTTGAATTTTTAAATTAATTACTTGAATTTTTAAATTAATTATCTAATCATTTGACACCATAAAAAAGATAGATGGTTGCATAGAAAATTTTTTAAGTAGACTGAATCTATTATGTCACTCATAAATTAAATCAATAGAAATATGATATAAATCCTCTATAGATTATAAAATCATTTATTGATGTGGTTTATTTACATTTTTTAGTTTATGGGTGATTTTGTATCATTAATTAATGTGTTATATTTTTATTGGTTTAGTCTATAAGTACGTGTTAAACTCAGTCTACCTAAAATTTTCTCTAGTGACATATTGTTATGATTGAAGTTTTTATTTTATTTTATTTTATTTTATATAATTGAGTTTTTTTTAAAACCAAAATGATATCTTTATTATGATGAAATCAAATCAGGTATAATATCCTCTTCAATAAAAGAGGGTATGATAGAGAAATCAAAGAAACGAGTATAAAAACGTGCTGCTCTAGCAAGCTTATGAGCAGGAACATTTGCTTACCTTTTTACAAATTGAATAAAGATATCTCTATTCTCTTTTAGAATTAAACAATTATAATTGAGTTACTCTACTAATTTTGTGGTAACTTATCTCATCTACATTATTTACTAACATTTGAATATAATTGAGGTTTTTTTTTTTTTTTTTTTTTTTTTTTTTTTATCATCAATTGTTACAATTGAGTTTTTTTTTTTTTTAAACCAAAATGATATCTTTATTAATTTAAAATCAAATCAGGCATAATATCCCCTCAGTAAAAGAGGGTATGACAGAAAAATCAGATAAACGAGTATAAGAACATGCTGCTCTAGCAAATTTATGAGCAGAAACATTCGCTTACCTCTTTACAAACTAAATAGAGATATCTCTATTCTCTTTTAGAATTAAACAATTATGATTGAGTTACTCTACTAATTTTGTGGTAACTTATCCCATCTACATTATTTACTAAAATTTGAATATAATTGAGTTTTTTTTTTTTTTTTATCAGTTGTTATAATTGAGTTTTTTTCTGAAACCAAAATGATATTTTTATTATGATGAACTCAAATTAGGCATAATATCCTCCTCAATAAAAGACGGTATGACAGAGAAATTAGAGAAACGAGTATAAGAATGTGCTGCCCTAACAAGTTTACGAACAAGAATATTCGCTTACTTGTTCTTTATAAGCTGAATAGAGATATCTCTATTCTCTTTTAGAATTAAACAATTATAATTGAATTACTCTACTAATTTTGTGGTAACTTATCTCATCTACATTATTTACTAAAATTTGAAGTTTGATTTAATTAGGATTATAATGCTATGTAAGGTGAGCCGCTTAGTATTTATATATCGTCTAAAAGTACATATATTCATATAATGTTGTCTTTAATAAAATAAATTTTAGTTTTATTCGTATAATCTAAAAATACATGTATTTTAATAGAAATTTTTATTTTTATTTTTAAGAGATCAAATAAATTAAATTATAATAGAGAAAAACTGTGTATGTACTATAATATAGGGTAACCCTCTCCTTTTAATAATTCTTAATGTAAATAATTTTCTCCTTATTAATTTTTAAAATAATATATGAGAAATTTAAATCGTGTTCAATTTTTCTACATATCTAAAAGAAGTGAGTAGAAGTTAATTTGAATTGCAAGGTTTTTTTAATTTCATTTACATTTGACCTTTTTTTAATCCTCAAATCTATGAAACATGTTTTTGATTAATCATTTTATTAGTTATTAATTACATAATGACATCAATTCTCTCTTTCTTAAGGTTACATTGGTGCTACTTGACCTAAAACTTAAGTTCCAACAATTAATTAACTTAATTAAGTTAATAATTTATAAGTGACAAGCATTTATCTTGGTCAATCTTTGCTCTTAATTCAAATTATTCCTTCCTTCCAATTAAGCACAAACAAAGCAGAAGACCTTGCTTCAAGCAATCTATTATATCTTCTCTGTTCTCATGCCAGCAGTCTTATGTGAATTTCATCATATTTTATTTGGCCAACTACATTTAATTAATGTACTTTCTTCAAAAAAAAAAAAAAAAAAAAGTACCCTTCTGGAACCCAGCCCTTTTCTTAGTTTATTATAACTTACTGCAATTCCCCTCAGACCAAACTTCTAAACATAAACTGAAGCACCAGAAGCAATCGTCTTCCCAGCCATGCAATCAGAATTTAGAGCACCAATTGCCACACTTTTTATTGGGAGTTCAAATTATATGAGATGCGACTGTATGTGTGAAATTTTTGCTGTTTGCAAATCTTATAATCTCGAATCTATGATTTATATATATTTGATTTGAGTAAGAAAATAAATTTAATACAATAAGCAAAAATTGTTTTGTAATATCAAATTTATTATAATTAAATAAAAATAATTTAAAAGAAGAAATTGAAAGACTAAGTCAATAATTCAAAAACTCTTTTTTATTTCAGACTTTCAGATAATAAGATTTAAATTTAAATTTTCAATTAGACATCCATAATTTTTATTGATGAATTGTCTTATAAACTTAAATTATAGGATTGAAATGTCGAATCAACATACAATTTAATTAATTCTTGATGAACACAATGTTATAAAGTGAAAGAAAAAAGGGTATTACTTATCAACAAATTTTTTTGTGTGAAATCAATGGTAAACTATCAAAAAATGCATCCGAACTTCCCTGTTAGGCAAACATGAATCTAACATTCTTGATCATTTTACCCACCGTTCAATATTATAAATAACCACAATTGTTCTAAAAGAATGAAGTTTTTATACTTCAAAAGAAAGAAAAAAAAAATGAATGGATGAATGATGCCCTCAACAAATAAAGTGAAAAAAAGCAGGTGAAACTATGCACATCAGTGGGCCTTAAACATCCTAAACTAATGTTAAAAAAAATTTTGCAAAAGTAGAAGCAAACATTATTTCAAAAGACCCACACACTAACACCAAAATAAAGATTCACATATTCACCAAACCAAACACCTAACTATATGATGGCTTACCACTCATGGAAACACAGCCACACGACAACCCAACGTCTCAATTGCCAGTTCATGAAATCACATTATTTCAATTTTTTTTTTTTTGGGTACATGGAAAATTCATTAAAGGAGACCGGAGACGAGGATTCTCAAAGTTCAAACTTCTAACCTACTCAACCATGCACAGGAATACTTGCCCAATGGCAATTATTATTGTTATTATTATTAATTCCATGAAAACATTGCTTGGTTAGAGCAGAACCAGATAATAATAAGAATAATAATTGAAAGCTCAAAAAATATACAAAATGAAACATAAAACCAATCCCAATATAACATATAATACTAATATAATTAATCTTCCCATATTAAATAAAAGGAAGATTTTAAAAATTCCATAAGTAATTAAAATTACTAGAAGTGAATTTAATTTTTGTCATATTGCAACAATTGCATACTACTTTGTAACCTTAGCTGTTCGTAAAATCTTCTGATGAATTCCTCAGCTTCATCATCAACTTGTCCATTTCCATTATCAATCTCATCTTCTGACGAATAATTCGATATTCTGACAGAGAAAGGAGAACGAAGAGGGCTTCGCTTCTCTCCTGGAGTGAAGTCAGAGACATCAAGATAATTATGATGAAAGTTCAAGCTATATTCTGGAGTCTTTGGCACCGTAATGATTACTCCTTTCTTATTCTCTTCTTCTTCATCTTGTTGGAGTTCGATGACTTCTGGGAGATTAATACAAGGAAAGTAATGGTGTTTTTTCTTTGGCAGGTGGAAAAAAACAGGATTTGGGCTGTTACTGCAAGAGAATTCATACTCCTGTAAGCCATAGCTACCACGTGCCATGTTTCTTGAATTATGATGGTGGTGGTGGTGAGAAAGAAGATTGGCTACGGATTTTCTTAAAAGCTTGCCTCTCTTCATCATCAGATTCATGTCCATGATTAACTTTCTCTTTGATAGTAATCCCTTTCTTATCATAAAGAAAGTGACTCTTAACACATTCCACAGCCTCTTGGCTACCGCCGAGTTAACTCGGGGATGTACCTCCATTATTGTTGACTAGTGATATTAATTTAGGAACTAAGCTGAGGTTAGACAGAGGGATTAAGGGTAGTATGCTGGGGTGGGTTTTTCTTTGTATCTGCGAGGTTTGGTAGACCTCGCAGAAGAAAGAAAAACCGTTTGATGAGAAAAATAGGAAGGTGATGGGGTCACCAATTTATAGGAAGGACATGGTGAGGGTTAAGTTTTCTTTTAAAATAAATAAAAATCAAATTAAATTAAAGTTGATATTAAAGAAATTAACAATGCAAATTTAATAAGAGAAAATAAAAGGAAAATTCACTATATATATAATATATTCAAATGGACCCAACAACCGCTCCACCCGCGTTGCCCTTTTTTAGTTTATATTTGACTAATAAAAAAAGAAAAAGAAAGCACAAAGAAATCATTTTGTAATTAATTATATTTAAAATATTTTGAATTTATTAATTTAATTGCCAGAGAGTTTAATTTCATTTATTAATCAAAGTGTAAATAATTTTAATCAAATAATAAAAATAATCTTTTATTTTATTTTATTTTTTAATTAGAATATTGTAATTTGAATTTAAATTCTTAATATCTAAATGCTGATAATATCTGTACATACCATTAAATTATATATATAGCTCATTGTTTAATATTTTTTTTATATTTTTATTTAATTTAATGGAAAAAATATTTAATTTTTAATTTTATTAAAATTTAATATGATTTGCAAAATTTAAAAATGATGATGCTGCAAACATTAAATAGAAATGTTGCGTTCAATACAGCTAACATAATGGGATGTGATTTAAATTATTTGAATGTGTTAGGGTGTGTGGGACTTTTGGTCGGAGACAAGAAAATAGACGTTTTCGCCTTTTTTCAACGGTTCACAAATGGATGGTCTGGCCCTGCCTGTGCAAACAAAGTATATATATATATATATATATATATATATATATATATATATATATATATATATATATATATATATATATATATATATATATATATATATATATATATATATATATAAGGGATGAAAGTGACTCTCAAGAGAGGCTTGGACTCTCCTGTAGCCCAAGCCCATTGCAAAGCCTTTAGAGACTATGATAAACGGAAACAGGGCCCACTGGCCGGACCCTCGAACGATCCCAGTCCAAAGGCCTTCGGACTAGGTGCTACTCCCCTCCTTCGCCAGCCGGATGACTTGCTGAGCAAGTAAGGGCCGAAGCCCTCTGATGACATGTCCAGTCATCCAGCAGGAAGATCAGTCTTTAGACAATCTACACCATGCCCTGATACCCCCATTACCAGACATCCCCAGGGATGGGACAAGGGATATGTGCCTGCTACCAACTTTCACCAACCAGCATGGTCGAATGACAGAGGATGTCCTTCCTCAAAAGAAAGGTGTCAGACGTACCTAACCTAAAAAATCATACAAAAGGGAAAGGAAAGTCTAAGCACAGGTAGTTGAAATTCTGCATTCTCTCATCCCTTTTCTCTCACTAAAATTCTCTGAAGAAAGGCCTAACTTGACCGTCGGAGGGTTAAAGCCAAGCAAAAGGCCTGGCACCTCTCTGATCCTTTCTCTTCTCCTTCGCAGGTATCAGGCTCAAGCATTAGGTCCAAGTTCAAGAAGAGAAGATCCAGCCCATTCCTTTTCATATTGATCAAGCCTGATCAAATTGGCGTCGACTGTGGGGACGCGAGCTGATCTTTCTCTCAACTTTGCATTTTACTTTCATTTGTCTGTGAAAGAAGATTACCATAATGACGAACCATGATGATCCTGAATCTTCAACTCCTTCAAATCCTAGACATTCTCTTCCAACAACTACTGATCCTCCTCTAGCAACTCCCATTGACCTAAACACGTCTCTCCAGCTCCTTATCTCTCAACAAAATACAGCTGGGTCTAGCCAAACCCCTCTAAGCCTCCCAAATCCAGACTTAGCTCTTGCATTGCAGTTTATTAATACTATAGCTGCTTTTGTAAGGAGCTCCCAGCAACAGACTCCCCAGGCACAGACCCTTGTCGCTGTTCCAGAAGCTACTCCGAGAAGGAATGTTGCTTGAACCCTGGAGTATGAGAAGATCCAGCCCATTTCTTTTCATATTGATCAAGCCTGATCATATATATATATCAAGTCCAAGAAGAGAAGATCCAGCCCATTCCTTTTCATATTGATCAAGCCTGATCATATATATATATATATATATATATATATATATATATATATATATATATATATATATATATATATATATATATATATATATATATATATATATATATATATATATATATATCAGTTGATTAGCCCTCAAAACAAAGATTGATTCAGAGTTGAAACAGCTAACTAAAGAAGCTTTTGGGCAGCCTGTAGTAGTGGATTTCATATCTTGAATTACATTTCACGTGCTGTATTATAGCTATATATAATATATAGCTGCGACTTTTCACTTTATCTTTTGCTAGTGAAATTACTTTCCATGTAATTTGACGAGTGACAAAAAAAAAAAAAAAAAAAAAATCATATAAAAGGTCTCTATTTTCTTTTTAAATTAAAAGGAAAGATATTTAAAAGTTTATGATCATAAAGGATTCAGATTACTAACTCAGCCTACAGTTTGCTATCAAATTTTAAAATGGATACATATATAAAAAATCCGAACTCAACTCAATATAAAAATTTTTATTCAATTCATATATAAAAATATGATCTATAAATATCTCATATGTAAGCCTACAAGAGACATAACGTTCTTAGATCATTTTTATATCAATACTCTCTTTATTTTGAAAAAAGTGGCCATTAAAAAAAAATCATTATTTTTAAGATAGTAATAACTTTATCATAAGTTGTCAAAAAAATTCCTATTAATTGCAGTATAAATTAGAAAAATATCTCTCATACTTGAAAATGAAATGATAAATTAGCCATTTTACCATATTTTTTTTATTAGGTTGCTAAATGACCACTTATTTATGAACAAAACTAACTTTTTAATAATCAATTTTTTCAAAATAGAAGGGATATTACACATAAATCACAATTTAATTTTATTATCTTTCATTTGATCGAAAATAGCTCGATCATAATTAATTATTTTCGATTTTGGTCTTTACATTGAAAACATGCATTAGGCCTGATTGATTTTCTTTTTTCTTTTTCTTTTTTTTACCATATTAGAAAATTTTAATTAATATATGATCATTAATGAATCATAACAATGTAAATTTCTAACTTTTTGCTTAATAGAAAAGAATATACACTAATCAGATTGTCCGTATAATTAATGAATTATACCATGTGTATAAGTCATAAAATGCAACGCAATTTATAAGTCAGAATCTCTATTTTAAAATCAAATTGAATACATATTCTTAATATTTCATTTATTTGATCAATTATTTAGTCTTTTTGTTGAAATTTCTATTAATCAAAAAATAAAATGTAAGTTAATGATAACAAAATTTGGAGTGAATTATCAGTTAATCCTAGAGGATTAGAGCGAATTATTAATTAGGTTCTAAAATTATATATAATTTACTAATCAAAACTTGAATTTTAATGAATTTTAGAAACTACATATTAATTTATCTTTCAAATCCAAAATGGACAGAAATTAAACGTAAATAAGACTCCATCCTAGGGCTAAGGCTAATTTTGGGTCCTCTCCCAGCTGCTTGAAGACTTTTAAAAAAAAAAAAAAAAAAAGATTCTTGAAATTAAAAAATGAACAGATATATATATATATATATATATATATATATATATATATATATATATATATATATATATATATATATAATTACTAAACATGAACCACAATAATAAGGGTGCATTTGGTGGGCCGTGATGAAATATAATGTAATGTAATTAAATTAATTTTTAGTATAATCTTATATTAAAAATTCATTTAATTATATTACATTACGTCCTACTATGATCTATCATACGCAATATAAGAATATTCAATTTTTATGTCTAAATGTAAATTGGTTGTTTCCTTGCAATTTCACAACATAATAATTAATGAAGAAACCGAAATCCATTGTATATCTACCAATCAATATCATCTAAAGAATTTATTTTAAAATTTCAATATTAATTAAGTATAATATCATTTACGTTGTTCTACATAAAAATTGTCTTCATGAAGGGAAAAAAAAAAAAAAAAAAAAAAAACACTAAATCTGCCAGATTGTCTGAAAGTTGACCTATAACTATACCGCCTTACTGTAAAATAATAATAATAATAACAAAAAATTATACTTCCCTGTCAACTTCTCATAAGTTTCCAGCTGGCTTCTTCTCATTTATTTTATTTATTATTTTATTTTTTTAATGTTCTATGCAATGCAGAGTAACATTCTTTTATTAGGTGCTTAATTTATGGCAATTCTTATCATACAGTTCAAACTTGAAATCATCTCATAAAATTTTAAGTTTAATTTTCAACATTGATTCATTTAAATATTATATTAATTATTAGTTAGCATATATATATATATATATATATATATACACACACGAGAGGCAAACAAGAATAATCTCCTCTATTATTAAAATATTCACCGTAACGATTATATTTAAATTTAAAATTATTATTATTGATAACATTAGAAAGAGTAAGGAGATTTGATATTATTTAATTATTGGATATCGTGATTATGCAAAATTTTGAGAAAGTATGATATGGGATGGTGGATTTCAATAAATAATTCTTGAAATAAACTCTAAATTGTTTTGTCATGGTTTTGTGATCATATAAGATTTTTATTTGTGCAAATTTTGATATCTTTTATCCCATTCATTACTTGCTAACTCTTAAGGATTGACAAGTTCATATTATTCATATTTATAGGAAAGTTGGCATATTACACACTGAAATATAGTTTAATGGTATGTGATAAATTCGAAATCGATTCTTTTTTTTCAATACTAAAAGAAAAATGCCGTGACATATTGGCTAGTTTAGAGTATTTTCGATAATAATCTTTATTTTAAAAAGTATTAAATCAATTTTTAAATATAAAAAGTGTAATTTTTTTTTAAATTTAATGGACTTGTTAAATTTTAAATTTAAATTTTATTTTTTTATTTTTTATTTTAAATTTAAATAATAAAGAGTTCAATGAATCTTATTTTATTATATTAACTCTTTATTATAGAAAATTTAAGGCATATAAAAAGTCTATTGAAAATATTATAATTATGCTTACTTGATGCATTTTTGGGCTACACAAGTCTTCATTTTCACCCATTGGAATTTCAAATATGATAATGCATGACTTATGTGAGATTGCTAAATACTATAAAATTCGTTTGGACAAGTAATTATTTCAAATTATTATGAATTTAAAGTTAAGTTTTAAATATAAAATCACAAAAAATAGATGTAATCTCAAATTTCAAATGCTTAATTATTTTAAAATAACTAGCTATATAAATTGAATTCAGAATAATTTTTACCTACACTTAATATATATACCAATCAAATAAAATAAAAATACATAAAATAAAAAAAAAATCTATATTTTTTTACTAAATAAAAAATAAGTAAAAGAGTTATAATTATTAAAATTTATCGTCATTTATTAAATTGATATATGAGATAAGTTTATTAACTCATGTAGGTAAGAATTTTTTATGTCGAATCCAACCTAATTTTGTAGTTTTTGTGTTTTGAAGCATTGCCCCACGTTTTTCAAAATAAAAATCGTAAAGCATGGGACAAGTCTCTTTCCTTTCTCTTCTAATTAACGTCTTTCATGAATAGAGACGTAATGAAAAAGTTGACTTTTCTTGTTAATTAAATTGTTTTTATGTTATAATAAATTGAAACCATTAGCAGAAAAAGCTGCCAATTAAGAGAACGTGTGGCTTCACTCTTCTCTTTTCTTCTAATAAAAATCTTCCAATTGTTTCTCCTTTCCGTCAATTGAAAGTGATCAGTCCACTTGTTTTGTTTGTTTTATTATTTCCCTAATTTCAGCCAATTGCATACTATAGAAAATGAGAAAAAAAAAAAAAGAACAAATCCTTTGACTCAACCTTTTTTCCCCCTCTTTTAATTTATAATTATTTAAAAAAAAAACTTTTGCAGAATTTAAATAAAATCTCATATTCGAATCTTTTTTTTTATTATAAATTAAAAAAAATCATATGTATATAATGAATTTTTTAAGCTGTAAATAAAATTTAAATTATATAATATACACCTAACTTGCATAAAGTAAATATTTCATGATTTCGAACTCATTCATAAAATTAATTTAGTTTAATACTCAATTTAAAAACAACATATAAAACTCATATAATTAAATTCATTGAAATTCATAACAATTACAGAATTCATTAATTTAACACTAGTAACATAATTATAATTCATATACATATACTTATATATTTATATAAAAATTTTCATGAAATTAATTCAATTAAACTAATTTACTATTAACCAAAACATAGAAGGTTTAATGATAAAAGAATTTATCAATATATCGGTACCAAAATTAATCTTTCAACAAATCAAATTATTTAATCAATTTAGCTTAGTCATTTATTCAAAGAACATAAATATAATTCATAAATGCACAATTAATTTAATTAAATCTAACTCATTAATAATTAACTATTATAATTGAAAAAAAAATTATCAATAATATCTATTTATCTCAGACAACTTCTTAAAATCTCATTATAAGTTTTAAATTATTAACATGAACTTAAATATATATATTAACAAGCAATGTACTCACTTTCCAAGTAATTAAAATACCAAAATAAATCGATGGAAAAATATTTAAGAGTTATCAGAAATCGATAGAAAAGCATTCAAGGTTTATCATTTTCACATCCCCAACCCGAGGGCACGTGACCGGCACTAGGATACGAGAAATGCATATAACTACCAGTACCCATAGTAAACCTGACCTCACACAACCCAACAAATTATCCTAAGGCTATGGGCCCACACAAGTTAAGCAGATCCAACCCAACATCTACTTAAAACAAAGCCACGCGAGGTTAATAATTCAATTATCTAAATTATCTCATAAATATAATATTATTATCATACAATTGGATTCTGCTTAACAAACAATGTCTCAACTCGAAAAATACATAGCAATTGATAATTACATAAAATACAGGTAACAAAGGGAACATTGCGGAGTTTTATAATTACAATACAATTATACATATATTATTTACACTTCTCAATACTCAATAATACAAACTACTGCCGAAGAAAAATTGACAGTTTACTCAATTTACAATTACTTCACCAGCTCATTTCCTGACCTGAAAAATAATAAATTGAACAGAAATGAGCATATGATTCAGTGAATGATACTAACTAATATATTAAACTGTTGTCTTACAGAATATAGCATAGAATAAAGAATATCGATTCATCATTCACAATCAAATGTTACATGCATCTATGCAATGATAGTGCATAATATACATATATATATATACATACAGTAAATGCAAATGCATATAGAACAAATAACATATTAGGAAATATCACTCACTTAACTGACGATGCGTCTGACTGGTTTCTCTTGAAAGTGCAGCCTTTGGAACCAGTAAGACGCTAGAACATTGACATTGGACAACAAAAGATATCATCAGGATATGAATGACTCACATAACTAGATATAACTTAAAAAATATTGAGACTCTTATCGAGATCTTGACAGAACCTTACTAAACTCGGGTACCATCCAAAACAATAGAAAATATAACACTTCTAAAATAACCTTAACAGACAACACAATCTCAGCGACCCCTCCTAGGTCCACCCAACTCATACCCAACAACAAACTCAACAAACTCATAACAACTACAAACTAGAATCCGCTAAACATAATATAACTCACTTAACAACTGAGATATAAGAGTTTCCGGTTTACCCTCACAAATTTCGATCATATGGACGTCGAGAGTTGCACCGAAATGACGAAACGAAACTGCTGAACTGCCCCACTTGCCGTAGTTGTCGGTGGCAGATCTAAGTGATCTTCACACCAGCAGGTTCACCTTGACGCTAGGATCCCAGAAACCGATGTCACTCGCCGCCATTTGCTCCCGTTTTGCTGAAAATTGCCTTCAAAGTTTCGGCCTCAAATACATCGATCTCTTCCTTCGGTAGCCGATCGGAGGCATGGTTGGTACCAAAAGGAAGCCCTTGCCACCAGGAGTCTAACAGAATCAGCCTTACTCGATTTGGCCATCGGAATTGGCCGGAAACTAGAGTTGAAGTCTTGGCGCTGGTGGGTCCTTCTCTGCTGGCGTACGCCACCGTCCGCCCCTTGATCAGGGTGCCGCTGCTTCCTCTGAGATCACCGGATGGTGGGCTAGCCACTGGTGGTAGCGGTGTAGCCCACCGCCAGCCAGATGGCGGTCCTCCAGCCTTGCAACCCTCTCTCTCTCCTCCTCTCTCTTTCTCCTTTCCTTCTCTTTCCAGTTTCTGCTTCTTCCAAATCTGGTCACGTTTCCCTTCAACAGCCAATCACAAGGCTCCATTTCCTTCTTCTTTTAATTCACACACACACAGATATATATATATATATATATATATATATATATATATATATATATATATATATATATATATATATATATATATATATATATATATATATATATATATATATATATATAATATTAATGATAATAATAATAATAATAATAATAATAATAATAACAAACCATAATTACAAAATAATAATTCAATTTATAAAACTTATTCATAATAATAGTAATTATAATGAAATCCCGAACTTCCAATAATTTATATAATTAGCAATATAATTTAGATTAATCGAAAATAATATTAATTTTCAATATCAAAATATAAATTCTCCAAATAACCATTATAATATTTTCATAATTAAATATATAATTCTATATACATATATAATATTTAAATAAAACTACCATTAATAATACATATTTAACTAGTATGATTATATATAATTTAATAAAATATAATTTTAATATTTGTTTAAATAAATAAAATAATAGAATAATACTTTTTCGTATAAAAATAAAATTTTAGAAAAATAATTAAAAATTTAAGGTATTTCATCCATAGTCAAATTCTCACAAACTAATTTAGGGATCATGATGTACCACTATTGAGAAAACCCCATTCCATCGGTATCCATATCAATTTTGTCAATAAATGCAATTATCAACGGATTATTGATAAAATTCTCTGTCAGTCAATAATTTATTGATGACATATATTCAGCCACTGTCGAAAATAACATTACCGACGAATATGTCTCCGTCGGTAATTCTTGTTGCTTATCCATCGGTAATTGGATGGTAAGTTGATTATAAGATAAGAAAATAATTAAAAATATATAAATTTCATTAAGAAGCCATCAATAATTAATAATAAATAAATTAATCAGTATTTTACTAGTAATCTATCGGTAAAGAATAAAAGAATAAAAAAAATAATTCCATCGAAAATTCATCTGTAATTAATAAAAAAATTAATTAATTAATCGACATTCCATTGGTAATTCATTAGTAAATAATAAAAATAAATAAAAATAAGTTCTATCGGTAATTATTCGGTAATGAATGAATAGCAACTTTTTTAATTTATAATTAAATTACAATTATATTTAAGCTCAAATATTTATTTAATTAGATATATAACAGATTAAATTATATTTAATTAATTTATAATTTTATTGCAAATATAAAAGTAAATATGTTAATTTATATTAATGTAAATAAAAAACATATATACAAAAATAATGTCACAATATAACAAAAAATTCAAAAGTAATGTCACAGTATAACTAAATAATAAAAAAAAATCTAAGTAAAATATGTTGTATCATTATTGTTATTCTCTTGATCTATTAGATAGTTATGGTCACGAGTAATATCAGCGATAGTGGCAGCATCTCTAGAGTATATTGTCGGAGGAGGAGGAGGATCTATAGCTCCAGCAGTCTATAAATGAGCAATATATGCCTATTATAAAAATCATACAAAAAATACAAAAATTCCATATAAATAATTATAATTACAACAACATACAAAGAATTCCCAAAATTCCAAAAAAAAAAAAACAAAAATTCACAAAATTTACAAAGTACCAAAATTACAAATATCAAAAAAATTAAAAAATTCTAAAAAATCACAAAAAATACAAATATCAAAAAATTCACCGACTTGTAAATCTCAAAAATGACAAAATCACAAAAATATAAAAACTTAACAAAATTTATAAAATTACAAAAATAAAAAAATAACATAAATTACAAATATCAAAAAATGAAATAATAAAAAAACTTAGAAAGAGTTGTGGCCAAAACACGTATAGACCTAGGAAAAAAAGGAAAAATAGTTTGGTCAACACGTGTAGAAAAAGAAAGAAAGGAAAATGAGTTTAGTCAACACATGTAAAAAAGATAAGTGAGTAAATAAAAAGTATTGAAGAAAAAAAAGTTGCTCTTATCTTTATTTTCACATGTAATGAGAAGCATATAAAAATAATTAAAATAGTAGGGAGCATATAAATGTAAGATTTTTTAAATAAGGGCATAAAAATAAATGGATTCTCCTTTTCAGGCATTTATGTGAAAATTTCTTAATTTTATTATTAATTAAATTGAATTCTTGTACATGATTTATTTGAAACGGTGGCGATGAAACATATGCACAGAGTTTGAAACAGTTAATCAGTTTGTGTTGTAAAGAGTAGTGTTTTTCGAAAGGGTATTTTTAATTTTTTATTTATTTGTCCCATATTAGGAAAACTCTGTTGGGAAAGATGACGAAAAATAAATAGCTAATAAATAATATGGCAGTATCAGGATTTAACTTTTTTCAGTCTTGTGTAAATAAAATAGGCAAAAAATAATTCTGTATATTTCACTAAGAAAAATTAATCAGAATACAATAATAATTTCATCAAATTATGGTGGTTCAACTCTCTCTTGGTTTTATCTCTCAAGAGGATTCTCTCTCCCTCTCTTTTTCACTTTCTCAAACTTATTAAGTTTGGATTTTCTTTCTGTGAGATGATATACAATTGAAAGTTACAAAGCATTTTATATTGAAAAATAAAACTAATAATAGTTATATATATTTAGCTTCTTTCTTTTTCTCCGTTAAATTTTTTTCTATTTTTTTTAATGTTTCCTTGTTTTTCTCTTTCTTTTTTTTCTTTTCCTTCTTTTGTTTTCTATTTTTATTTATTTCTTTTCTTTTCCTCCAATTAAGGAGGATTTCTCATCAAATCTCCCCCATCCGACTTAGTTGGAGGGTTCTAGTAGTCCCGCTGTTTCTCTGCAAAATTCATATTTGTCCTTAGGTAAGGACTTAGTTATCATATTTGAACTATTATTATCA
Organism: Reutealis trisperma; assembly: GCA_947687605.1. Lineage (NCBI taxonomy): Eukaryota > Viridiplantae > Streptophyta > Magnoliopsida > Malpighiales > Euphorbiaceae > Reutealis > Reutealis trisperma. Next base: position 375,811 of record CANTUT010000242.1, on the reverse strand, counting down.
GTATGGATTTTCTCAAGATGTAATTGCTTAAACTCCAATACATCACGTATCCAGTGATATCTCACATCAATGTGTTTTGACCTCGAGTGAAAACTCGGATTCTTGCTCAAATGGATCGCACTTTGACTATCACAATGCAAAATGTATTTATGTTGCACTTGCCCTAGTTCTTGTAAGAACCGCTTCATCCAGAGCATTTCTTTGCATGTTTCTGTAGCTGCAATAAACTTTGCCTCTGTCATTGATAGAGCAACACATTTTTGTAACTTTGATTGCCATGAAACTGCTCCCCCTGAAAATGTAATTAGGTATCCTGAAGTAGATTTTCTAGAATCAAGATCTCCTGCCATATCCGCATCTGTGTAGCCAGTCAATTCAGGTTTTCCACCTCCAAAGCATAAACTCATTTTAGAGGTACCACGAAAATATCTGAGAATCCATTTCACTGCATTCCAATGCTCTCTACCTGGTTTAGATAAGAATCTGCTTACAACGCCAACTACGTGTGTTATGTCTGGCCTTGTGCAAATCATTGCATACATCAGACTACCAACAACTGAGGAATATGGCACATTAGCCATGTCTTCTTTTTCTTTCTCACATGTAGGACTTTGCTTTGAACTAAGTTTGAAATGATTAGGAAATGGAGTAGAAACTGGTTTTGCTTTATCCATGTTAAACCGCTTTAGTACCTTCTCGATATAACTTTCTTGTGATAACCTCAACTTTTGATTTTTCCTATCACGGGATATGTTCATACCAAGGATTCGTTTTGCGAGTCCTAAGTCTTTCATAGAAAAAATCTTGTTTAACTCCTTTTTTAACTTGCTAATCTTGTCACTGTTTTGTCCTACAATCAGCATGTCATCGACATAGAGAAGAAGTATGATGTATTCACCATCATCAAATCTTTTAACAAATACACAATGATCTGAAGTAGTCCTCCGATATCCATGCTTAATCATGAAGGAATCAAACTTCTTGTACCATTGTCGAGGTGCCTGCTTAAGTCCGTACAAGCTCTTCTTCAACCGACATACCAAATCTTCTTTTCCTTTGACTTTGAATCTTTCTGGCTGTTCCATGTAAATTTCTTCTTCGAGATCTCCATGAAGGAAAGCTGTCTTTACATCTAGCTATTCGATCTCGAGATCTAGGCTTGCAGCCAAACCGAGTACTACTCGTATGGATGACATCTTCACTACGGGTGAGAAAATCTCTTCAAAGTCAATTCCTTTCTTCTAATTGAAACCTTTCACAACTAGCCTTGCCTTAAATCTAGGCTTAGAGTTGTTTTCTTTTGTCTTTAATCGGTAAACCCATTTGTTCTTAAGTGTTTTTCTACCTTTTGGTAAGTTCCCCAGGTCATATGTGTGGTTTTCATGCAGAGATTGCATCTCTTCATGCATAGCTTTCAACCACTCATCTTGTTGATCATGGGTCAATGCTTCATCATAACATTCTGGTTCTCCCCCATCTGTTAGGAGAATGTAATCATTTGGAGAATACCTACTAGAAGGTCTCCATTCCCTGGTTAATCTTCTTGGTTGGAATTCGACCACTGGTTCTTCATGGGCTTGTGTTTCTTGCCCCTGATCTGCTACATCATCTATTATACCATCAGTTATATGATCATTAGTCATGTCATCATTAACTGGTTCATTTATAACAGGATCACTAGCTTGATCATTTGATTCATCTTGCTCGTCATTAGTTTCCAATTGAGAAGGAACTGGATCTAAGTTAGCTGGATATTCTTTTGGATTACTAGGTTTATCACCTCTTCGAATGTCTTCAATGTTTTGATCTTCAAAGAAGACAACATCTCTACTTCTAATAATCTTTCTAGCTATAAGATCCCATAACTTGTAACCAAATTCTTCATTCCCATATCCCATGAAGATACATTCTTTCGATTTTACATCGAGCTTGGTTCTTTCATCTTTAGGAATATGAACAAAAGCTCTATAACCAAAAACTTTCAAATGATTGTAGGAAACTTTTCCCGACCAGAACTTATTCAGAACATCACCATTCAAAGGTGCTGAAGGAGAAAGGTTGATTAGATCAACCGCAGTCATGAGGGCTTCACCCCAGAAACTTCTGAGCAGCTTGGCATGAGATAACATTGTTCTTATTCTTTCAATGATTGTTCTGTTCATTCTCTCAGCTACACCATTATGTTGTGGAGTCTTCGAAACAGATCGTTCATGCCTGATTCCATTGCTTCTACAATAGTTTTGAAACATCCCCATATATTCTCTTCCGTTGTCGGTGCGAATACACTTCAAGCTTCTACCAGTCTCTCGTTCAATGCTAGCATGAAGTTGCTTAAAAACTTCATACACTTGATCCTTTGTTCTAAGTGCATAAGCCTATACCTTCCTAGAATGATCATCAATGAAGGTAACAAAATATCTTGCACTGCCAAGAGTATTAACGGTCATAGGACCACAAACATTAGAGTACACAACATCCAATACATTGGGTTTTCTTTGTGCATGACCATGTTGAAATGAAGCTCTATGCTGCTTTCCAGCCAAGCAATCCGTGCATGGTTTTAGAGACATGCCTTGCTTCATCCCTGTTAATGCCTCTCTTTTAGCTAGAATTTGGAGACCTTTCTCACTTATGTGACCAAGCTGTTTATGCCAGAGCTCAATCGAGTCTTCTACAAGAGCACTTACATACCTATTACTGACTTTAGCATGTGTCATGTATAGGGTGTTGTCCTTCTTTCCTCATGCTATAATAAGAGAGTTCTTGCTGAGTTTCCATTTTCCTTCAGCAAAGACATTGGTGTATCCTTCATCGTCAAGTAATCCAGTAGAGATTAAATTAAGACGCATGTCTGGAACATGTCTCACATCCTTGAGGACCAAGTGACAACCTGTGTTGGTTTCAAGGGAAATATCTCCTCTTCCCACGATCTTGGACAATTTGTCATTTCCCATTCTTACATTACCAAAATCTCCATTGTTGTAAGATGTAAAGAAGTCCCTTCGTGAGGTGACATGAAATGATGCACCAGAATCTATTATCCAGCATGTATCTTGAGAGGAAAAATTAACGAAGCTATCACCACATAAAATAATTACATCATTTCCACCAGAGGTAATTGCAGTTGTGTGCCTGGCATCATTATTTTCATTATCTCTATCTTGCTCTCGTTTAAATAGTCTGCATTCTCTCTTCATGTGACCTGTCTTGCCACAGTGGTAACATTCTATGTCCTTTCTTGTCTTGAACCTCCCTCTTGAGCCATCTCTTGACTTGCCCATTGACTTGTCTCGCTTATGGAATTTTCTATTGCTAGTCCTTCCACAATACTTTGAGATAAGGGGGCTGTTTCTTGCCCCTGATCTACTCCACCTTGTTCTTTCCTCCTTGCTTCTTCATTGAACATGCTATCTTTGACTATGTCCAATGTAAGAACGCCTTGTGGAGCTGAATTGCTTAAAGATACTACTAATGTATCCCAGCTATTAGGCAATGAGCTGAGTAACACTAGTGCTTGTAACTCATCATCTAGCACCATATTCATATTCGTCAACAGATTGATCAAACCTTCAAAGTCACTAAGATGCTCTGTAATACTTCGACCATCTTTGTACTTAAGGTTTACCAACCGTCGGATAATCGATGCTTTATTTTGAGCGGTCTTTCGCTCGTACATGGATGACAATTTTGTCCATAATTTATATGCATCTGTCTCTTATGCCACATGATGGAACACACTTTGATCCACCCATTGTCGGATTTGTCCAACAGCTTTTCTATTCAAAATGCTCCATGCATCGTCTGACTTCCCTTCTGGTTTTTGTCCCATCAATTGAAGGGGCTCATACAAATCCTTGCAATAAAGGATATCCTCCATTCTTGGCTTCCATATGGAGTAATTGGATGTAGTCAATTTTAGCATTGTAGCTGATGATGATGATGACTCCTCCATCTTAAATTACACAAGAATATAATTTTTGAACCAAACTCTGATACCACTTGTTGGGAAAGATGACGAAAAATAAATAGCTAATAAATAATATGGCAGTCTCAAGATCTAACTTTTCCCAGTCTTGTGTAAATAAAATGGGCAAAAAATAATTCTGTATATTTCACTAAGAAAAATTAATCAGAATACAATAATAATCTCATCAAATTATGGTAGCTCAACTCTCTCTTGGTTTTATCTCTCAAGAGGATTCTCTCTCTCTCTCTTTTTCACTTTCTCAAACTTATTAAGTTTGGATTTTCTTTCTGTGAGATAATATACAATTGAAAGTTACAAAGCATTTTATATTGAAAAATAAAACTAATAATAGTTATATATATTTAGCTTATTTCTTTTTCTCCGTTAAATTTTTTTCTATTTTTTTTAATGTTTCCTTGTTTTTCTCTTTCTTTTTTTCCTTTTCCTTCTTTTGTTTTCTATTTTTATTTCTTTCTTTTCTTTTCCTCCAATTAAGGAGGATTTCTCATCAAACTCACTATCCCTTTCATTATTTTATTAATATATCTTTATATTGAACTTTTCAAAGATGCAAAATGAGAAGTGAGTTTACAGACATATAAACTTAGCTAAAATCAAAACCAAGGTAAAATTCAAGATATACCGTTGACTCGAAGACATGCTCTAATTTCAATTTTACATTTTTATCATAGAATTTAATTTAATTAAATGAATTTTATTTCATTTAAAAAAGCTTTTATTATAATAAAAGCACAACTCATGTATAGAATCTTGCCCTAATACAAAATCAAACATGGTTGAATGGCCAACTTTAAAATAGAATAATTGTGACTTTAATTTAAAACCGAAAATAATAATAATCACTATGGATTTTTTAAAAAAAAAACTGAAAAATAGAAAACATAATAATTGTAGGCCTCATGGATTCATCATCACACAAAGTACTTTTTATTTCACTTAAATTAGTGCATTATTAGTTTACAATACAAAAATAATTTTATTAATTGATTTTTTTTATGTTATTCTTGCATTGATCTAATATATTTAAAAATAAAAAAAATTAATTATGAAATAATATATCGATAAATTTTTTTTTATGATATTTTAAAAAGATAAGATTATGAATTATTTTCGATGAGAGGAAAATAAAAAATAAGAAAAATTATTTTTCCATTTTTCAAAAGTGCTACCACGAATTAGTTTGTAGTTATAACACAATTTTTATTTTAAAATTATACATATAAATATGGACAGATTAGAATTAGGCACACTTATTTATAAACCATGAGGGCTTTATAAAACACTGCTATTTAAAATGCACACTTACATTATTTGGGAAAAGAAAATACATCATCGATGGCACACATCATTTATTGATCATATTCTCCATTTTTGCTCCTTTTTTTTCAATTGGTAGCTTCAGAACTCACCTTGCTAACAGGAATGCTATGTAATACAACCGTCTCGGCGGTGATCCCTGGTCCAAAACTAGACAAAACACCCCACTCCAACCCTTCACCGGAGGTGGCCTTCCCTTCTTCCACAGATTTCTTTCTCATTTCGTCTAGGATAAAAAGCACAGAAGCACTGGACATGTTACCATACTCGCTCAAAACATGCTTGGATGCTCTAAGTTTATGTTGTTTTAAACCTAATTTAGCCTCTATTTGGTTAAGAATAGCTGAGCCACCCGGATGAGAAATCCAAAATATAGAGTTCCAATCATTAATGCCAATTGGAGAAAATGCTTTAACCAGTATTTCCTCTATATTATTAGCAATTAAGTTAGGAACATTCTCTGACAATTTAACGGTGAGACCAACTTCACGTGGGTGTGACTCAATAGCACCATCAGAATCAGGAATTATAGTCTCCATTGCAAACACAAGCTGAAACAATGGACGCTCAACAGAAGTATCAGGATCAGCACCCACAATAACAGATGAAGCTCCGTCTCCAAAAATAGCTTGACTTACCAAACTATCCAACTCAGTATCAGATGGGCTATGAAATGCCGAAACAGTAAGTAACTCAGCAGAAACAATAAGAACTCGTGCACCCTTGTTGTTCTCTGCCAAGTCCTTGGCTAGACGAAGTACAGTTCCACCCGCTAAACAGCCTTGATGATAGAGCATAAAACGTTTGATAGAGGAATTGAGGCCGAGTAGCTTGATGAGCTGGTAGTCAGCACCAGGCATGTCTACTCCTACTGTGGAACAGAATATAAGGTGAGTGATGTCCGATTTTGGTCTGCCCCATTCTTTAATTGCCTTAGCTGCAGCTTCTTTTCCTAGCTTTGGTATCTCCTCCACCACTATGTCTTGGCGGACATTAAAAGAGGGTTCAGAAAGCTTGCACATGTTCTGATTCTGTTTTAATATTTCTTCAGTTAAGTGTACGTATCGTTTCTTAATCATTGATCTTTCACCTGTATATGTGATAACAATTAATTGTCAATTAAATAACACTAGTTAGTTAGAGACGAATACTATAATTTAATTATTTTTACATATTCCACCAATAAGTCTTAATTCTGCCAACAATCGAAGTCAAATTTTAAAAAAATTACATATTCTAATAAAAAATTTCAAAAATAATTAAACAATACTCTTCAATTATTTTTTTATATCATTAAAAATGATGGAATACTACTTACAAAAACTTTACTTTAGATTTAGAATATGTAAAAATAATATATATATATAAACTTACACATGCGCTTGAATTTGTCTTTCAAAAGGGTCATGTGGTCACAGTTAGTGATCCTGAAGTAAAAATCAGGATACTCAGCCTGATCTATGATATTGGATGGGTTGGCAGTGCCAATGGCAAGAATGTTGGCAGGACCTTTAGCTCGTTGTGCCTCTCTTATCTTCTCAACTGATGCAGCCGCTGCCATATTAATTCGCTTTGCGAGTGGATGATTAAGGGTAGCTAATAAACTGGCTAAATAGACGTGTGTGTATTGTTTTTCTTACGCCTGTAACTCTCTTTCGATCGATAATTATATATGCAATTTGTGTATGAATTTATAACAGGGTGATTCTCCATTATATGAGAGAATCATTTATATATGATCAATTGCTTATCTTTTAGTTCAGTGGGAAACATAATCATTTATAAATAAGGACACTCAACCACTTCAATCATTTATAAATTATATTTAATCTTTTATAAATTATAAGGACTACTCAAGCACTTTAATCACCAATGCGGGAGCTTTACCAATCTCCTCTAGGCTTTCTAATTTCGATTGTTACTTGTATTAGTGAAAATCTGTATAATATGATAGGCAAATCATATCATATAAATTTGTATATAGTAATTAAGGGTCCATCAAGATATGACCTCATTAATATTATTAATTAAATAAAATTATTATTAATTCAAATTTTGAAATAAATAATTAGTAAATATTAAAGGAAAACTGGAATCTGAAGATGGCCCTTATTATATTTAATCAAGGAAAGAAGGATAAAGAACCACTTGTGTGGGGAGGACCGAAAAAAAAAATAGATGCCATTTCGAAAGAAAGTAATGTAAAAAGCTGGCCGAGGCTATATAATTGTAAGATTGTGAATTAAAGTTATAATCAGAATGATTTTACTTTAAAAAAAAAAAAAACATTTCTATATGGTAGGATAGGATGCCTTAAATTTATTATATTAAAATATTTCACACATAGTAGATATAAAAATATCTTATGCATAGTTGTTAGACCCGGACCGTCCAGCCGCTCGGACCAGAAAAGCTAGGAACCAAAGACTAGATTGGTCAACTTAAAACCCAGGATAGCTAAACCCAGCCAAAATCTTGTTGAACTAGCAAGGGTAATTGATGACCTGGTCGACCCGGCCAGTTTTTTGCTGGTGAGTGGGGTTGATAAATAAGAAAAAAAATTTTCTGCTAAATTAAAAAAAATAAATTATATATTTTAAATTTCAAATTATCATTCACTCATTTACCATTTTAATTAAATAAATATTCAAATTTATATTTTTTTTACATAGGACAATGCAAATTTGAGTAAATATCTTATTCCCAAGTAGTGGGACCCATTTAAATTTAATTCTCAAAATAGCCACTTAATATATTTTTCTCTAATTAATTGTCTTAAAATGGTTTTAAATTCATATTTCTTATAAGTAATATTTATTAATTGCTTAGGTAACATTTGTTAATTTTAATTACATATATATTATATTATTTTTAACATATAAATCTAATATATTAACATATAAATATAAAATATTACATTTTTATGTGTATATTATATTTATTTTTGACATATAAAAAATAAATATATAATATTATTTAAAATTATGGCTTCACCCCTATTCGACCTCTAACCCATGACCCTCTACCTTCACTGGCTCTAAGGCCGGGCTAGGTTTGAAAACATTGATATCATATTTAATAAATACAAAATGTTAAAAGGAGCATACGTATAACAGATAAGGGTCAATCACTCATATATAATTAGTTATAGTCATTTTAATTATAATTAGATCCAAATATAATAAAGTCTTATGTAATATAATGTGATTAAATGTAAAATTTAAAATGATATCATAGTCGATTGGTCAGGTGTATCCAATTACTTAATTACTTTTCTGAGTTCGGCTTATTTGATTACCTAATTACCTTACCGATGAATTCGGTTTATTCACTTGCCTAATTATCTTACCCATTTAGTTCGATTTACTCAATTATTTAATTAACATGTCAGTTGGTTTGATTTTTAATTGTTTCAAGTGATAACTTTAAATATCCCATTGTCACTTAATAAGGGAGTGTAAGAGTATCCAACATCTAATAAACACAAAATGTTAAAGGGCATATAAGTGATAAGAGTCAACATATAACTAGTTTTAGTCATTTTAGTTATGGTTGGATCTAAATATAATAAAGCCCTATGTAACATAAATGTGGAATTTAACATATTCTGCACAAAGGTCACTTTTAATATTGGCTAAGAAAGAGTAATATTATACAACTCAATACTTTTGTACTCTTTTACTATTGGTTAAGAAAGAGTAATATTATACAACTCAATACTTTTGTACTAACTTATTATCCCAACAATGAAATATTTTTTTTTTATTATTTGATATAAATTTTTTTTTTTTGGTTAACATGCAAAATTTTTTTTTATTATTATTATGAATCGGTTTTTGTTTTGTTACCATATAAAACAAATGTTATCATATTATATTATTATGAAAACATTTTTATTTTTTTTTTATATATATGTTTTCGTTCTTGTTATATATTGTTATTATTTTAATAATAATTTGATCATCATTTTTATAAAAAAAAATTATTATTTGATATTATTTAATTTTCATTAAGTAAATTATAGTTCATGAAGAACTAATTAAATAAATAACTATTTATATTTCAAATTCTAGTTCCTGAAAAAACTAGTATTATTTATAATTTTTGAAAAACTAATTAAATAAATAACTATCTATATTTCAAATTCTAGTTTTCGAAAAAACTAGTATTATTTATAAGTTCTGAAAAACTAATTAAATAAATAATTAAGGTATAAATTTCTGAAGAATTTTTGCCTAAGTTCTTAAAGAATTAAGTATTCTAAAATCTAGTATCCCAATTCATTAAAGAATTATTTTATGTTCCTAAAAAACTAATGCATTGTCTACAAGTTTTTAAAAAACTGATTTAATTATAATACGAATTGACATATTATTTATTTTTGTATAGACAATGTTGAATTTAACAAAACTAGAATTTATGGCTCTCGATATCACGGGCAAGAATTATCTGTCATGGATAATAGATGCTGAAATATATCTGGATGTTATGGGTCTTGGAAACACAATCAAAGATGAAAATCAAGAATCTCAACAAAATCGCGCCAAGGCGATGATTTTCCTTGGTCATCATCTTCGTGAAGGATTGAAACTTGAATATCTAACAATTAAAGATCCATTAGTCCTTTGGAATAATTTGAAAGAGAGATACAACCATCATAAATTGATCATCCCTTCAAAGGCTCGTTATGAATGGATGCATTTATGATTACAAGATTTTAAAACTGTAAGTGAATATAATTCTGTAATTTTCAGAATTAGTTCTAAATTAAAATTATGTGGAGAAAATATTACTGACCATAATATGTTAGAAAAGACATTTACTACTTTTCATGCCTTGAATATATTCCTGCAGTAGCAATATCGAGAAAAGGGTTTTAAGAAATATTCTGAATTACTTTCATGTATTCTTGTTGCTGAGCAAAATAATGAGCTCTTATTGAAAAATCATGAAACTCATCCAACTGGTTCCACTCCATTCCTTGAAGTGAATGAGACAACATATAATAATATTGGACGAGAAAGAGGATGAAAATATAATCATGGTCGAGGACATAGTCTAGGTTATGGTCAAAATCATAATAATAGCAACCGTGGTAATCATAGAAATAATGATGCATCTTTCTATTGGAAGTGGAAGAATCATGAAGAGAAAGAGAATAATAGATCAAAGCAAAATACAGAAAATTAATGCTATCAATGTGGTATGAAAAGGTATTGGTCTCGTCACTGTCGTATGCCAAAACATCTTGCTAATATCTATCGAGAGTCCTTGAAAAAGAAAGACAAAAATATAGAAGCAAATTTAGCAAAAAATATGATGATTTTGGTGATAACTCTATTGATATCACACATTTAGATGTGTCAGATTTCTTTGAGAATCTTGAAGGAAAAATTAATCATTTAACTGGTGATGGCAATATAAATACCTAAAATTATGTGTTTCCTTTAAATATGTTAGTTTGATTTATGTTTTCAATTTAAACACTAGTTAAAAATATTAGTGAATTATTTATTAAGTATTTTTACATTGATTTTAAATTATTTATATTGAGTTGTTTCTTACAAATATGTTTTTATCTTTGTTAAAAATATTATGATATACTGCATGCTCCTGTAGTAGTAGTATAAAAAGTGAAAATTTATAAATATTATTTATCTCCTAGTGGTTGCAAAGAATAATTACTAATGAGAAATCATCAAATAATGCCCACTAGTACAATTGCATTCCCTGAAGTGAATATTCTAAATTATTTGGTAGATTATGAAAACTCTGAAAGACTAACAACTCATATAGAGGATATAACTCAATATTGGTGATTTTATGTAAACTCCCTGAAAGAGTAATTTATAAGGATTTTACAAGTTATGCATTATAATGATTTATTTTATTATTATTTTATCCCCAGTATACATGTACAACATACTGCGTTGAACCTGCAATTCAAGCATTAAACTTATAGTTTAATAATTAAACCTTGAAGGTTTGGTATGAATGTCATTATGTATATAATACATACTTTTATATATGATGCATACTCTCCTTTAAAACTTATACAAGGACATGAGCCATAAATTTTTAGTTATGCCATAAATATATTAATATCACTATCTCAATGTGCGACAATAGGTCCACAAAAGAGACTAAGAATTTATTTTGATGAGGTACATTTCTCAATATTAGAGAGAGAAAAGTATCTGCAGTGCTAAAGAATTTCGAGAAATTTATTGGAAGGAAAACTCTTTAAATAATTTTGATTCACGTATAAATTAGAGTAAACCAGAAGTTCACAAAATAACACAATTGCAACAAATTGCAACTTAACTGCCAAATACATTTATAAATGCTAAAAGAGTGGCAAAATCTCGTATTACAGCTGTTAATAGCCCAATAAGGGTTGTGATTCCAATTACAAATAGAAAATCAATCAATCTCACTACACACCAGAAGCGTGGATAGTAAATTGGAACTAAAGATAAAAATCCGCCGAAAAAGAAGCAGCGTCACTTATAAAATATCTTGAAGAGAAACCTCCTGAAGAGGAAGATCTCAGTCAAAGAGCTATAGCTAATTATAAGACACAAACTGAGATAATAGAACAATCAGATCCTCCAGATATGGCTTCTGGAGTTGATGATCATATAAATACTATTAGATCTCAATTATTTTTGTGATATAAGAGAAAGAGTCGATAGAAATTTAATTATTGTCTATGATGAATTTGTCTCAACAGTAGCTCTTACTGTTTCAAGAGAAAATCTGAATCTAAAATCTATAAGTATAACTGAATAGTAGCATAAATATGATTAATCATTATGGAAAAAGGCAATTAAAGTAGAGCTACACTCGTTCTATTATTAACTATAAAAAAAATAATTCTCTTATTATGAAAATGATCATATTCTATTATTCGATTAGTATGGTAGTTAAAGAAAGGCTTGATGTATGCCTTACGAAAATAATATTTATATGAGAGTCTCAGAAGGATTAGAGATATCAGAAATGAATATACTTTAAATAAGTGACATGTATTTCATCAAATTGCAAAAGTCTTTGTATGGATTAAAGCAATATAGACACGTGATATAATTGTTAGAGTAAATTCTTATTGAAAGAAAGATATATGAATAATACACTATGTTCATTTATATTTATAAAAGACTATAGAATGATAGATGTTATTATTGCAGTATATGTTGATATCAGTGTGACCTTTAAAGAACTCATAGAAATATATATCTATTTGAAAAGTGAGTTCAAAATGAAAAATTTAATGAAATTTTGTATCGGCTTGCAAATCAATTATCAAGAAGTCATAATATATCAATCTACTTATGTGGAAAAGGTATTTAAGTAATTTTGTATGGATAAATTTTTTCCTTTAAATATACCAACTGTGGTCCTCTCACCTGAGGTGAAGAGATATCCTTTTTGACTTAAATAAGATAACAAAGAGTTATTTGGTCTTAAAATATCATATATAAGTGCTATAGGGGCACTCATGTATATTACAAATTGCATTAGGCCTGAAATTGTATTTGTAAGAAAAATTCCTAGCTAGGTATAACTTTGCACCTACTAAGAGATATTAAAGTGGTATAAAAAATTATTTTCAATAAGCTATTAATATTATGATTCATATTTAAAATTGGTCTATATGTGAATATTGGTTATTTGCTTAATCTCCATGATAGTAGATCTTAGACTGGCTATATATTTACTTATAGTGGTATTGCAATTTTATAAAGATTTTTATAGTCTTGAAGTACCTCATTAAAAGATATTCCCATTATATTTTGAGAATAATATAATTTGCATTGCACAAATTAAAGATGGTTATATCAAAGGTAACGAAGTAGACATAAATTTCATCCAAATTCTTGTATATACATAAGTTTCAGAAAAAATATCCACCAAATTCGCTTGAGTGACAACCTAATAGGCTTATATACTAAGTTTTTACCTAATGTGGTATTTAAATGGCATTATTTCATCAATTAGTATATGCCGTGTTAAAATCTATTATCATAAGGGGGAGTGAATTAATATATGATTGTATTCTTTTTCTTTAGTCAAGTTTTTGTCCCATATGATTTTCTTAAATAAAGGTTTTAATGAGGCAATCTGTGCAATGACAAAATAGCGCATGAAATATACTCTTTTCCTTAACTATGTTTTTCTCACTGGATTTTCTAGCAAGGTTTTTAACGAGATATATTCATAACGCAAGTAATACAATAAGGAATACTATAAATAAATTATTATATGTGGATATTACTTAAATATCATTAAGTATACAGTTTGACAACTTGATATATTTATTTACAAAGGCACTCTCTACGGCCATATTTGAAAACTTAGTCAATAAAATTGGCACGCGCCGATTAAGAGATATTTGATAGAAATCATGTTCTTGTGAGGGGGAGATTTTGGTACACTGTACTTTTTTTTCCTTAGCCTAGGTTTTGTCACATTGGGTTTTCCTGGCAAGGTTTTTAACAAAGTAATATTATGGCGTAAATCTCTACAAGAATAATGAACTCTTTTTCTTTTACTAAGATTTTTTTCATAGGATTTTTCCTTAGTAAGATTTTAACGAGGCATATTTTTTATAAAAGACATCAAGAGGAAATGTAATGATACATTATAGGATTTGATTGATGTCTTTCCATATATATAAATATTATAATTTCCATATTAGTATTGATTGTATTTTTCTTATTAGAAAAACTTCCTATTTCTTTCTCTTCTATACTTTATATAAAGGGACTAATACTATTGAATGAAATATTTAAAAAAATTATTCTCTTTTCTATATTTTTTGTTTTTATTTTTCTCCATTATATTTATAACAAGTAACTTATTATATCCGTTGTACATTTTAAATTAAAAATTTTAACTTATAATTTGAATTTAAATTTAATTTATTTATCAATAACTGAAAATTAAAAAAAAATGTTATAAACTTTAATCTTATGTGTTGAATGACATTTAAAAAAAAATTAAAGAGATGAATTTAATATAGAGTGTGTCTATATATATATATATATATATATATATATATATATATATATATATATATATATATAATTAAATGAGAAAAAAATAAAGAGAAGGGAAAAAATAAAATAAAATTATAAAATAAAGGACAGGAAATTGACAGCTATAAAGTTAAGCTTAGCAATCCTATATTTGGTTGATAAGGAAAACGTGAGGCTAAACTATTCTTTATTTTGTCTTCCTAAAGAGGTTTAATTAAGTTAGCTAAAACAATTGTTTTGGATGCATTATATTCAAATTCATGCATATGGAGTACGGATAGTTCACAATTCAGTACGGATTGGTCCCTTTTTTTTTTTAAAATTCAAAGAAAGAAAAAACTAGCTTTAATCGAGCAAGAAGCCCATAGAGTTATAAAGATACAGTGAACTAGCTTTAATCCAACATATAACAACTAAAAAGGACTCGGGTCTAATAACAAACCACCCACAATTGGGTTTTCAAACTTAGACTTTAATTACAAAGAAGCAAGCTCAAAGGCTAAGAAAATAGCTGAACAAACACAAATGCCCTCAACCCTTCTTTTCTCTGAAGTCCTATGCCGCACTTCAACCGCTGCCAAGAAACTAGGGCATTTGTGGTTTGACATATCCTAAAAAATAAATGTCTCTAACTTTCAAGATTTGCCCTCCACTGCTATAAAATTAACAAAGCAGTGGTCCCATAGCAAAACAAAAGTTCAGGCCGCAGCCTAAAATGAACCACATCTCTCCAAGAGTCTTAGAACTTAGCCACAATTACAAATCAAGCCATATTACCGTCGCTGATAAACCAAAGCTCCAGCTAGCCTCTTTTTCCTTCACTCATCGACAAGCAAATGCAGACAACACAAAACAAGTGTCAAATCGATGAGCAAGTTGGACTTCGCCATAGATCAAGACGACATCACAACCATTAGAGACTAACTTCTTAGATTCAAAACACTCAATATGGATAGGATCAAGAGAAAAATCACAAAAACCACACCACGACATTATTGATAAGAAAAAAAAAAAAAAAAGAAGAAGAGAAAAGACTAGAGAAGGGGATTTCTTTTGGTGGCCGGAGCAGCTAATGGTTCCACCATAGGAAATTCTAGATCTGGGGGGCAGGGACTTTTAGACAAAATAAAGAGAAAAAAAATTACACAGAGTTATCGGATAGGTCCACTTACCTCCCAAAATAATTAAACAATAATTATACTTGGCTTGTTAATTATTATCTCTGTCTTAAAAAAATTATCTATTATTTTTTTTTAAATCTCCTAAAAATTTTTTCTACTCTACAAATAGATTTAGGTATTTATTTATTTTATCATTAATAATTGAAAAGTGTAATACTTGTTTGTTTTTAAAATTAATAAAAAATATAATAATAAATAAGTATAAATAATGATATAAATAAAAAAATATAATAAAATATATAAATTGATAAGCAATTAATAATATTTTATTAAATTATATGAGAAAAAAAAGTGAACAATTTTTTTTATTTATGAAGAGAGTAATCAACAATTCTGTTTAAGATTAATGATAAAATCAATGAATTAATTAATAGTAAGTTTACTAATTATATATAATTTTTTTTAAAGTATAGGTTGAAATATAAAATTTGATCAGAAGTAAGAAAATTAATGGCCAAAGTTCTGATGAATTTACTGTATAATTAGATTCTTTTTTGGTACATGACTACGTTTATGTCTTTATTAATTAATACTTTAAAGCGAAGAAACCATTGCTAGCTGAAAATATCTTATTTAAGAAACTTAGAAAAATATATGCAAAACATGAAAAGTGAGAATCGAAAATTAGATATATTCTTGCGTTAAGGATATGCTCAACTTGTTCAACCCAATTTAAAAAATTTTTGAATTTGAACAACATCAGGTTTGTGTTTTTAGGTTGGTTTGGCACAATTAAATTTTTTCTGTTGAATGAATCAATTTTGAGAATTATTATTTTCTTTTCTAAGTGCTAGAGAAAGACAATCAAATATAAATTTATTATTTAGACTAATTATGCACTTGTCATTAAATTATATTTAAGTGCGTAATTTTGAAATTATAATTACATAAGGCTAGATCCAACTAATTAATAAAAATTAATTAAAGTTGTTAATATATATTTTATTATTTTAGATTATATTTGAATAAATGTTAAGCTCAATTAATTATTCGGACCAAACCAGACTTATATAAATGAAAAAAAAAAAATCTTTACTCCAAGATGGTGTGTTAAAAATAAAATTTTTATTAATAATTTTTTTCTTAATTATCATTATTGATGATGAAAGATTAATGAAACTGCTACGTCTTGTGGGTTACACAATAAAAATAATTTTTCTCTTTAATAATTCTTATAAAATTATTGAAAATTTCCATCGTACCACTAGGTAGGGAATTGAGTTGACACCCCAATTTACTGCTCGCAAATAGAGTGAGAAGTATAAAGTGTGACTGGCTGCGGCTGGCAACAATTAGATTAATTTCAACTTCTTGATAAACAAATCATGGTCTATGTATCTCTTATCAAATTAGATAAATAAATTTATTTTTTATATAAAAAGAATGTTTAAACATAGATAAAGATTATTTACATATAATTTATGATATCTTACATTATGAGGCAAATTTTTCATCCGTAAAATATTAATCAATCATAGTAATAAACTTAAAACTAATTAACACTTATAAACTGGCAATCTCCGAAGCTTGGCATCCTCGTTAGCTTGAAAGTGATTCTAATTACATAATGATCGATGTCTTCTTCTTAAGAAAAGTTTGGATGTCCTATGGAAATATAAAATATATATAGTATGGTTTCATTGCCTCTATTGCATTAGTAGGATGCGTTTTCATGTGTTTCATATGTATTGAAAAGAGAATATGGCTGCAGATTATCTTGTTTAGAAGATCTACATCTTTCGAATAACAAATGGTATTCTCACCCTTTTCCTTTCTGTGTAAATTTGATTTTCCAGAATAGTAACAATATTTTTGAATTGTATGAGTGGCTTTGATTATTATTATTATTTTTTTTGGCTTTTCTCTTTGGATGTTTTGGCCTTTTGACTTGTATCACTATGTATCGATTTTCTTTTATTTTAATAATATTTTAGATGATAATCGTGTGATTTTGAATGCTAAGAGGATGAGGATATTGATTTGGTTGAAATTTTATGATATGCTTATGATGTTTTTCATATAATCTTTATTAAAAAAAAAACTTATAAACTATAACATTTTTATTGTACTATTAATTAATCACCATAGTAAAAAAAAAAAAAAAAAAATTGTTCATTACCAATTATTTTTCCCTTTAATAATTAACGTGGGCTTTTCAAATGAAAAGTGCGTAGGCTACTGGGAGCACAATGTGAAACAAGTGATGGGTTTTGTGTGTTGGGAGCATTGGGGGCAGGTTTAATTAACTAAAGAAATAAAAATAATAAATCAAGTAAAGAACGAAGCCTTACTGACTAAGGATTTATACAAGAGAGAGAGAGAGAGAGAGGAATTAGGAAATATATTCCATGGCATGCGCCTTCTTCTCACCTAACATGAGTTGGTAAAAAGAGAAAAGACTTCTCTCGCTTTATATATATTTTTTTTGGACACTGCAAATGTTCAAATTCATGAAGCTTCATTGGGGTTGATGTCTCCATGTAGCATCGGTTATTGAACACAAGTCCATTAAGCAAACCAAATTGTCCAAGAATCTTGACAATTGGACCACCTCTCTCCCTCTATTATTAATTTTTTTTTGGGCTAGAATAAAGAACTTTTAGTTAGATTTTTTAACTTTTGAGTTAAAAAATTAATTACTTAGATGGATGAGATTAATTTTTTAACTCATAATAATCTCTTAGTTACTGGTATAATTAATCAAAACTCACTAAAGTATTTGGATCATCTCTTTTTTATACAAACAAATACTATAAGTGATCCTTTTTGTCACAACAATTAATTTGTATCCATTTTTTTAAAAAAATTAAATGTTTAAGAGTGTTATTGATTTATTTTATATATTTATGAAGTTAAATTTTTTTATTAAGTTTAGAAATCTACCTTATATTATATCAGAGAAATCATAATTATAAATGCATTAACAAGAAAAGAGAAAAAATAATACAAATAAATTTTATGTAATTTAGTTTCTCGATAAACCTATATCTATAGTCTATCAAAACGATAATCTACTAAATTAATTTATTACAATTATCCAGAAACTTTGTGGTAGACTAGTTTAACATTCAATACTACTATAATTCTACTATAATTTGGCTCAATTGTTGAATAAAAATCCCAACTTTAATTATTAGGCAAAAGTCCAAAACTCAATTATTGGACAAAGGTTAAAGAATATTTCATATAATATTCATATTTATACTAATATTCACTATTCTAATTTAATAAAAAATTTCCTTCAATTAAGAATAACATTAAAATAAAAATTTTATTTTATGAAAAAAATAATACTCCACTAGATTGAGTAATATTTCTCAATTAAATGACAGAGAAAATATTTCTCAAATCCGATTAAAATTTTGAGTCATTATCATAACAAATTATAAATTAAATGATAGAGACAAATTATTCTTCTCAAAATTTATTTTGATCATAAAGTGGCTACTGTATTATTCTAGCTCAGTTAGTTGGCTCCCCCTTCTAGTCATGGGTTCGAGGCTCCAGGGCTGGGGGGATTTATGGGGATAGACCTTATAGGTATTTGGCATATATATATATATATATATATATATATATAGTTTTTATAATGATGGCTATGCATTATATTAAATTTATATTTTCAATTTAGATAAAACTAGATCATTCATATTGAAAATAACAAATTTCTAAAAAAATAAACAACACGCGTATGATCCATTTGATTAAATAATTTAAATTCGATTTGATAACATAAACTGCAAATTTATTTATCACTTTGAGTTAATAATATTCAGCTTTCAATTATTTTATTTAAAACGGCTATGAATGTTTTGATTTTATTTTATTTTTTGACAGAAATGAATGTTTTAATTTGAATTGAATAAAAAAAAGTAAAATTAATATAAAGGGAAAAATTGACGGCAAACCCACTTGCGTACATACAATAAACAAAATTTGAAAAGAGTTAAAATAGTACTAGCACTTTTGTTGCTGTATGCGGTGAGCAATGGTTTTCTTCAATGGCCCTCTCTATCAATACTACTCTTAAAATAATTCAAAATAGCCTTTAAAAGATTAAAAAGCTGTCCTTAGGACTAAAGAAACCTCTCAAAACAATGGGTCCGTGACCTACTTTTGTGGGTATCTGGTGAAAATATCGAACTATAACTTGAATAAAGTAAAGCCAGCTCTTCTCCACTATTCCCCACCACCCCCCACAAAACCCTAGCACCATGTTTGGATAGATAGAATCTGGATGATGGATTTTAGAAAATCTGTAAATTATGTAAAAATTCATTATTTGGTCAGTAAAATATATAGTAGGATTTAATAAATTATATTAAATGCATAAATTCTTTATTTTCGAATGTTTTAAGTTTCCACTCCCTTTTCACTTAGAAGGTGAAACTCTGTAAAATATACAGTTTCACTTCTTTGAGAAATTTTATTAATTTTTAACGTTTCTTTCATTCTTAATTTACACACATATATTGGTATTATTAAATTTTAAATTATAAAATAAGTATAATAATTTGTTTTTACAATAAGTTTTTTCTTCGAAGATTAATTTATGTAATAGTGTCAGTTACATGCATTTTATTGTATATGTGATGAATAGAAATATACTTATGCACATATTAATATACATGAGAAAAAGAAAAAGAAATGAGATAAAAATATCTAATAAATAATAATAATTTTTTTATATTAATAATACTAAACTTTTTATACACTATTGCCATTTAGTAATTTTTTTTTAACTATAATACAATATGTAAAGGGCATGCATGTTTCTATTATAAATAATATATATATACACACCCAAAATGTTATTATTTTAATTTCATTTTTGAGATAATATTAAAAAATAAATATAATTTTAAAAATAAATTAATATAATTTTATAGCAGCAAAATACACATATATCAACTAATTTTAAAAATTATCATTGTTGGTATTGACTATAAGGTTCAGACTTGATTAATAGGGTAAATTTAAATTTTAAGCTAAAAACTCATATAAACTAATTTATTAAGTATAAACTTTATATTTAACAGTTAAAACTTAAAACTTAAAAATGATTAAGAGGTGCATTGAAAAAGCAAAGTAAATTAGTAATTTATCTAAAATCTATGAAATTTGATTGTTGAACTAAACATGAATATATGAGATGTAAATTATAAATTCAAAAAAGTTGTCTTGATATCAAACAATTAAATTTATTAATCCTATTGATTTCACATTTCATTATATTTAAATAAATTTAAGAAATTTTGAATATTTTCAATGCAAACATGACCTAAGTGATTGGCATGCAAAATAGCCAAATTTTGTCAGCTTATAATCCACCAAACCATATTTAAACCTATTAAATGATGCCACGTGTCCCTTCTTCTTTATCACTTTTAACTTTCACTTTCACTTTCAGTGTCCCTTTCATTTCTTTTCTTAAGTCCCACTCTTTCTCTCCCTCTGATGCTTTTTCCTTGATATTTGCCCTACCCATGGGCTTCTTTTTGAACCGGAATTGAACCATTGAGATCGAAACCATGCTCTCACAGTTTCAAAATAACTTTTTCTTAAAAAGAAATCAAGTACCATTATGATAATAGAAAAGATAATAAGAAAAAATAAAAAAAAATATTTAGCACTGATTGATTAAGTTTCAAACTGTTTCTTTTTGGAAAATTAAAATTGTCATCGAAAATTTCTTAAAATCGATTAGAATATGATTAAAACCATAATAAAACCGACTGGATTAGAAGGATTAGGACTCGGACCCGGTCTAGGACTAGACCGTGGTCCCCCTAAAGTCTAAAGAAGAAACGAACAAAATAGAACCAAACAAAGTCACTTACCCAATAGAGCCTTGATGCTTATATAAACCCCTTTTCTTTCTTTTGCTCCTTCATGCCAAACCACTGCTTTTTCTTGTATCTTACAAACAATCTTTGCAAATCTCAGCTTAGCCATTTTTGGGATTTCAGTGTTTTCAATTGTAACTATCTTTTGACTGTTCATTTTCTCTTGTCTAGTGTGTAGAGATATAAGGAAATATTAATCAAGAATCAAGAAAATGTTGAAGAACGGAGCAACTAAATTCTTGAAGAGAATAACATTAGTATTGGCATCAATGGCCAAGGCTAAAACATTAGCTCTCAAAAGCAAAACCAATGCTTTGAGAACTCGGCTAATGATATTCTCTCTATTAAGGGACAACAAGAAAATTCTACTGAGCTCCATTTCTCAAAAGCTCCATACTCTGGTGAGCCAGCAAGAACATAGCAAAAAAGAAGAAGGAGAAGATAATATGGAAGACCAAAGCAAAGCCACAGTGCTCTATAGCCAAAAC
This sequence comes from Reutealis trisperma, assembly GCA_947687605.1. NCBI lineage: Eukaryota > Viridiplantae > Streptophyta > Magnoliopsida > Malpighiales > Euphorbiaceae > Reutealis > Reutealis trisperma. Next base: position 353,950 of record CANTUT010000242.1, on the reverse strand, counting down.
TCCATGTCTCTCCCAAATCCAAGTGAAACAGAGTTTGTGGAGAATATTATTGCAGAAGATGATGATGATGATGATGATAAGAAGTTTCCAGACCTTACCCACTCATTGTTTGAATCTGATGATCTCGACTTTGAATATCCAGAGGGGTCAGTTATAGATTTGGTAAAGAATTCAAAGCAAGCAGGGGAAGAGTTCAGTTTAGAAGCTGAAATAGACCATGCAGCAGACTTGTTTATAAAGAAGTTCCATCGCCAAATGAGGATGCAAAAACAGCTCTCCATCAAAAGATATCAAGAAATGCTTGAAAGGAGTGCTTAATCAAGCTATTGAGTCTCTATTTGCAAAAAGGACCTTCAATTGCAGAGTATTGGATGAAGGTGACTATTCAATTAATTATGGGCAATTCAGACGGATATATATATATATATATATAGGAATAATTCCTAAAATTTCCTTCTGTTGAGAAATACTATATATTTGTAAATTTTTTACTGATATTGTAATCATCGATCATGTTGCTAGTATTTCTTCTTGGTTTTAACTTAGAAAAAACAGAGCAAGCCCTGTTTTATGAGGCTATTTCTGTGCATTACTGTACCAGTTATTTAATATAGAAAATAAAAGTTTGATTATTTTTCTTTTATTTTGCTTTCTTTTTTCTTTGTTACATAGAAAATGAGAGGTTGATTACATTTACAAGCACCAAAATCAAAAGCAAAACTTTGCTCAGCCATTCAAAAAAATAGAATCTTGTTCATCTTGATATGATTATATATGAAATTTGAACCTTTTCATTGCCAAGCCTGGCCTTAAAAATATTTAATTTTTCAAAGCCTATTTGACTTCTAATTTTCTTCATTAATTATAACTCATAATACAGCTTGGAAATAGGTATAACGAGACTGAAATTCCTATTACATCACTAGTTCTCATTCATGAAAGTATTCAATTATTTGTAACAAATTAATCTAAATAGAGATAAAAGTGATAATAAATTTATTTTATTTTTTAATTAAATTTATTTATATAAAAATAATTATAAATATTAGAAGTTTATATCAGTGTATTTTGATTTAATTTAGTATAAATATAATTTAATTTGAATTCTTATAAAATAAGCATAACCAAATTAAGACCAATCTTATAAAATAAGGTTTTCCTAGAGCCACAACTTCAATAACTGACTATGATATTAGAAGACAATAATTCCCATAAAGAGCTTACAAATGTGTGAAAACACTGGCCAAGACAAGATGGAAAGATCACTGAAATGGGTTAATTAGAAGAAGCTGAAAAGGCCTCAGTCTTCTTGGGCAGAAGAGCCTGATTAATATAAGGTACCACACCTCCACTTGAAATGGTAACATTCCCCATTAATTTTTCAAGCTCCTCGTCATTCTTCAGTGCTAAAAGGATATGTCTTGGTATAATTCTGCTTTTCTTATTGTCGCGAGCCGCATTCCCAGCCAATTCCAACACCTAAAATTCAAGAAATTAAAGAAGAAAGTGTGTTATATATAGTACCTTAAACAACATGACTAAGCATATTAAAGCAAATTTTTATAAAAATTAGCATATGATGTTCAGAAACATGCTCGTAAATCATAATTAAAGGGTCAGTTCTTCATACCTCTGCAGCTAAGTATTCGAGTACACCAGCCATGTAAACAGCGGCACCAACTCCAATCCTGTTAGCGTAACTCCCCTTTTTCAAATACCTTGCTATTCTTCCAACAGGAAATTGAAGGCCTGCCTTTTTGGACTTAATAATAGGTGATTTCTTTTGCTTGGGTTCCTCATCCACCTTGTCATCGTTCTTGCTTTGGATTTTCTTTTCCCCTAATCCCATTATTTCTCTTTTTAAATTTAAATTATTACTATAATAAACAATTTACATAGTTTGCTCGTGCTTATATAGGAAATTTTAATGGTGGAGAAATTGGAAATATGTGTAAATAAACGATTTTTATCTTAATTAATACTAGTAGTTATGCATGGAAAATTGTTCCTTAATTGATTTGATTTTTCGTTTCCTTGGGCTTATTAAAAATCTTCTATACATTTTCAATCCATGTTTCTTTTCACTAATCGAGGAACAATTAATATTTTGGAGTTTTAATTGGAAATTTTGAATGGAAATCGAAATCAAGAGTCCATTATCTAATCCATTTGTTTTGGGACTAACAAACAGTCAGGAGAAGTGCTTCGTTTAGGTGTTAATTACAAAAATAAAATATTCAAAAATCTGCATATATATATATATATATAAATTATTTTTTCACTACAAAAAATATAAAAATTAAATATATAGTGTATTATTCTAGTTAAATTGAGTTATTTTTCATATTTTCACCTTAATTCAATAAAATAGTTTATTTGTTTCAAAATATTTATCGTTTTATAATTTCAAAAATATATCTATTTATTTATTTTTTTCAATTTTACCCTCCACTAATTCTCTACTAAATATTTACATTAATTACTTTTCTTTATTTATATTAAAATCAATAAAAGGCATTTTAGTATTTTTACTTTAAAATTATAATAATTTAATAACTTTTTTAATTTATGTAATGAAATTTTAAGCAATAAATATTTTAAAATAAAAGGAGAATATGAGTTTCCCTTGATTCGGTTAGATTATAATTAAAAATATATAGATAAATTTTTTTAAATTAATTATTGAATAAATTCAAACCAACTTGTGTTGAAATTAAATTAGTAAATTATTAATTAAAAAAATTTTACATAATATATAAAATATATTTAAAATTTAAATCCTCGGTTATGTTCACAAAATTTTAAATTTAAGTTAATTTATTATTATTCTAATTATTATAATTATTCAAGTTTGAGCTTGACCTGATTGTAATTTGCCCTGTGTACTCCTAATTTAACGGTAATGATAGGTTTATGTGTAAATCAGGCCCATAAGAATACGCCTATTGGATTTGGGCCAAGGAAAACTAAGAGGCTTCAAGCTTTTTCCGGTCTGTTTCTATATCTAAACGCCAACTACAGCATGATTTATATTCTTATTCTCCTTCTCTACAATGCCGGTGGAAGCAAAACTGCGAGAAACACATACGCAACCTCAAAACCCCACCTTTTGCAGGTAAATAAATTCTCAGCTCCACAAGTTCTTGTGAATTTTCCTTTTTACGATTATCCTTTTTTTTTTTTTTTTTAAGTGAAATTGATTTTGTTAATATCTCTTCTCTGCTATGATTATTCATATATAGGTATCGTTTATAAACAGAGGTTAGTTTGTGCTTAATTCATTATAATGTTCGTTTTCATTGGTGGGTTTTGCAATTTTTGGATTTGTTTGGGGCTCACCTAAACCAATTTGGTTCTAATTCCCTTCTAGCAGGAGATATTTTACTAAATTCCGGTAATGGAAGTTGTGAACACAGATAATCATTGCAAAAGTTCAGCAACAGTAGTAGATATCGATCAATTTACAGGTATTCTCTGGTTTTTGTTTTTTCCTCATAATTTTTGCTTTCTTTGATTTGAAATGGAATGGCAGTTTCTATGTGGGTTATCTCTTGTTTTTCTTGGTGATATAAATGCCTTATAAAGCTAGTTCCTTTATTAAGAAATAGCTCTGCATTGCATTTGAAACACCTCAAGTAGCTTTTTTTTTTTCATTATATTGTTGGTATGATAGGCTTTGATGCACCAAATGATGTGAAAAAGACAGCTAGTGAACAGAGAGAAGCTCTCCCAGAGGAGCCTAAATGTGCTGTTTGTGGTCGTTATGGTGAGTACATTTGTGATGAGACTGATGATGATGTTTGTAGCTTGGAATGCAAACAAACTCTTCTGTGCAGGGTTGCTAATACCCAGGTTTCAGTTGGTCCTTTACCTCCACCTCCTACAAGATTAGCTGCAACTGATGAATGCTTTTATATTAGAGACTCTGATGATAAATCAGGGCCCTCATATTTAACTAACGATCAGACCGAGTTATTGAGAAAGAAACTTGAAATCCATGTGAAGGGGGAGTCAGTTCCGGATCCCATTTTGTCATTCTCTTCTTGTAATATTCCTCAGAAGCTCCTGCAAAACTTAGAATGTGCAGGATATGGTATTCCTACACCCATCCAGATGCAAGCAATCCCAGCTGCTTTGAGTAGTAAAAGCCTGTTTGCTTCAGCTGACACAGGCTCAGGGAAAACTGCTTCATATCTGGTCCCTGTTGTTTCTCGATGTGCAAGTTTTCGTCTTAAGCACTCTTCTGGCTATAGAAAGCCACTAGCAATGGTTCTAACTCCAACTAGAGAGCTCTGTATACAGGTTGAGGATCTAGCTAAGTTACTTGGTAAGGGTTTGCCTTTCAAGACTGCACTCGTCGTTGGTGGTGATGCTATGGCTCGACAACTTTACCGTATTCAGCAAGGAGTGGAACTGATTGTAGGGACTCCAGGCAGGCTTATTGATCTTTTAATAAAGCATGATATTGAACTAGATGAAGTAATGATGTTTGTTCTAGATGAGGTAGACTGCATGCTTCAAAAGGGCTTTCGTGATCAGGTTATGCAGATATTTAGGGCTCTCTCTCAACCCCAGGTCTTGTTGTATTCTGCAACAATTACACAAGAGGTAGAGAAATTGGGAAGGTCCATGGCAAAAGATATGGTCATTGTCTCCATTGGCCTGCCTAACAGGCCAAGTAAGGCTGTGAAACAGCTGGCTATCTGGGTTGAGTCGAAGAAGAAGAAACAAAAACTTTTTGACATTTTGATGAGCAAGCAGCATTTTATGCCACCAGCAGTTGTATATGTAGGTTCAAGACTCGGGGCAGATCTCCTATCTAATGCAATCATGGCCACCACAGGGTTGAAGGCTCTATCAATCCATGGGGAGAAGCCCATGAAGGAGAGAAGAGAAGTTATGAGGTCATTTTTGGTGGGGGAGGTTTCTGTGATTGTGGCAACTGGGGTTTTGGGCCGGGGAGTTGACCTCATGGGTGTGAGACAGGTCATAGTGTTTGACATGCCCAATTCCATTAAGGAATATGTCCATCAGATAGGAAGGGCATCTCGAATGGGAGAGGAGGGTACATCAATTGTCTTTGTTAATGAGGAGAACAAAAATTTGTTTCCAGATTTCATTGAAGTTTTAAAATCTTCTGGAGCTACGATACCTCGTGAGCTTGCAAATTCACGATATACAGTGCGTTCCTTCCCTGCTGGTAAGGGCCAAAGGAAGCGAAAATATGGTTCTTGAACTATCAGCAGCTTTGTTGTTAAACTGTGGAATTCTTGGAGTTTGCTGGGTGCTTGTAGCAAGGAAACTTGCCACTTTAACCCTGATTTTATGATTGTTCAGTGGATCAAGAAAACTTCACGATTGGGTGCACAAGGAAGATGTTTGCTGGGGCTTAACTAGGCTGCTTAGAGAGGATGGTTGACTTTATCGGTATTATTTACTTATTTAGGGGGGACAATCCAGAGCTCAGGGAGAAGAACCGCTCCTTAGATCTTGCTGACTACTGTTGAGTGTTAATATGGGCCATGTTCTACGCTTTGGAAGCCACTGTCCTGTTGACTATAGCATTTTGATTTTGTAGATAATTTTTGGTCTAAGAGCAAAGTCTTTAAGAATAGCAGTGAATATAATCGAGACACTGAAAATATTTCATTTTACTAATGAGGATAATAGAAGAAATGATGGGAATGTTACACTTGAGAACCATAAGTCAGTGCAACAATCATAATATTTTTTCAGTTGAAGAACCTAGGGTAGTAAAATGAATGGTATCTGTACGAATCAAAGCAATGAAGGGTTGAGAAATATAAGATGCTTACTGGATGATAAGGGACGGTCCAATAACTTTTTGTACTTTCAGCATGTTAATAAAATATGAGATGGGCGGTTTCTGAGATTGCTTGATTGGAAGGACTTAGAAAGAGTGCATGGTCATGAACTATCAATTTTATTTCAGCCACTTCTTTTATGACATGGATGCACATTTTGAACCTTTTGTTGTGAAGTATTCATTCAAGGTAAATGGAAATTGCACCCTGCATTTGTACTAACCAGAATATTTCAATGCTGAATTCAGAAGTACGACTAGAACAACTTCATATCAACTTCATATGGAATTCATCTCTATCAGAGCTTGTAGGAGCAATAACAGATGCATTAATTTGCGGCTGATTATGCAGTTGCATTTCTTGATTTATTATCTCAGGCATTTCAGTGTAGCATGCACCCTGATCTTTACAGGATCTTTATGCTTACCCAGGGGCTGCCCTAAGCTGAGGTGATTGTGAGAGAGAAATGACAATTCATCCAACAAGGCAAAGTAACTGTTATGGTTTCAGAGCATTCTCAAACCAGAAGGTTTCTAATTGGGTATTCTTTCATGTTATTCTTATCTACATGGATCCAAAAGGTCTCCGGAGGGACCTTTGTTGTTTGGATATCCACATTTGCAGCATCATGATGTTTTAATTGATAACTGCAGAATGCTATGTGGTCTTTGGTTCTGTGGAATAACCCACAAAATTCTTCATCTTCATTTTGCTTTGCGTATGTGATGATCATTTAGCAAGATTGTTGATTGCTTCAGGCATATAAATATAGGATTGGAGGACTTATTTTGTACGTAAATTGGGAAGAAGGCGAATTATTCCACATACTCTTGATATTTAACATTGAAACATTGTACGATCGTACACTACAGACAGCTAAAAGGACTCCTGTGAGTCAAAATCTAAGATGTATTTGCAGATGAGATCACCAGATACGAAAATGATTAGCACTGATTTTTAAGTTATGGTGAATAAACTCAAACTAATGACTTTAATATCTAACTAGAACAAAATGCTGCACCTTCAGCGTTTGGTTCAATTGGCTCTGACTGGAACGAAATTAATTCTTAATTTAAATATAATAGTGTATTCGTGTAGATGGTGGAGTCACATTTAAGAGATTATTAAATACAATAAAATTGTGATGCAACATTTTTTTTTTTGGCCCAAGACTGTGATACAATTTTGAGCTAAATTAAATTGCATTAATTTAGGTTTGTCATGTTTTAGAAAATCATAGTATCTTTTAGCATAGTTAGTGGAAATTATAGTTAGTTTTAGGTTTAATTTTATAAATCATTTATCATAAACACGATAGGCAAAATCTAATATAAAGATAAAAATGAGTACATGAACAAAAAGGTTGATAATAAGAATATAATTGAGCACTAATTCCGGCCGAAAGGGCGAAGTGTAAGTTTGTGTGGGCCAATCCAAATCAATGTGGCCCATCATTTTTCTGTAACACTCCTAATCAATGTTTTTAAAATGGATGAAAAGTTGAATTAGTTTTTTTGTCGTTTGCAGTCCGACTGATCCGATTGATTTAACTGATTCAACTTCATTAATTAATTTGCTTTTTTTTTTTTTTCTTTTTAATTTTTTTAAAAAAAAATTCAGCTCAAAACAGTGTAACCAAGATCAATTTTGGTCCAACCAATTATGATTTTTTCAATTTTTTCTGGTTCAGACCAGTAATCACTTCTCAATTTAATCAGTCAGACTATTCTGGTCCGGTTTTAACATCATTGCTCCTAGTAAGTGTTTGAAAGCCGAAATCTAACAAACGGGGCCCATCAACCTCTGAAATGAAGAAGACGGAAAAAGAGCAATTGCGATTGCAACACCGTGTGGGCCCATAAAAATAAATAATATAAAAAATTAAAAATAAAAACAAAGATTTCAGTTAGTAGAGGACACCACACGCGTCACCAGCGGGCCATTAAAATCCTTTTTTCTACCGTGTTTTTATTTGTATATCTGACGCCATAATTCTTATTGGCTTTGATTCGAAACGGTCTTTCCTATTTGAATCCTTCTTCTTCTTCTTCCTCTAAAAAATATCTTTTCCTTTTCAACTCCCACCAACAAACCTTACCTTTTCTCTTTCTGATTTTTCATCTCTTCTCTTTCACTTCCATTGCCAGGTAATTTTCTTTATTTCTTTCTAATCAAATTTCACTTCTTATTCGTTTGCGTTTCATGATTTCGTTTCTTGAAATGTTCTTTTTTTTTTTTTCCTCATTTTCCTATTTTTGTTCATTCTGTATCAATGGATACACAAGAATCACATATATCAAATATGATTTTGATTTCCCTCCATAATTCAACAAGGAATTATTCTTTTTTCGTTGCTTAATGTTGATTAGACTAGATCGTCCCCGCACATCAAATTTTTATCACCTGTTTGGTTTGATTTGATTGTTTCTAATTAGATATTTTTTCTTTCTTTTTTTTTTCCCCCCAAATTTTGTGGGATGGTTAATGATTCGGATTGCTTTGATTTATGGCAGTTGAGCATCAACAATTATTCAAGTCATCATCCCAATAGATGCTGGGTTACGCGTATTCTGCTAGACAAGGTACACAGAGTGTGGGTGAGAGTTCTAGCTCTACATCATGGAGCAGTCAACAAGATACTGAGGATGATCGAATGATTGCTCTTGTATTATCAGAAGAGTATGCCAATCTCGATGGTGCTGTTGCTAGACGCCTTTCTAATTTGGCACCTGTTCCTGTATGTAACAACACTTTACTTCATTTCACCTAAATTACTTTTTTTTTTTTTTTTTATCTGATTCATAATTTGGGTTTTCTGCAGTTTCTTAGTTTCATTATTTGTGATATGAAGTTCCCTTGGCATGCTGTTCTGATTTATCATTTGTGTTTTTCTATCTGATTCTTGCATTATAAATCCTTTGGTTCTGAACATCTTGTGCCTTCTATACAGCATGTTCCGCGGATAAATTCGTATATACCTAATCTAAGTGATGCCAGTATGGACCACGAAAGGCTTATTCAGAGGTATGTCTTACACTTGCTAATTGAAAATAATCTTTGTAGGTTTAATTGTGAAGGAATCACATGAAAGCTATCAAAATGCCTACTTGTCTTCTTTCCTTGGAGAGAGTTACAAAAACATATGAACTTGGATGAGCACATTTAAATTGCACAATTATTCATGATGCTTGCTTTATGGTGAACTTCAATTAAAATCCTCAATGCTCACCTCAAATCTTCAAAGGCTTGCTCCAGACTGTTGGAGAGCTCATAGCTTTTGCCTGTACTCAACTAGGGGTGCTCTTGAATGTATGTACTGGAAATTGTTAACATGGAGGGGTTGGAGATGATTGCCCTACAATTCTTTTCTGGAATAGAGTTATTAAGTTTGCTTTTAGTTTATGAAGTGGAGGTTTTTGTTAATTTTGTTAACCTTTTTTTTTTCAGGCTAAATGTTTATGGTTTATATGAGGTGAAGGTTTCTGGCGATGGAAATTGTCAGGTATTTGCAAAATGTTACCTCTCCCTATGTGTTGCTGCCTGATGGGAATATAACTTTCTGTCTCCCTCAATGCAGTTTCGTGCACTTTCAGATCAGATGTACAAGTCACCTGAGCACCACAAGCATATTCGTAAAGAGGTTGTGAAACAGGTGAGGTTCCTTGGAGTGCCCATTGGATTTCTATAAACGCTGAATTTAGTTCAGCAAAATATGGAATTATATTGAACTTGGGCTCTTAATACCAAACCTTAATGTCAGATAATAATTTCTGATTTGATTAATTAAACCAAGCTCATCAAGTGATGTATACTGTGTAAACAAATTCTCTCCAAAGATTTTGATGGTCGTGGGAAAAATATATTTGAAATATGTCTATTACCTTCATATTTTTTAGTTTCAACATCTCTTTCCACCTGGCATGTCCATTGTTGATGTTAACAACACTGTTGAGTGCTGACATGTAAATGGAAGTAATCAATACCAGTTGCAGCAACTTGCAAATCATAGAGCCTCCTCTGGCAACCTGTGATTTCCATAAACAACCACTTCCTGCCTGCCTGAAACATTATGTAGTACTAATACACCACCATCTTAGTCACAATAAATGTATTATATTGACTAATACTTCATCATCACCATTACAACTAATTAGATTCTAACCATGACATATCACCCCAACTCATTGAAAGCTCTTAACTCTAAATATGTCCTTGTTGCATCCATCAGACCATTACTCCTAAGACACAGGACGTTCAGGCTTCAGCAATTGTTGCACCCACAACTATTTTCTGTTGGCCATATCTATCTTTTGTAAACATAAGCTGTCAAAAAGTTCACTAACAATCACTAATATTGCTGTTACTATAGTGTGAATGTGTTTCGTAGGATCACTTAAGCCACTACCTCCATAATTGTCTTGCATGATCCTGAAGCTGCCACCATTTCCACCTCCAATTTAATTGAATTCCTCAACTCTTTGAACAAGAATATTGTCTCTTCCAATGAGAAAGAAGGGAATGGTTATTGTTATTTTATTTACTCTGTTGCTTTTTTCTTGTTCCAGTTGAAAGATTACCGCTCATTGTATGAAGGCTATGTCCCAATGAAGTACAAACGCTATTACAAGAAAATGTCTAAGTATTTTGCTCTCTTAAGGATTAATACTTCAATTGCTTTTTGGGACAATTAGTTGTTGTGACGTGGTTAAGTGTTGTTGGATCTAAGTGCTACAAGTGTTTTAAGTTTTTAACATACGAAATTGTGCATGTTGCAGATCTGGTGAATGGGGGGACCATGTTACATTACAAGCAGCAGCTGATAAGGTCTGGTGCTTCCTATTCAAGCAGTTATAAGTTCCTTTTGTTTACCATACTATTGGAAAATTATGATCATCATCATTGTTTTAGACTGTTGGTTTAAATTTAGTACTCTTTCACACAGATATATGGTACATGTGCAATTAGAAACACAAAAAAGAGAGAAATTAAAGTCAGCCTTAGTTTCTTCTTTCTAGCTATACAATTTAGCTATATATATATATATATATATATATATATATATATATCTTGGAAAATGACATTTTGAGTTCCTAATCGTATTTGGGATTTTCTATTTGTGTATATATATATATATATATATATATATATTGGGCATTTGAGTCCTTAAATGGAAAAAACTTTTACAATTACGTGCCTTTACACTTATCTGGTGGCCACATTTGCTGGAAGAATTAAAATGATATAAAACATCTTTAATTGCCTCATCAACAGATATCATATTTTAATTGAAAAAATGTCATTGTCCCTTTCATCATTGATGCCTATTCTAAATGCACAAAGATAGATAATTAGACTGAGTCAATATACCGTCCTTTAACCAAGGAATTTTCTTGCAAATGACATACAGTTATTAGGATCTTTAATTCATGAAAGGAGCAGCAACTACTTATGGCTACTATAGAACAGATGAACGGAACAATTAATGACAAAAAAGAGTTAAGGATGGTGAATGACAGTTTGCCCCATGCTCCTCCTGGAGATTTATGTAATCTATATTTGCCTTCACACAGTAAAACTATGTTTAGAATGTGGTAGACAGACGAAAGAAATTACAGTTTGAATGAGGCCTTAACTAGGAATATTAATGTCAATTATCTATTCCTCAGGTTACTATCTTTTAAATTTGTAATGTTTGATTTAAAATTATGGTTGTTTCTCTGTTGCATTTATTTTGTATAAGGTCTTGATTGTTTTTTGAGATTGTTTTCTGGCTTTCATGGCCAATTTTAAAATAATTTACTGGCAGTGCAACTATACTGTCAGGTTCACACTTGATAAAATGTAATAAAAACAGCAGCAGATTATCTAAATATCAAGTGAAATATTCAAGTGATATGCCTGGATATGCATTTAAATTTCACTTTATTTTGTGGTGTTAATAAATAGAAAACTATTGGTCACATGCATTAGCACATAATGTATTTCTGCCTTTTTACATGCAGTTTGCAGCGAAGATCTGCCTGTTGACATCTTTTAGAGATACTTGTTTCGTTGAAATTATGCCACAGTACCAGTCACCTAAACGTGGTAGGGATATTGATCTTGGCAATTTTTATATGATATGAATTTTAAACCTTCAGCAATTGAATTGACTTTATCATTCAAGTACACCTCTATGATTTCATGTGATTGCATTATCACACAATAATTTTTTCCTCCTGGTACTAAAAATCTGGTAAATGATATCTGATCAACCCTGAAAATAATTGAACACGACCATCTAGTCTTATTGAAATATACAATTAATTGGTAACAGATAGCTTGCATTCGTTTAATCATTTCAGCATCACTTGGGTATCATAAAAATTAGAGAACTAAATGTGACAGGATGTATGGTTACAATGTCAACATGTATTTCTGGTTAAGTTTTCCATCAGCATCGAAATTAGGTGGCAAAGTGTGAAGAAACCTAAAAATACTAAATTTTGAAGTTGTGATTCAACATCTTTCTCTGAACCTCCCTGTTGATAAATTTCAACTGTCGTTCATATTCTTAACACTTGCTTTGTCTTCTAAATGATGCAGAGTTCTGGTTAAGTTTCTGGTCTGAGGTACACTACAATTCGATATATGAAATTCGAGGTTTGTTTCAACATTTTATTTTATTTTATTTTAAATTATGTGTGAGCTTCAAAGGGTGTTTTGGAATTATATGGAAATGAGAAGACAACTTTGATTTCTTCTGAGTTGTTTGGTTTCTTTTCAGATGCCCCAATCCCACAGAAGCCAAGGAAGAAACACTGGTTGTTTTAGAGGAAGAAAGTGGATTGCTCATGTTGGCATAAAATTGGATTTTTTTAAAAATTTTTAGTGATGTGTATATCTTTGCTCATTCCATATATTTCTTGTATTTTATTTAATTTATTTTGGTGTTAAAGGGGGATACCATGAGATTTTCCGATTTGTATTAAAAAAAAAAAAAAATGATTTACATTTACATTTAACAGATGTGAGAAAAGCTGAGACCTCGTGGCTAAGGGTGCTGCGAGGAAATTAATTTTTTTTTTTTATATGAGAAAGGAAAAGATCATCTTTATTTTATGGGAAAATAAAAGAAAATAAAATAAAAACGAAAAGGAAAGAAAAGGAAGGGAAATTTAATAAATATTTCGTCATAAAAAATATTTTTTTGATAAATAAAAAATTAAGTCATGTTTAAAGCAATGATTTCTTCTTTTCAGATTTTATGAAAGTCATTATAAAAAAATATATAAATATATAAATATAAAATTTATTAATTTGTCAATTATTGATGATCGCTGGATATCACTGATGATCACTGTCGGCTTTTAGCAATTACTGATAAATATCATTTGTTGTGATGATCACTAAATTTATATTTTTTATATTTTTTATCATATTTAACAATAAAATTTTAAAAATATAAAATTTTTATAAGTTTAAATATATTTGTAGTCATATAAATTAAAATTTTTATATTTTTAAATAATTTTTAATATTGTAACCAAGTAATAGAGAATTTGTTTTCAAAAAATATTTTCCAGGAAATATATTCAGCGAAATAAACAGATCTTCGTGTTTGAGTTTGTAAAAGATAAAAAATATATTAATTATTAAAAAATTATTATTGATAATAAAATTTAGTTTTGGTGATAAGAAATATTTCTTATTTCTTCAATTTTGAATGAAAATCAGAATAAAGATTTATGGGATAATTAATCCTGTAATTACCTTTTTTTAGAGGCAATAGACTCTTAAATAAAGAATTGTTAGTCTTATTTCCTTTTTTTTTTTCCCTTTTTTTTACAATGTAAATGAGAGGTACGAAAGATTACAAAATTTATTTACATTAATCTCTAAACGCTCTTTTTTTTTTTTTCTTAACTCTCGAAATAAGAATTAGAAAGTGGAATATAAAGATTTTAAATACTATTACATTTCATTATCCATTATTTTCTTAAAAGAAAAAACTTTCAAATAAAATAAATTTAATTAATTATATGCATTCCATTTCATAGCGCCCCTTCAACTTATTTAACATTTAAACAATTCCAATGCAATGCAAACGTATAATATATTCAGAATATTTCCATATCAATTATTTATTTACTTATAATATATTTAGAATTAGGATTGAGTACGGAGATTAAAAATTCCGAATTGAATCGAATAACCGAACCTAAAATATCTAGAACTAAACTGAACTGTTGACTTTTTGACTTTCCCCGAACCGAATTTGTTATACACCGAACCCGAGGGCACATGACCGACACTAGAAAACGGAAAATACACGTAACTACCATTGCCCGTAATAAGCCTTACTAAATGACAAGCCAACATATAATAGGGTTATAGGCCTATACGTTAAGCAGATCCAAACCAACATCAATCTAAATCAATGCCACACTGGGCTAATAACTCAATTATCTCATAAATATCATTTATCATATAATTAAATTCTGCTTAATAATAATTTCTCGACTCAGAAAATACATAACAACTAAATATTAAAAAAATACAAGTAGAAGAAATAACATTGCGGAGTTTTATAATTATGATACAATTATATATATATCATTTACACCTCTCAGTACTTAATAATACAGACTATTGCCGAAAGGAAAATGGCAGTTTTACTCAATTTATAATTTTTTTACAAGCTCATTTACCGACCTGAAAAATAATAAGTTCAATAGGAATGAGCGTTCGACTCAATGAATGATACAAACTAATATATTAAACTGGTGTCCTACACACATATTTCTAATATTCATGCTATACACCATGTCACTGAGACAGACAAATCACACAATCAAACAAGAATGAGATATAATCTATAGTACCACACTAATACCCAATATAGGGAGCCAATCCCCCTATCCTGGCTCTCTGAATCTAATAATCTGTCTCTTATCTCCAATAGGCTGGTCGTCATTGGTCTGTACCATGTAGTCCTGACCCAACTAATAGCGGCCCTGGCGATGAGCAGGCCCGGCCAGCATCCATCAGTCACAGTTCATCTTCTCAATCTCATCATAATCACAATCATAACCATAGTCATAATCATACCCATGATTCCTAGGCGGCACTATATCCTCCCGATCTCTATTTGTCAACCACAATCATTATATAACATAGAGTATCAATTCATCAATCACAATCAAATGTTAACATACATTTATGCAATAGTAATGCATAATATATATATATATATATATATATATATATATATATATATATATATATATATATATATATATATATATATATATATATATATATATATATATATATATATATACAGTAAATGCAAATGCATATGAAGATAGAATAACATATTAGGGCGTATCACTCACCTAATTGACAATACGTCTGACTGACTTCCCTTAAAAGTGCGACCCTTGGAACCAAGAAGAAAACAGAACATCGATACTGGACAACAAAAGATATTATCAGAAAGGACGATTCATCTAACAAGACATAATTATACGACTCTCGATAGATTCTTACTAGAATCTATGAGAATCTATCAGAACTCATAGAAGATAACACTTCTAAATAATTTTAGCAATTCAACACAACATCAACGACCCCTTTCTAGGTCCGCCCAACAATCATCAACACAATCAACCTTTACTAATTAGAATATAATAAACATAATATAAATCAAATAACAACTAAGATACATGAGTTTAGAGTTTAACTTTACAATTTCCAAGTGAACGGACGTCGAGAATCACATCGGAACGACGAGATGGAGCTACTGGACTGATCCCACATGCCGCCCCTAGAGCATCGCCAACCGGCCATGCGCAGCCACTACCGGTGGCTGACAAGGGCGATCTTCACACCAGCAGGTTCGTCTCGACATTAGGAGTCTAGAAATATACACCACTCACCGCCACACGCCATCGTCTCGTCAAAAAAGCCCTCAATTGTTTAGCTTCCACATCTCCAATCTCTGCTTCCGGCAACCCTCAAAGGACGAGATAGGTATCGAACGAAAGCTCTCAAGGTGAGGAGTCGAACGACACTGGTCTTGCTCGATTTGGCCCCCAAAATCGATCGAAATCTGGGTTTGAAGTTTCAACGCCGGTGAAGCTTTGTTCTGTGCATCTGCTGCCGTCGATTGTCGATTGCCGCAACTCTTGGTATCTAGATGCTCATCATAAGGTAGGCTGCCACTTAAAGGTGGCGGTGCAACCCATCGCTTGGCTGGAGGTCAAACGCTCTCACCCTCTCTCTCTCTCTCTCTCCCCTGTTTTGTGCCAGCCATCTGATTGGCTTTCTTTAGCCAATCATATGGCTCCTCTTCCCTTCCTCTTTCTTCTTTATTTGCAACTTATACTTATATATATAAAACAACAACAACAATAATAATAATAATAATAATAATAATAATAATAAACCATAATTTACATAATATAATTCAATTCATAAAAATCATTCATAATAATAGTAATTATAACAAAATTTCAAACTTCCGATAAATTTGTATAATCACAATATAATTTAAATTAATCGAACATAATATTAATTTAGTATCAATATTAATATCCAAATATCAAAATATAATTTAACAAATACCCATTATAATATTTTCATAATAATATATATATATTACTTTCTTCAATAATATATATATATATATATATATAACATTTAAATAAAGTCACCATTAATAATACATATTTAAATAGTATGAATATATATGCGTATATATAATTTAATAAAATATAACTTCAATTCTTGTTTTAATAAGGAAAATATTAAAATAATACATTCCCGTATAAAAATAAGATTTTATAAAATAATTAAAAATTCAGGGTATTACAATCTTCCCCTCTTAAGAAAAATTCGTCCTCGAATTTTCAAATACAACACCTTTCAAATAAACTTCTCTAGCACGCTTCTACTGCGCACTGTAATATACTATTTTGACAACAAATAACATATTAAGTTCAAGAGAACACATACTTCATAACCTTATAAAAATCATATAAATAAACCTCCAACATAATTTATTCCAATAACAGTATCTAGTCTAACTAAACCTTAAAGCAAATCCTTAATAATTCCTTATCCTTAAATCCTGATTTAATTTCAGATAAAACTAGTATAACCTTTGATTTCATAACCAATCAATAGTAATCTTAAACATATCTTTTCCTTAGGTCCTTATCAATACTAAAGCTAATATTAATACCTAACTTAACACTTCCATTTATTACTTATTATATTTGGACATATAAGAATCCAACAGATAATTCTAAATTAATAACTCTATTTAATATTCCATAATTCCTTTCCATACTAATAATTATTACTTAATCTATTATAACCTCAATAAATATTTTCATGTTTAATATCTCGCAAAAATTACAATTTCTATTATATTTGATCATGAACAATAACTCCAATAATAATTCTCTTATTCATTTCATTCATCAATTAAAACATATTAAAACTTAACAATTCTTTTCCCACTCTTACTTGCCCTAGCTAATTTCTCCAATATATAAACTTTTATCTTACTAATTTGAAATCACTACATACGCGTACACACTAATTGATATACAAAACCAATAATTCTACAATTCATTTCAACATCCTTATATTAACAAAGTCATTAAGAAATTTTGTTAACTCTAAAATATATCTCACCTTTTCCCAATTATTTCAAAGTTACTCTCTTTCTCTAAAATACTTCGATATCATGACTTAAACAGCTATTGCCTCGTAACCGTAGACATTCAACCTATAACATTAACTCACTTTAAATCTCCCATTTACGTCATGCTAAATATCACACTCCTAGTCATTTAACTTATCCATATAAAAATAATGAATTCATCCATATCATTAATATTCCATAAAATCTCTACGGAACTCTGGTATCTTTACCAATCTGTGTCATTCTAAATTCATCTCAACTTAAAACATATACACTTCATAAGTACTCCCAATTAATAACTTCACTTTATTACCTAATAAAATTCTTTTCCCTATCAAAAATCATTATCTAATCTTTAATCATTTCCATAACATATTATTGAATCTAATACCTCAAAATATTATGTCATCCCGAGAACTTAAATCCATTTCAGGTATGTTCAAAATTGTTTAAATTTCCAAAACTATTTAGAATCATTTGTAAAAATAAAAAATTTTTATTATTTTTTTTTATTTTAGAACTCAAGGTACTATGTCCAAGGATGTTATACAATATGCAATCTTAATTCAATGATTAATGAGGGACATGATGTATGAATAATGACTTATGATTTCATAATGCTTGACTCTACGCATATAGACAGACACACTGAACACAAGTACAAAGTCCCAAAACAATACTCTCAAAACTATCTTTAAAATCATACTTTAAAATCAATTATCATCTTTAAATTCATTTAAAACATTCCGTTTCCAAACCATTTAAAATTTTTAATTAAATCATTTTATATCCTCCTGGATTAAGTCCTCGGGGATCCTCAAATTCACACTTCATACAGTCTTAACATCTTATCACTTCATAAAAGCTCAAATCATTGCACTCTGATCATATGCTACTCATCCAAAGAACTTTCACCACTGCAGAATTTGTACTAGACCACACACATATATATCCTTTTCCCCATAATCACAACTCTAAGAAAAAAATCATCAGATTCATCATATCATACAAGCATACAACACATATAACATACACATTCACATATTAATACCAATGCTCATTATAACACCACGTTAATGTTGAATTGGAAGCAAAGGAAACTCAAGAAGACAATTAGGAATTCTATACTCTGTATGTTACTAAAGGTCCCAAGATCTCTGCTTTGATACCATTTTTGTCATGCTCCAAACCCGAGGGCACGTGACTGGCACTAAGGCATGAAAAATGCATATGGCTATCAGTGCCCATAGTAAGCCTGACATCTCACTACACGACAAGCCAACACATAATTCATTCATCTAACAAGACATAATTATACGACTCTCGATAGATTCTTACTAGAATCTATCAGAATCTCTCAAAATCCACAGAAGACAACACTTCTAAATAATCTTAGCAATTCAATACAACATCAACGACCCCCTTCTTGGTTCGCCCCACTCTCAATCATCAACACAATCAACCTTTACTAATTAGAATATATTAAACATAATATAAATCAAATAATAACAAAGATACATAAGTTTAGGGTTTACCCTCACAATTTTCAAGCGAACGGACGTCGAGATTCACACTGGAATGACGAGATGGAGCTACTGGATTGATCCCACGTGCCACCGCCACTGCCACGCACTGTCTTTAGAATGTCACCGATTGGCCACACGCCGCCACTGCCGGTGGCTGACAAGGGCGATTTTCACACCAGTAGGTTCGTCTCGACGTCAGGAGTCCAAAAATATACACCACTCGCCGCCACATGCCACTATCTCGTCAAAAAATGCCCTCAATCATTTGGCTTCCACATCTCCGATCTCCTCTTCCAGTAAGTCTCAAAGGACGAGATAGGTACCGATCGAAAGCTCTCGAGTTGAGGAGTCGAACGGCACCGGTCTTGCTCGATTTGGTCGCCAAAATCGGTTGAAATCTAAGTATGAAGTTTCAGTGCCAGTGGAGCTTTCTTCTGCACGTCTGCTGCAGTCGGTCGTTGATCACCGCCACTCTTGGTATCTAGATGCTCGTCGGCAAGTGGGCTGCCACTTGGAGGTGACGGTGCAACCCACCACCAGCCGAAGGTCAGCCACTTTCACCCTCTCTCTCTCTCTCTCTCCCTTGTTTTGTGCCAGCCATCTAATTGGCTTTCTTTAGCCAATCAGATGGCTCCTCTTCTCTTCCTCTTTCTTCTTTATTTACAACTTATACTTATATAATAATAATAATAATAAAATAATAACAATAGTAGTAGTAATAATAATAATAATAATAATAATAATAATAAACCATAATTTAGATAATATAATTCAATTCATAAAAACCATTCATAATAATAGTAATTATAACGAAATTCTAAACTTCTAATAAATTTGTATAATCACAATATAATTTAGATTAATCAAACATAATATTAATTTAGTATCAATATTAATATCCAAATATCAAAATATAATTTAACAAATACCCACTATAATATTTTCATAATAATATATATATTACTTTTTTCAATTATATATATATATATATATATATATATATATATATATATATATATATATATATATATATATATATATATATATATATATATATATATATAACATTTAAATAAAGTTACCATTAATAATATATATTCAAATAGTATATATATATATATATATATATATATATATATATATATATATATATATATATATATATATATATATATATATATAACATTTAAATAAAGTTACCATTAATAATATATATTCAAATAGTATAAATATATATATAATTTAATAAAATATAACTTTAATTCTTGTTTTAATAAGAAAAATATTAAAATAATACATTTTCGTACAAAAATAGGATTTTATAAAATAATTGAAAATTCAAGATATTACAGAATTGGATTGAGTAAAATATTTTGGTATGGTTATGGGGATTAACATATATCCGGATTGAGAATTGAATCGAATTAAACTAAACTGTACCGAATTATATTGGTCTGAAATAACCAAATTTTTTTATTTTTTATTTATAATATATAAATATTATTAATTAAATAATATATAGATAACAAAAAATTATAAGATTATATATATTATTATAGCAGTTATCAAATTATATTAAGATTATATGAAAATAAAATTTAAATGAATTATAAATCTATAATTAAAAATATATATACCTTAACTCAATGAAATATAACTATTAATATTTATATAGTTTACTTAAATATTAGATTCATTAAAATTAAATCAATGAAAAATTAGTAATATAATGTGGATTATGTTTTAATAATATTAAGATATAATCACATATTACAATTAAAAATTTTAAATTCACTACTTATATATTTTAAAATAAAAACTTTTAATATATGTTATGACTAACCAATCAGTGATAATAAGAAAGTATGATATACTAATAAAGTTTATATGATACTAATAAAGTTTTTGATTAATTAACTTTTATTGGTATCTAATATTATAATATTGAAAACTATTTTTTTATTAATTAACATTTGTATGATATCAATAAGAAAGTACTTGTAATAGATAATTAATAGTTTATATAAAAAGTTAAAAATTAATTATAAGAAATTATGTGTTAATTTTAAGTAGTATATACAATTATATCATAAAAACTATTAATATATAGTTTTGATATATAATTATATATATATTAACATGATGTATTAATTTATTAATATAATCATTTAATAATATATTATAAATATTAATATAATATATTAATTTATTAAACCCAAATTTCATAAAAAAGAAAATTTAAAATTGTACTATTAGCTATAAGAAATTAATTATTAAATACATTTTCTCTGAATCTTTGTTTTAGATTGGATTGGATTTAACTGAAACTGAAATAACTAATTTTCAAATTGTATTATCCTGAAATTTTCGAAAAAATACAATACAGAGATTTTTTATTTCGGTTTTGGTTCTGGATCTTTAAAAATTAAAATCTCCAAAGTTCAATATAATTTCAGATATTTTTAAATTTCCAGATTAGATTAAACCGTGCTCAGTCCTATTCAAAATATTACCATATCAATTATTTATTTATTTTTAGTATAGAAAAAAAAATCGAATGTAAATTTATTGTCTAAACTGTACATATATTTATTATTAAAATATTTTTTGATGCATTGATACCATTTATTTATTAAACAAAGATTTTTTATCAGATGATCCTGCATGAAAGAAATATTTAGTAAGGCATGAGTATTAGGCGACTCACGAGCTTGCCTGAACAAATTAAAAGCTTGAGCTTAAATTTTACTGTCAACTTAACTTAGTATTCGATAAAATTAAAAATAAGGTGATATTTAGGAAAATTAAAAATTAAGTGTTAAAAATTTAAATATTAAATTTAAGTATAAAATAAGATAAGATAAAATTTTAAATTATATAATTATTTAAAAAATTATGAAAATATTTAAAAATTTAATTATTTATTATATTCAATTCATATTTTAAGTTAAAAATTTTGACTTAATATTTTAAGTGATTTTTAATTTAATTGAAAATTTTAAAACGTATATTACCAAATAACTTAAAATAATTAAATGTTAAAAATTTTAGTTTTAAGCTTTAGAAGATGTTTTCATACACTACTATTTATACTAAAATTTAAATATTAAATAAAATAAGTGCTATAATTTTTAAATTGTAAATAAATTTAAAAATCTAATTATTTGTTATATTTATTTTAAATTAAAATTTTAATTTATTATTTTAAGTGATTTTTAATATAATTAAAATTTTTAAAATAAGTATTATTTAAAAATTAAAATAATTATATACTAAAAATTTTAAATTTAAATACTAAATAACATTACGAAACACTCTAAGATTTTCCATTTTCCTTTTAAGGTAAAACTGGGGTTTAAGCATTTGGCTAATTTAAATCTTAAATTTTTATTGAATTCGTTCTGATCATAGATATGTTTGGAATTATTATTAAGGGCTAAAAAAGACTTTTAAAATTTTTGTAATTTAATTGATTGATTTTTATTTTTTATAAATTATTTTTTTAAAAATTATTTTTAAAAAAATATTAATTTATCTGTTTTTATTTAAAAGTGATTTTGAAAAAATATAAAAAATTTTGTTAAAAAGGGCGTTTAGAAAACATAATCCCAAACGCGCCCCACGTGTACCAAGAAAAAGCACATATCCGACTTTTGCGACCGAACTAGAGTCGCTTAGATTCCCAATAATTATTGGTTGGTGTGTTGTGTATTCCATGCCTGTGTTTGTCTTTTTCTGAACTCTGACGTATGCCTCACTAATTGGGAACATCATAACATGGACGATTTCATCAACTCAACAATCACTTTCTTGGACTAGGTTCAAACCGCGCGGATCTTGGATGAGGGTCCTTTTTTACACATTGGAGGGCCTAATAGCCGCGGCATACACAGCAAATGATGATCATGCTCTTACATTCATTATAAATTTAAAATCTCATTTAGTACAAAAGAAAATAATTAAATTCAAAATTTTTTATTTCTAAAAGTGAATACTCTTACTAAAAGTGAATATTTTTACTATTTGAATTAAACTTTAAATATCTTAATGAGAGTCTTTATTTGATAATTTATGTATGATTTAAGGACATATATCAGTGGTATGATTTAATATTTTGCTTTGTAAATATACTTAGACATTATTCATCTCCATCAACTTGTAAATTATAAGTTGATTATTTGATGTAAAAGCTATATTTATTTTCCTGTCTTCCTGAATTGGGAGAGCAAGAATTAGTCTCTCTCTCTCTCTCTTTTTGTTTTTTTTTGGGAGGAAGAAGAGCAGTCAAAGAATGAAACAAATCAAATGACTGTTCTAGAAGGATTATTCCTCACAACTTACATTATGATATATTTTTTTCTTTTTTTTCCTCATTCTGGTTTTAGTTTCCATATTATGGATCTTGGTTTGTGCTCTATGGTATTCCACTATCAAAAAAGAATTGTTCATGGAACTACTATCGAGATTTTTTGGACCATATTTCCTAGTATCATCCCTATGTTCATTGCTATACTATCATTTGCTTTGTTATACTCAATGGACGAGGTAGTAGTAGATGTAGCCATTACTATCAAAGTTATTGGACATCAATTGCATCGGACTTATGAGTATTTAGACTATAATAGTTTCGATGAACAGTCACTTACTTTTGACAATCGTATGATGCCAGAAGATGATATAGAATTGGGTCAATCATGTTTATTAGATATGAACAATAGGATGGTTGTACTAGCAAAAACTCATATCATATTATTGTAACATCAGCTAATGTACCTCATAGTTGGGTTGTGCCTGTATTAAGTGTCAAATTTGATGCTATATTTGGTTGTTTAAAGCAAATCTTTATTTGAATACAACAAGAAGGAGTTTACTATGGTAAGTGTAGTGAGATTTATAGAACTAATGATGCCTTTACACAAGCGCTCGAAAACATAGGCCGATTGTTGAGCACACTTTAGCTCACTGCATCACCTTGGGTTTGAGCCACCTAGACATGTTCATGAAACGAGCTTGGATTTAGAAAATATTTAATTTTTTAAAGGCTAGGTCCACTTGGCCCATAATTTTCTTTACTAATTGAGACCCATAACTCGGTCCACAAACAGGTTTAAAGCCACCCGAGAAGCAAGCTACTGCAGAAAGCAATTGGAGCTATAAGGAGTTAAGGAGCAAGGCAATAGATAAGATAGAAGAAGGGGCCAAGTTCTCAGTAGAGCATAGGAGATGGTTAGAATAACAAACTTGAAATGTTAGGATCGAGGAGCCCACATAATTGGGATCTTTATAATGGACTTTGGTGAGAGACAAATTCATAGGCTTGACACCACACTCCAACCTAAAACCTTAAGGCAGGTTTATGGATCCTTCCTCTTTATATGTCCCTCCTTAATTTCATTTATTTTCAATGTGGGATTTCACACATTTGAAATGCTAACATGAAATGCGGAGCTTGGTCGGCAAGCGAGTGGTTGGTGGCCAACAATGTCCTAGTTGATGGCATTTCTCTCTGCAGCTTGCATTTGAGGAATAGCAGGGCAAACCATACAGAGGAAGCAAGTCTTAGGGATGAGATGCTTGTGCAAGGACCTCAATTCTAATTAGAGGAAGCACTGCTTGCCTTGTTTGCCTAGTTCATCTCTATTTGTTTTTATTTCATTCACATTAATGAGAGAAAATAGGATATTATAGTTACATTTTCTGCTCTGGTGCCCTTTGATCATGGTAGAAACTACGAATACCACAAAGTCCCTCTTGAATTTATTAGAATAATTTCCTATTTTTATAATTTCTTCAGGCATACTATTGGTTATAGGATTGCCAGTGGTAATACCCCATCTTTTTCTCCATTTTTCCAACAAGTCTATATAATCTTTATTTTCTTTGTCTCTTTTAGTCTCAACAACATTGTTTTTATCTCAAGGAAGACCTAAAGTACAATAGACATCCTCCTCAGTTAAATAAAGTTCTTCTTTTTCTAAAATTATTGCACACCTGCAAAAGTCAAATTGCTCAATTAGATATTTACTTAAAGCTAAATTAAATTCGCACAGTGTCAACTTTAGTAGACCCCTAAACCCAATTTTTTTAACTACTTTATGTTGGTGGGGGGGGAGAGACAGGTCCTTTATCCTTTTGAACAAACCTATTGGAGACATTCATATTGGTATTATAGATTTTGATTCATATTTTATCGTTTTCACTTTTACTTCCTCAAATACTTTGTGTTCACTTTCAATAGAATCAGTTTCTCGTTCAACTTCTTGTTGCTCAGCTTCTTTTTCTTCATTGGAATGACCATAATTACTAGATTTAGTTTGCTCCTCAATGACATCATGAGCAACTTCCTTTTTCTTTTTTGCAGTAGATTGCTTTTTCAATGCACTGCTTAAAGGTACATCATATTCTTCATCATCAGTATTATTAGTCTAGAGTCTTTTTCTTAAAATTTTTTTTAGCAACAGTTTTGACCCTCTTTTGCTGCAAAATTATAATCATAAGAAACAATAATTTATAATGAAATAAAATAATAGTTAAAATGAATTTTTATTTAGTAATGAATATGTTAATTATAAGAGATGGATATAGAAATTTTAATTAATAGACATGTCATTTCTGAAAAAACAAAATACAGGTCCATTAACTATAAGTTAGAGGTTCATTAACTATAAGTTACAAGTTTATCAAATGTACGGTTGAGGTTCATATGTTATAGTAGAAATTCATAACTTAAAAATCTGATTCAATAACAAGTATTATATATACCTATGTGAATTAAAATACAACACAAAACAAAATTAGAAAGTAAATGTGACCTTGGTTGTGCAAAATTTTGTTCCTTATCCATTGATAACAGTAGTTAGTTTTCTAAAAAATAAAAGAGGAGTGGTGTAACAATTAGTCATAAAATGAAAGATTAATATATGATATACAATTGATTTAACAATTTACAACCCTATATAGAAACTATTACATATATTACACATAATCCATAGATTCATCACTTATTTTTAAAAATATAGTATAGATATACAATAAATAAGGAATTCATGAATATGTTAAACTATATAAAAAAAAAGGGTTCATTAGTTATGAATATTAGTTTCATAACATGTAAATTCTAGTTCATTAACTTTTTTAGTAGTTAGATCGTCAATAGAGAGATTGAACTTATTTCATTTAATCGAAAACAAACAGAAACTAAATTGATTTTCAACATATTTTCAAAATAAACAGATTTATTAAAACCCTAACCCTAAAATTAATCATTATCATATTGAATATAAATTGAGAAATGCAATCCCTAAATAGTGATGAAGTCATAACTCTAGAATGATCAAAATGTAAGATTTAGAACAAAAATCATAAAAAATTTTAAAAAATAGTAATAATTGAAGAAAACTTATCCGAAGTGTAGTAGAGTTTGACAAGCAATGAGATTATTTGCAGAAAATGTCAAAGCAAATAGGAAGTAGTGTAAAATCTCTAATAGCATTGGTTAGAGGAATTGAAAGTTGCAAAGATTTGAGAGAATTAAAGAGAACAAATTGGTAGAACTTAGAGAAAATTGTTACGAAGCGCAAAAAATGTATATAGAACGATTGTACTTTCAAATTTTTTATTTGAATAAAAAAAGGGAAAATTTCACAAATAACTAAAAAAGGCAAAAAATATCATTTTTATTGTGCTCATGAAAAAAATTCAAAAATATTGTCTAAACTTCAAAAAATAACATTTTTTTACTAAGGTATATGTTTGGCATATTTTTTGAATTTGTTCACCAAAAAAAAAAAAACTCGAGAAATGATAAAAAATAAAAAGATATTAATTTATGTTGCATTAACGTATACCAACTACTTTATATATGTATACACAAATTGCAAATTTGTAAAAGATAAAAAGATATAATAATAGTAAACGTTATACATATATCAAAATTCAGTGTACATTAAGTATATGTTTGATATCCGCAACTATATATATATTGCAAATTTAGAGAAAAAATTAAAAAGATAAATCCAGCAAATGGTATATGTATACCAAAATTTGGTATACATTAAGTATATGTTTAGTATCTGCAACTACTTTAATACAGAAATATTGCAAATTTGAAAAATTAAAAAGATTAACTAACAATAAATGGTATTCGTACACCAAATTTTAGTATAGTTTAAGTATATATTCGGTATCTGTAACTACTTTATATTTATATAGATTATAAATATGAAAATTAAAAAGATAAATAGTAAATGGTATACATATACCATAAATTGGTATACGTTTAGTATTTGTTTGGTATATGTAACTACTTTATATATACAGAAATTGCAAATTTGAAAAAAAAATAAAAAGATAAACTAATAGTAAATAATATATGTATGCCAAAATTTAGTATATGTTAAGTATATGGTTTCTATCTGCAACTACTTTAATATATATATATTGCAAATTCAAAGAATTAAAAAGATAAAGTAATAGTAAATGGTACATTATACCAAAATTTGGTATACATTAAGTATCTTCAACTACTTTAATGTATACATATTACAAATTTGAAAAAATTAAAAAGATAAACTAATAGTAAATACTATACGTATAACAAAATTTATATATGTTAAGTACATGTTTGGTATCTACAATTACTTTATATATATACATATTGCAAATTAAAAAAAAAAAAAAAAAAAAGACAAACTAACATTAAATGATATACGTATATCAAAATTTGGTATATGTTATATATATGTATGGTACTTGCAACTACTTTAATATTACAAATTGTAAATTTGAAAAAATTTAAAAAGATAAAATATTAGTAAAAATTTCAAAGCTATAAAGAATATAAAAATATAATCCACCATGTTTAGTGCCCAACAAAGAAAATATGGTTTTCAAACAAAATCATCAATCACATATACAAAAGAAAATTAAGGAAAAAAAAAGAAACTCATAATATAAAAAGAAAGTGCATCACAATATAAAAAAAAAATTAATTTAAAAAAAATATAAATAAAATTATGATTTTTTATAAAAAAATATTTTTTTGCAAACAAAGTAGGTTATTTTGTTTAAAAACAAACTAATCATAGAAAACACCATATATATATATATATTACATGTTTTCTACCATGAACTTGATTTTTTTAATCAATCAATTCTTGTAATTTTATTTTCCCTTTTCCATTGTTTCATCATGTGTATTTTTATCATATTTCTCTTTCTATGAACACAAAACTATAAGTAAAAATATTTTTTTCTCATCTTCATTGATCATGAAATGTACAATCCTTCCAAACTATAAAAGTAAAAAATAATTATTTTTTAGGTGAAAAAACAAAATTGAAATTTGATATCTCAAGTATTTATAGACTTTGATAAGTGATAAAATATCTTTGGACTTATAATAGTAACTCAAATTCAGGAGTACTTTAGCTAGATTAACTTATTAAGAATCTCATTAAATTTTTTTCATTTATTATGTACACTTCATTATTGGAAATGCATTGAATCCACATTAAAAATGGTATGTATTCATAGCCTTAAGCAAACAAATTAGAGAATAGTAGCTGAGTTGAATTATGAATTTCTGTAGGCAAAGACATATTTCTTGTAGTCAACTTGAAGCTATTATCATCAGTCATCACATGGTTATGCATCATAAATTTAGAATTCAAGAAATTATCAAACTATTCATAAAAAAAAAAAAAAAAAAAAAAGGGTAAGGATTCATAGCTATCAAGGGAAAAAAATTATTTGTGAATATCAATAAAACATATAAACATGCAAAGACATCAACTTCCCATTCAGGAAACTATACGTAGAATAATCAGTATAGCATGTACTAATTACCGTCAACATTCTTTGTACCAGATGTGCAAAACCATCTTTTGACATCGAGCAAAAGATAACTCATATTTACTTGAAAATATATCATTTTAAAGGTGAAATCATAGAATATTATAGAATTCTTTGCAGAAGTGCTCAATACTTAATATGATCATTAATATATGTAGCGATAACAATCAAACAAATATTAACTCAGGATGATATCTAATGCAGGAAAAAAATGAAAAATAAAAGCAAGGATAGCCATACCGACAGCCATACCCAAAAAGAAATAAGAGCATCGAAAATTTAGCCAATATCAAAACCCAACCAATTTACCCAATCATTGAAATATAAGTCAACCTAATAGCCAAAGCAATATTATCCAGAATCATAACAGTACCATTGTCATCTCTCCTAAAATAAAATAATAATAATAATAATAATAAAAAAGGACATAGAAGGAAAATGTAGAGAGAGAGGGAGAGCTAAAGCGGGTAAGTCACCTATTACTACCAAAACCCACCACCATTAGCCACCGTCTAGCATATTCCTTCCCCTCCTCTCTCTCTCCCCTCCCCCCCCCCCCCCCCCCCCCCCCCCCCCCCCCCCCCTCACAAAAAAAAAAAAAAAAAAAAAAAAGAAAGAAAAAACCCTCTTCCTTGTGCTTTGATTTAACAAGCTTTGTTGAAGAAATTGGATGAAGATGAGATACATAGGATGGAGAAATTGGAGCAGAGTTTGGTTTAATCGACTGATGCATTTCAATTTTCAAGAGAGACAGACAAGTTGGAAGAGGTGGCGGCATTTGTAGTAAAACTTGCAGGTATTTTCTAGTATATGAGAGAAGGATCATCGCTAAATTTGAATGTCATCTCTCCAAATTCAAAACACAAAATAAAAATCGTACAAAAGAAATAGAGAGGCCTATATAAAAAATAAAAAGATCGTATAAATGATATTTTTACCAAAAAAATAGTATATAATGTAATTTTCTCTAAAAAAACTGTAATAAAGTTCAGCCTAAAAAAGGCCCACGTGATAAATAATTCAGATCCATAATATTAGATAGACTTAGGTTGAGAATACAACTCGTCAATCCATGCTGTGAAATGGTTCGCAAGATCAGAAGGTCCATACTGAAAATTCAATCCTTTGCATAGATTGACTGCTCGTCAAAAAAAAAAAAAAAGTGCTATTGTTTCTTTTTATTTTTATTGAATTCTTTTGAAATTCCGGTCTTACCATTTTGAAGATGATTTTGATACCAATGACCAAAAATTTATTCAAAATTCTTTCTATTTTTATATACATATATATTTTTTTAAAGATAAGCTTATAGAATTGTATTATTTTCTTTAATTGAATCAATGCAAGATCCAAAACCATTAATGCTTGAAGTTCCTGAACTTGGAAGAAGGAATAACAGCCTAAATCTTTCAGAAAACACGTGCACTCAAACCTATTGAATAACTTTTTAACAAGCAAAAGGAATACAATGTATTTTAACTTACTAAAATATTGTCAAGTAATGTTTTTGTAATTGATGGGAAACAAAAAAAATGCTTTAAGGGATTTCTGCTGAGAGAAATATATATTTATTACTCGTCATCATAACTCAACTAATGAAGTGCACCCAATTCATTTTCTTTATCAAACAAAACTAAATATTCATTAATTAATAAACTTTACAATATTATAATTTTTTAAAATTAATATCAAAACGGACCAATAATAATCAATTAATTAGTTAGTTAATAAAATATGATTTTAGAGTTGAGGATCTACTCGTATTTATTAGGGTATATCTCCATTTGAAATAGAAAATTATAAATAGTGGTTTAAGGGCCAAAAAAAAAAAAGAAAAAAGAAAAGCCGGCTATGCAAATTGATTGATTCTGACAGTCCAACAAAATAATATTTTGCAAAATGAATCTGATCAATTACAATTACTATATAACATTATTAATTTAGTAATTATAAATCATGTTTTGGTTAATTCAAGAGGATGATGGTTATGTTAATAATCAATCCCATATTAAAAAAATATATCAAAAGCATATGGGAATATAATAATTTGAGCTTGATTATCTGATTAGTTAAATCTAACATTTTAGCAATGACTGACTCAAATTCATTAAATTTAATTTATTTGTGAGCTTAATTAACACTCATTCAAATCACATTTACCCTTTCAATTTAATTTCTATCAAGTTACTTATGGTATTATCACTAATATAGAAGAAATAAATTAATGAAATAAACACGAAATTTGATCAAATTTATTTGAAATTCTATGTTTATATATTTTATATGAATGAAAATATTCATTTTACTTTATGAATATAATTTTGTTAAATTTTAAATATATATAATTATATGATATTATTTATAAATAAATTTTATACTTTTGAATTTGTTTTTATTGAATCAGGAAAATTTTTCATCAAATATAAATTTTGGATTATAGATTCATTTTCACACCCAATAGTGCAATGCCAATGAGCAATGCATAAACAAAGGCTACCTAATAATTCGCATTTTTAATTAGCAATAATAACAACTCCTTGTTGGCATTTATAAACACCGTTGCTCTCATTTAATTAGTTTTTTTCTTTTTCTTTTTCTGAGAAAAGTTCTTATTTAATTAGTTGGACAGACTCTATCACTAATTGGTGTCAGATTACTGAATAATCACATGTACATATTAAAAAATGTTTAATATATATATATATATATCCTCCAATTTTTTTTTTTTAATTAGAGAAGGAAGTTCAACTTAGTCTGTTGTCAAGTCACATATATTATATTTATCATTATATTATACTTATAGTGTTATTTAATTTTTTTTAATTATAAAATAAAGTTTTCAAATTTATTTTTTTATTATCCTATTTAATTTAAGTTACGAATTAGATATTGATATTTTGATCTAAGGCGTTTTCATATAACACACAAATTAACCACTTGAGTATTATTAGAAAATATGAACTCGTTCTATAAAATCATAATGACTTACCAATTTTTAATTTCAGTTTCTATAATATTATAATATAATGAAACCTTTTATCTAAACACTACACATAATTAATTATTTCATAAAAGAATTGAATATGAATTAAATAAATAAAATATCATTTGATAAAACGTAATGACATATTGTAATGTAATGTAATAAAATATATTTTTAGTATAAATTTATAATAAAAATATATTTAATTATATTATATTAAATTATATTACAGTTTATTAAACACAATTTAAGTGTATACGAACTAAAATAACCACTTGTCACCAGCACGAAGTAGCTATCACTTTGAATTGTTATTTACCATGGAAGGAAATGGTCAGTTTTGATGGCCTTCCGCGGAACATGGAGGTGCAGTCGTATAAGAAATAAGAAAGAATAGAATTATTATAACAGCTGGTGCCTTTCTTTCTAAACAACTAATCTAATAAATGTGTGGGTTATCTCAACCTAATGCCATGCATGCATCATTTATCATAGCAAATGACAACCACTTCACATGCCATGCCCTCACTTCGGTCTTTCTTTTTGTTCCTTTCCTCTTTTCCTTATATCATCCATTTTTAGCTCCCTGCTTTATGTTTCACTTAAAAAGAATGGAAATTAGTTTTGTAAAGTCACATCTTGAAATAACTCATGTGTAATAATTTAATTTAATTATATTAAATTAATAAAATTTAATTTAATTAATGATAGAATTTATACATTTAAAATAATAGAATTTATTTAATTAATTCTATTATTTAGAATAACTGAAAGTTTGAAATATAAAAAAAATTAATTTTTTTTATTTTATCTTTATATAGAAAGAATCATGTTTAATTTAAATAAGAATATTTTAAATTTTTAATAGTGAATTTTATTAAATGAATTAAAATTTTACAAAATCTTTCTATTTTTACAATTGATTTTATTTCTTTGAAAATGTCTCTCTCTTTTTTTTTTTTTTTTTTAAATTCGAAAGAGTTGAATTCTATTAATTATATCTTTTAACATGAGAATTAACAACATAAAATTGATTTGAATTGAATTCTTATAAAATTTGAGTTTCAAAAGGAGACAAACTAAATATTTATCATGCTGGTTAGCATTTATATATTGTATTAAATTTATTTTTTATTTAATTAAAAATAATTCATCCACAATAACATTAAATGATTTAAAAACATATACTAGTCTTTTATAATAGAATTTTAAGATTTATTTTAGAAATTCAATTTTCAATATTTAAATTTTTATTAATGAGATGGAAAGCATGTCATCTATAATTTCAAGTGATTAGTTATGAAGTATTAACATTTCAGATTTAAATTTGAGTCAATATGAAAGACATTTTTTCCAGACTTTCTGATGGCACACAACATTATTATTTCAATTTTAAATCTATTCATTTAATACAACCTTAAAGGCCTTCAATACAAGTTGGAGATCATTTAATTGTGTAATTTTTTATTATATCAATAATATTTTGAGATTATCCTCAAAAAAAAAAATTATGAGATTGTTAGGATAACTTGAGAACACAATAGAAGAACTCCTTTGATACTAGAAAAATGGCTCGAAGAAAAGTGTTATTTCAAGTCACCATATGTATAAACAAATCGAGCCGAACTGAGTTTTAACTTATTTAGATTTAGTTCATATTTTTTTTTCAAGTTCGAGTTTTGAATCAAGTTTAGTTTTGAATCAAGTTTGAAAATTATATTCAAACTTAACTCGTTTAAAACTCGAGTCAAACTCGAGCTCAACTTAAGTTCGGCCCATTAATAAATTATAATCGAGTTACACTTGAGCTTGACTTATTATAAAACTTATTTATAAATTATTAAAATACTTAACTTCCTAAATATTTATTTTTAATAAAATAACTATAATGAAAATACTTGAAACTGATATAAAAGTAAAAACATTCAATTCGTGAAAAAATACAATCATAAAATTAAATATTATATGTATTACAAAGATATTAATTAATAAAAAATATATTTTATATACTATAGAAATATTATGTTATATTATTCAGGAATATATATATTTTAGTCAATTTAAATTAGTAAAAGTTTATAGAAATATTAAAATATATTTTTGAAGTGCCAAAATTATTAAGTTAATGATAATAATAATAATAATAATAATAATAATAATAATGTTTATGATCTTATTAATTGAGCTGTTAACGAGCTTATTCACGAGTTTATAATCGAGCTGTTCACGAGTCTAATCGAGTTGAGTTTTGCTTTGTTCAAACTCAGCTCATTTATTCACTAAGTTTTAAAATAAGACTCAAGTTTAACTCATTTATAAAACAATTTAAATGTGAATGAACTTTTATCAAGTCAAACACCAAACTGTTCGTGAACGGTTCGGCTCATTTACATTCCTAATTTAGATTTGGAAATTATAAAATTCCTTCTTTCTCTTTCTTTCTCTAAGTTAAGAAACCTGTTTAATGGGCGTGAAAAGGGCCCATTTGGATGTAATAAGCAGTAACACCATCCAACAAAAAGGAGCAAGCATTCAAAGAACCTGAAGCTAAAGCCAATTCACCAACCGGATTGATTGGTTGTTAGTACGTACATGGCCAACTGTCTATGACCTTTTTCCCTTCATTTATATATATATATATAGAGAGAGAGAGAGAGAGAGAGAAAGAGCTTACGGTTACAATACATGTGCCTATCTATGCCTTCAATGGACAGATTTTACATGGTGGGTGGCCTTCATACTAATTGGAATTCCTAACTTTTATCTAATTTTCCCTCTCCTTCAGTGACAATGTTCCATGCCTTTTTCCTTTCTCTAATCTTTTCTTATTTCTACAATAAGGAATATTTTCCAACTATTTCAAACTAAATCACCTTTTCAAATAAATCTAAAAAACATCATGTGAATATAATGCAATAATTCGATGAATATATATGGAGAAATTTAAACTTATGGGTAAGTGAAGTTATAGTCTCTTTTTTTTTTTAGCATTTTAAAAAAGAATCGAATCTAATTTTATTGTCTAGATAAGATATATATTTACAGTATTAAACTATATTTAGGTTTTGAAATTATAAGTATATTTGATTAGCGATAAGACTTTAGCATTTTGCCTTTGAATTTTCTAATAATTAGTTTGAAGTGTTTAATAAATTAAAAATTTGAAATATGTCTCAAAATTCAATGAATAATAATTTAAATTATAAATGAAATATTGAAAATAAATTTTTAATTATTAATTGCAGTGACTTATTATTAATCCCAATAACTAACATAATTGCTAAATCAAATACTAGTAAATTTAATTAGTCAATATCTTTTATCATTGATTTAGTTTATTAGAAAGTTCAATGAATATCAGCTATACAATTTTTTTTTTATAAATATATAAATTTAGATTTCATTGGAATTCGAATATGAGATTTTTAGTTAAAAAACAATTCAAGAACCACTAAAATAAAAATTTGTTAGTAGTTATATAATTACCAAGAGGAAATAATTCATTTTCTTTTAATATTAATTTTATGTAATCTAATAATTTTATTAACATTTATAGAAAAAAATTAATTAAAAACTAAATATATAAATTTAGTTTTTATTGGAATTCGAATATGAGATTTTTAGTTAAAAAACAATTAAAATACAATAAAATCTCTATAAATTAATAATGCTGAGACCACGAAATTTTATTAATTTAGAGAGATATTAATTAATCGATAAATTAATAATTTATTAATTTATAGAGTAATTTTAAATTCAGCAAAAATAAATTTAAAATCACTAATAAATGTTCACAAGTTCAAAACTTAAAAAAAATTGTGGCTAGTGCTATAGAAAATTTAATTGAAGATGAAGTTGAGAATAACTCAGTACCTTTGAAATCAATTACGAGAAAGAAAATAATCATAACATCAACCACACTTTATAATTTTTTGTTACAATTTGAGAAGGTTACATAGATACTTTTGAATGCAATAAGAAAAATTAAAAATAAAATTTATCTATATTTAAATTTCAAGAAAAAATAAAATACTATAAATTCATATTTTACTAAATTGTCCTAAGTATATATATATGTACTAGGTATATTTGAGAAATTATTAATTTATAGATGGGATAAAACAATGCATTTATAAAAGATTATTATGGAAAATTATTATCTTATTAATTTATTAAAATTGTTTATTTTTTGAACTGACCCGAATTGAAATCGAAAGAAGTTATTATCTTAGAGAGATTATTAATTTATCAAATATTAATTTATAGAGATTTTACTATACCATTAAAATAAAAATTTGTCAGTAGCTATATAATTGCATAAGAGGAAATAATTCATTTTCTTTTAATATTAATTTTATGTAATCCAATAATTTTATTAACATTTATAGGAAAAAAAAAATAATTCAAAACTCTTTGACGTTGATTGGTCTTTTCCTTTGATTAAAAGTTACAATAAGAATCATATATCAATTCTTTTTTTTTTTTTTTTTTTGTTATCATATGCTTTTTGCATATGTAATATGGGGCTAAAAATATCTACCAATCCCAGTTCTGTCAAATTTTAATATTATTTTTGAGGCAATATAATATTAAAATAACTTTATCTATCTATCAATCTCAATAAAAAATTCAAAAAATGAAAAAAAAAATTATCTATTCTTGGGATGTCTATATAAATATGCACAAAGTGACCGAATCTTGAATATGCAAAAGACTTCTTGTCATAGACATAGAAAGAAACAGTGAGATGGGTTCTTTTCTGTGGAGTGTATGCTTAAGTTTCTTTCTTTTGGCTTCTGTAAGCAAGGGTGCTATCCCAAGGAAGCCTATTGATGTACCTTTTGGCCGTAACTATATACCAACTTGGGCTTTTGATCACATCAAGTACTTTAATGGAGGTTCTGAGATTCAGCTCATGCTAGACAAATATACTGGTACAATATCCTCTTTATTTTCTATTTCATTTACCTTATATAGATAATAGATTCTACCCATTTTAATTTTTCAAGAAAACTTAACCTTTTTTTTTTTTTTTTGTTTAATTTTGTTTTTTCACTTTCTTGATTGAAAAAAGGCACTGGCTTTCAATCCAAAGGCTCTTATTTGTTTGGTCATTTTAGTATGCACATTAAGATGGTTGCAGGGGACTCTGCTGGAACTGTAACTGCTTTCTATGTAAGTTTTTATTTTTTATTTTTTCTTAATTTGAAACTGAATTAGAAAATACGGTTACCATTTTTTTTTTAAATATAGATTGATTAGAATTTTGGATTTTTTTTTTTTTTTTTGTGCAGTTGTCTTCTCAGAATAATGAGCATGATGAAATAGATTTTGAGTTCTTGGGAAACAGAACTGGGCAGCCTTACATTTTGCAGACAAATGTGTTCACTGGAGGAAAAGGAGACAGAGAACAAAGAATTTATTTGTGGTTTGATCCTACAAAGGATTTTCACACTTACTCTGTACTATGGAACTTGTATCAGATTGTGTAAGTTCTAATTTTTAATTCACTTGATGAAGTACCTCCACCCAATTTGCCTTCTAAAAAGCTAGTCCATTAGGGACAGTAGAGATGACAATTTTGCCTCGATGGGAAACTGACAGGATTCCATACCCTGCTGGCATTGACGTGCTGGATAAGTTCTAGCTTCAGTCGGAACCTAATTAACAATATTAATTTTATATGTAGTAGTATGGGATATTGGGATTGTAACATTGCTCCTACATTAAGTTTTGTTGTTTCTTCTTCCACCAGGTTCTTTGTGGATGATGTGCCAATCAGGGTGTTCAAGAACAGCAAAGATTTGGGAGTGAGGTTCCCATTTAATCAACCAATGAAGATATACTCAAGCCTATGGAATGCAGATGACTGGGCAACTAGGGGAGGTTTGGAGAAGACAGACTGGTCCAAGGCTCCATTTGTAGCTTCCTACAAGGGATTCCACATAGACGGCTGCGAAGCATCTGTGAATGCCAGGTTCTGTGACACACAAGGCAAGCGTTGGTGGGATCAGAGAGAGTTTCAAGACCTTGATGCTGCTCAATACCAAAAACTCAGTTGGGTTCGCCAGAAATATACCATTTACAACTATTGTACAGATCGCACTCGCTTTTCTGCTGCTGCTCCTGAATGTAAGCGCGATCGTGATATTTAGATTCAAACTCTGGCATCCACTATTTCAAAATTTTAATGTACCATAAGAAAAGAAAATTAGTATGCATTTATTGGATTATACATACATGTATTAAAGGAAGGCAAAGGGTGGGCGAAGAAGAGTGTGTACGTGCCTTAAATTATTATTATAGCAGAATGCTGCTAATTGAATCAGCCTTTTGCTTGTATGGTAATGTTTGCTCTAAATGGATTAATATGAAATACTAAGAAGTGGATTCTATGGCCCATCAATTTTCTTTGTTTTATTTTTGTTACTGGTGAAATGATGGTTTTCTTTAATTTTCTTTGAAATGGTCATTTAGCTGCACCTTTAGCTACTCTTGCCTTGACAATTGACACGTAACAGGAAATAGAGTGAAAGAATTTTTTCTGTTTTTTATTTTTTGGGTAACTTTGACTCTATGGGAGTTGAAATTGTGCAAGTTTGCTTGAACTCAAACACTCTTAGTTTTGAAAATGACTTAAATACCATTAAAATCAAAAGCTTATTGCTAAGTATATAAAACTTGGTATGGTGTTAAACTTGATATGGTGAGTACTTGCATGTCGATGCGGAGATGGACTCGCTACAGGTGGTCCAAGCTATGAGGAATTCGTGTATTGATTTTTCAGAGTTTGGTTTGATTATAAACGGCTATTGTATATTACAGAGCGATAGTGATTTTCATATTTTTATGTTAAGAGATAAGTTAATATGTTCGCTCGTTCGTTTACAAATACGATTTATTCTTTATTCTGCTATTTTGTATCATTTTCTTTGCTGAATTTTTTACCGGTATCTTATATGTTTGATTTGAATAATTTGATTTAATAAGATTTATTTGTCTTTTCAGGAAAAATTTTAATTAATTTATAAAAATTGAATAAAGAGTATTAAAAAATAAATTATTAAATTAAATTATAGTTTACTTCAATCCCCTCACAAATAAATGAATTCCATCATACTACTGCATTGTTTAATAAAATTTAGATCTCATTCTTGGATTTTTATTTGTGCATTTTATTCTTCTTAATTAAATTTTAATTTAAATTCAAAACTCTTCTCTGGATGACATGGAGACCCAAAAAGCTTTAATTACAAGAGACTAATCCATATGCAATTAAGCATGTGCTATTCTGCAAGTTGCACTAGAAAACAATATACAAATTTCAAGGATGTCAATTAATGGTCAAATCAAGGATTTTTCTAATAATAGCATCATGTGAGGTTTGTTTACTGACCTAAACCAAAGGTCATTAAAATGATTTTAACCTAGCAATTATATTTAAAATTACTGAAATACTACAACACAAAAACAAAATTGGAAATTATCAATGGAAATAAAATATTTCCCATCTACTAGAGCACTTCTTTACAAATCCTACTTACCTAATTCCTATCTTAATTATATTCAAATACGGAATCTCTCAATGAAAATTTTAAATATGATCACGAAGGCAAATATTTTTTTTATTTTTTTTGGCATGAGAAAATGTGGATATCATTCAAGAATGTAACCATTGAATGCTAGAAATGATCAGCTATTAATAATATAAGAAAAGCCGGTAAATATGATACATTCAACATAAATTAAGATAAAGAAAAATGTTTACATAGACAAGTCAATCACCCAAAAGAAAAAAAATAAAATAAATAGTTGTCAGGATGATGGCGGCAGATTTAGCAGTAGACAAGCAGATCTAATAATTATACTTTGCAAGAAAATTTTCAGAGAAAGATAATCGAAAGATATTTAACATAATGTGGCGTCAGAAAATGAGAGATCTCATTCTAAAAAAAAAAAAAGAAAGAAAGAAAGAAAGAAAATGAGAGATCTAAGATGTACAACTGGTCCTGCATCTATCGTCAGCCGAAAAAGGAGAAAACAACGATGTTTAATCAATAGCTTTATTCTATTTAGGTTCATGTGGCGTGCGAACAGGGGACACATTGTGATTTGGCCAAATGAGGTTCAAGAATGGCATAATATCGAAAAAGATATGGTGAGCTTATTAATAAAAATGTCAAAAGTTTACAGGCGTAAATAAACCGAGTCATTTGTCCGCAATTTGATATTTAACTGGATAAAAATTTATTTATATACAAATCACTTTATAAAAAAATAAAATTTAAATTTTATTTTAAAATTCAGCAAATAAATAAGTCGAATTTAAATAAAATTAAATTCAATTTAATTAAATTTGTGAACAACCTAATTATAAGTTAGTGAACAAACTTACGAACAACTCAATTAATATGCTCGTAAATAATTTTAGTATTATTATTATTATTATTAACTTAATAATTTTGGCACTTTAAAAAATATCTTTTAATACTCTTATAAACCTTTTGCTAATTCAAATTAACTAAAATATATATACTCATAATTAACATAACCTAATATTTTCATATTACATAAAATATATTTTCTATTAATTAATATTTTTATAATACATATAATACTCAATTTTATGATTATATTTTTTCGCTAATAGAATGTTTTTACTTTTATAATAGTTTTAAGTATTTTTATTATAATTATTTTTTTAGAAATAAGTATTTAAAAAATTGAGTATTTTGATAAGTTATAAACAAGTTTCATAATGAGTCGAGCTCGATTATAGTTTATTAACAAGTCTAACTCAAGTTGAGCTATAGTTTAAGCAAGCTAAATTTGAATATAATTTTTAAACTCGATTCAAAATTTAAATTCGAAAGAAAAAGATCAAGCTAAACTTTAACAAGATAAAGCTCAATTTGACTTATTTACACTCTTATAAAAGTTCAAGAAATAATGATGTTCTAGAAAATAAACTAATATATAATTTTGAAATTTATCCAAAACTTATGAATGATATTTCAACTAAATAAATGATAAAACTGGAATACAAACGAGGCAATATTTGACCAGATCTGAATCTGATCATAACTCAAAATGATCATATGCTCCATTCAAACAAAATTTGAGTGTCAATCCAATAAGATTACAATAAACTGAATATATTGAGTTATTTTTTATTAGAAATGGGTCAAATTAGACCCAACTCAAAATTAATCCGAGCAAATAAAAAAAATTAATATAAAATTCATTGCTAAATGAAATTAAATATATATATTTATTATCAATTT
Source organism: Reutealis trisperma (assembly GCA_947687605.1). Lineage (NCBI taxonomy): Eukaryota > Viridiplantae > Streptophyta > Magnoliopsida > Malpighiales > Euphorbiaceae > Reutealis > Reutealis trisperma. Next base: position 312,785 of record CANTUT010000242.1, on the reverse strand, counting down.
ATTCTGAATCGATTTGTTCTCATTCAATTTTTTACATAATTAATCTACATTAATATAAAAATAAATTTAATTATTATTAATGCATTCTTGTAACAATAAAAATTAAAATTATTTATAAAATATTGAATTTATCTTACTCTGATTAATATAATTAAGCAGTTTGATTATTTTCTTATCATGTTATTAACTTATTATATGTGTATGGATTAAAAGGTATTTATTCATTATGCTATAATGTTTTATATGTATAAAAATTATATGTGATAATAGATTTTAAATGTTTTATATATATTTTAATTAAATTGTATATGATTAAAATTGTAATGTTCGTTTTTATTATTAAATTTCAAAAATATTATATATATGAAAAATTTTTGTTTATAAAAAAAAATATCATGACCTTTAGGCAAAAAAATTCTACTTTCAAAGCTAAATCCGAAAGTGACCTAAATCTGACCACCCGCCTGAAAAAAGACAAGACCCGAAAAATGATTTGACTCAAACCCAAACCCAAACCGACACGACTCAATTGTCACCTCTATTAGAACTGGAGAAAAAGCCTAAAAGTGAAGGGTTTATAATTCTATCAACACTCAACAAGCACAAAGTAGTGAAAATTTACTCTACATCAAGGTTTCAACAATTACTCAAGCTAATAGCCTGGAATTATGAAGCTATCCTATAGTACACAAAATTTGGACTTCCTGCAAACGCTCTCAGTGAAAGAGACTTCACCCTGTCCTCAAACAAATGTAACCTATTTTGGCTCTTGGATAAAGCGCAACAAACCAGTGTAATGAGGTCAATGATAAACAACTAGCTGACAGGAACAGAAGTTACAAAGTTTTGAGGAAAATGTGAAGCTGGAACCTTATTTTAAATCAGAAGTACTCGAAATGGACATCCTCAATGGTATTCACCATTCTTCGGGTGAAAAATAGGTACCAAGAACACAAAACATTAGAACTGAGTTAAAAATAAAACAAAATAAAATGTTTGGGGGTGGGGTGAGGGACTGGGGCTAGTGATACAAAAAACCAAATGGGAATTAGCACTAATGAGATCAATTAAAGATAGCAAATCTCAACGTTTACCAGAAACTTTGGAGCATATCATAAAAGGTTTCAAGTATAAACTTTAAGAGTCCTCAGTTCCTCCTAAGTTCATATTTCTATATAGACATGTTTGTCAAGGTATACGCATTTCAGACTTCTTGTCTATCCCCATGGAAAGAAAACCCAGACTTTTTTTTACCTATTTCAAGCAGCTGTTGTTGGCAATGCAACAAAAATGGGAACCTACAGCCTCTATTATAACCAATTCATTCTTGATCATTTTATAATCAGAATTTCAAGGCAATGCCAAGAATATTTGGTCTTTGATTCTATTTTCAAGTCTCAATGCTGAAGTCCACCCCATTCCTCTTCCTATTTATCTATTTTCTCTTCTTATCTCAAACTGAAGATCATCACGCTAATCCTTTGGACACATCACACTGCAACTATCATGAAAAAAGCCAAAATGCTCTGCAACACAATCTCTTTCCATCCTCAGCTCTTACTACTCTTTATCAAAATGGAAATCATACACCAAAAAGATAACTAGTTAATGCAAAGTCAGTGTATCTTCCCTAGACTGAATCAAAGAACCAAAGAATATATAAAAGAAGGATAAATAACATGGAAGTCTAGCAGACGGAAAATGAAGATGATTACATGTAATACATAAAATGCATCTATATCCTTTTAATCATCCAAGGCTGATAAAGATACAATTACATTGCTTTTAATGTCTACTCTAGTCCACTTACCCGCATAACCAGAATCAAGTTGTCTACCTAATATCCAATCTAATATAATTGGCATAAATAAACAAACCATCTAGTAAACCAAATGGATCTTTCTTATTTTTTGGTTACAAAAAGAAGCCAATGATGAGAAGCATGCAGAAGGGCAATATTAACATATCAACAGGTCCAACATCATTGTTCAATATGATCATGAAAATGGTACTACGGTCATGCAAAACTTTGTAATAAAGTCTACAAATAACCACTTAAAGTTACTTCTTTCGAATGAAATTTACTACATTATAATGCAATAAGAAAATTCACAATATTCAGAAATAATTTGTAGTAAACCTGTGCAACAAGAGCAATCAAGATATTCGCACAATGACCTTGTTTTTCTTGCCTGCAGATAAAAGCAGGACTTTCCCATCCACAATATCTTGGGTCTCAATTCTCTTACTTTCACTATCAACTCTGCTGTTGTTCAAATAGAGACCTCCTTGCTTCAACATGCGGCGAGCAGCTGATTTACTCTCAAGCAAGCCAGCAGAAACTGACAGATCAATAAGAGAGAGATTGACGACCTGATCATATGCCAAAGAGCAAGATGGTACATCCTCAGCAATGCCCTCAATGGTTTTCCAGTCCAACTTTGTTTCAGCTCCAGGTCTCAATGCCTCAGTCGCCTTAAGGGCCTCACTGAGTCCATCTTCACCATGAACAAAACGTGTTACTTCTTCAGCAAGCCTACGCTGAGCAGTGTTGGGCACATAGCCAGGTTTCTTCATTTCCCTCTCCAACTCATCAATCTCATTCAAGTCCAAGAAAGTAAGTATCTTGAGGAACCTGATAACATCAGCATCAGCGACAGAGAAAAAGTTCTGATAGAACTTGTATGGAGATAAAAAGGATGGAGAAAGCCAAATGGCACCATCCTCTGACTTGCCAAATTTGGTGCCATCACTCTTCAACAGAAGAGGAAATGTCAAGCCATAGGCCTCATCTCCATCATCTGGTTGTAAAATTTTTCGGATAAGTTCAGTCCCAGCAGTTATATTGCCCCATTGGTCACTTCCTCCAATCTGAACATTAACACCCTCATTTTGGAAAAGGTAAAGGAAGTCATAGCCCTGCAAGAGCTGGTAAGTGAACTCAGTATAACTCATTCCTTGTTCAGATTCAAGCCTCTTCTTCACACTTTCCTTGGCTATCATAGTACCCACTCGAGCATATCTGCCCACTTGTTTCAAGAAATCCAGTAACCTAATCTCTTTCCACCAGTCATAATTATTCATAACCACAATTGGATTGTTCAAATTCTTATTCATACTGAATATTCTAGTTATGGTATTAGTAATTCCAAGGGTATTCTTTTCTAAACTATCAGCATCGAGCTCTGGCCTTTCCAGGCTCTTACCAGATGGGTCACCGATTCTAGCTGTGGCGCCACCAATCAAGGCGACGGCTTTGTGCCCACATCTTTGGAACCAAGAAAGCACAATGATACCAAGAAGATTACCCAAGTGCAAGCTCTCGGCTGTTGGGTCAAAACCACAGTAAACTCTGAGAGTGGTATTAGATATAGAAGAAACGGACCTGAGATTATCGCTGGTAAGAGATTCAAGCAAACCCCTTTCTTCCAGGATATCGACGACGTTGGGCCGGCGAATTCCTACGTGGGTTTGCGAGGTGGAGGCTTGCTGGGTAGCGGATTGTAAGGGCCTAATAGGCGGGAGAGAGGAGAAAAAGATAGGATTTTTCTTTAGGAGACCTGGGTTTAAGGAAAGTGGTGATTTAGCAGAAAAAGTAATAGAAAAGGGAAATGAGAAGAGTCTGAGATGGGATTGGGAAGAGTAGAAGACGGTTCTTGCAGTGGCAGCAGCAGCAGCGGTGGCCGCCATTGCAGCTGGAGGCGTTGCTCACTCTGCTACCGGCTTTTGTGTGTTTCCGAATTCTGATTAGAAATTCGGGCTTTTCGGCAACGCACGCCCATTCATGACCCACCACATCCTTACTCATTTACCTTTCTTTTTTTTTTTTTTTTTTTTTTTTTTTTTTTCTTATATGTAGATTTTTTAATTAATTATAAGAAAATGTCTTACATAATAATCGATAAGAAAATATCATTTTCCTTTTTTTTCAACTTTTAATCTGATTCTTATTCAATTTATTATTTTAATAATTAAAAAACATAATTATGTCTTCATTATAATAAAATGTTACTTATTCATAAAATACTCTTTCCCAAAAAAAAAAAAAAAACTCTTAACTTAATAATGTTTTAATTTTTAATTTATTAAAATGTAATTAATTGTTAAATTTGATAAATTTAAAAAATTATATGATTAGTAAATAAAAAATAAAATAAAACAATTTATCTATTTAACACTTAATTATAAAAAATATATATTTAATTAATCTTAACATTAAAATATTTACTTAAATATTCATTTATATATAGAATTTTTTTTTATTAATTTTAACATTGCAGTAAAATATTGAAATTTAATTGAAAAAAAACCTTTAAACATACTGGAAAATGATTTTCACATCGAATAATAATAAAATATATAAATAATTTATAAATAATTGGATATTTGACTTAGTACAAATCAATTAGTTTTGTACAAATAAGTTTTAATACTTGTCCACTTATAAGCCTACCCAGGGTAATAAATAATGGCCGATACGTTACGTATCGGTCGTTTCGTAGGAGGTTTTGAGAGGCATGATATGTTATTTATTTGTTATGATATTGCTAATAGTAATTAGCACTGAATCGGTAATGAATTATCCTATACACACTAATACGACCGTTATTTAGCAATACGGGCATGACATATCAATAAAAAATATTATCATTATATTTTTTATTTTATTAATGTAAATTATAAATATATTGTTTAAAAGATATTATTTTATATTTATTCTATTTTATTAATAAAAATTATTGGGATATTATTTTTTACATTATTTATATTTCAATATATTTAAAATATTATTAATAATTTTTTACAAAATTTATTTTTTGTATAAATTTTTTATTTGTGACTGTAAATTATTGATTGAATTTTACAAATTTGACTATGTTTTGTCTTTATATATTTATTTTCAAAAATTTAAATAATAATTTTGTATAAATTATAAATGAGTTTAATAATAGACAAAATAATATAAATTATTCCCAACACTTTTTTTTGTTGATGATTAATTAATATTATGATATATTTATTTTTTTAATTTTACTTTATTTACTTAAAATAAGGAGGATTTTTTTTTTATCACCTTATTCATCTTGAATAAGGTGATTTTTTATCTCATGACTTGATAAAATAATATTGATTTATTATTATTAGTTATGTAATTTGAATTTAATTTACTTTTATTATTTATATAAATTAATTTTTCTAGACATAATTATGCTTATTTAAGTATTAATTAATTTGATGTATTATATTTTAGATGTTATATTTCATTTCTTATTAAATTATATCAGTTTGCTAATTTTTTTTTAAAATTCACAATAAAGACAATCGATTCAGGCCGATTCAGTCCGATTTCATTACACTAATTTCGATACCAATATGATACGTAAAACCGTTATTTAATATTCTGAACTCACGTATGTACAGGTTCATGGATTTTAATAAATACTTAACTTAGAAAAAGAGTATAATTTAAAAATGAATAAATTACTATTTCATCCTTTATATTAGACTTAATTAACTAATTTGTCCTTATTTTTAAAAATTACCGAAATCAATGTATAAATTTTAATTCGATCAATTTATTTAATCATTTTGTCTTTTTTTTTTTTTTTTCAGGGCAAGATTAGCCATTTTATTAACTCGAATTATCAGAAAGCAACAATGGCGGAATAAAACCAGGGGCCTCAGACCAAGACATAATCAGTCCCCGGCGAAGAGATGCTCTAGCAATATAATGAGCAGTCTCCTTGGCATATCCTATTGTCATTTCGTCCATTTTTTTAATAAAATAAAATTCTATCCCAAAATACCTCTTTTTTTATTTCATTAAACCAATGTTCGCGGAAAGATTTTTCTTAATTTATAATCTTTTAATCTCAATTTGAACTTGGATTTATTATAGTGTAAAAAAATTAAACTGTGATATGTACCACTTTACTGCTGAAAATAAAATAAAAAAAATACTTTTTGCAAGTGTATGCCATGGCTAATTGAGTCTTTATTATGTTTAGCCAAGTGTGCAAATGAATTTATTTTTTTTTTGAAAAAAAAAAACACTATTGACAATACATACTTAAGAATAAAATTAGGAGATTTGGAGTAAATAGGGAAATGCATTTGAAAAGCAAGATTTAGATTATCTCCAATTATTTTGAATATGATTGGTCAGTTCATACAAATTCTTAATGCTTATTGCACAACAGAAAGAAAATGGTTCCATAATATGATTATACAAATGTTAACAAAAATAGAACTTCAAAAACCGAACTAGAAATGATGAGGTACACAAAAATCACGAAATTACATTGCAGAAAGACCTCTAAAATTTTTTAATTTTCTTTTTTGCTTTACCCCTCTATTTCCATTTTTTGGCAACAATGTCAGCCAAATCCACAACCCTTTGAGAGTAACCCCATTCATTATCATACCAAGCAATCACCTTAACCATGTCATCTCCCATAACCATTGTTAGGGAAGAATCAACAGTTGATGAAACATCTGTGCACCTGAAGTCAACTGAAACAAGTGGCTCATCACACACTGAGAGGATACCCTTCAGCTCCTTATCAGCACTTTCTCTGAAAGCAGCATTTACCTCTTCGGCAAAGGTCTTTTTCGACACTTGAACCACGAGGTCAACAACTGACACATTTGGGGTTGGAACACGCAGGGCAATACCGTTAAGTTTACCCTTGAGAGTTGGAAGTACAAGAGCAACTGCCTTTGCTGCACCTGTTGAAGTTGGAACTATGTTAAGAGCAGCAGCTCGTGCCCGTCTCAGGTCACGGTGGCTGGCGTCAAGTAGCCTCTGATCACCGGTGTATGAGTGAGTTGTTGTCATAGTTCCCTTTATGATACCTGCAGCCACCCAATTAAGTTGTCATTCAATTGGGAAAAAAACAGGAAATTGAAGCACCTCGGTAATAGAATCATCTCGAGGACTGTGAAGTTGCGAGTTCAAGTTCAATCAATATATCTAATAACCAAAAAATATTGAGTTCAAACCCAGGCCTAATTAACCAAAACAATGCTCATATGTTCTTACCAAACTTCTGGTCAAGGACCTTGACAAAGGGAGCAAGGCAGTTAGTAGTGCAAGAAGCATTGCTGATGATAGGCTCATCGGGACTGTAGGCATCAGCATTGACTCCAACAACATAAGTCGGGATGTCACCCTTGCCAGGAGCTGTAATAAGCACCTTCTTAGCTCCTGCCTGAATGTGCTTGCCTGCACCGTCTCTATCTACGAAAACTCCAGTCCCTTCAATCACCAAGTCAATTCCCATCTCCCTATATAATTGTTCAATATACTCGTATCAATCAATAAAAACTTAACCAAAGGAAAGAGGCGAAGATTGAGACCGTTTAGCTTACCCCCATGGAAGGTTGACGGGATTTCGGTTAGAAACAACTTTGATAACCTTGCCATCAACAGAGATGGCATTCTCACCAACAGGCTTAACATCAGCTTCGAAGATGCCAAGTGTAGAATCATACTTGAGAAGATGTGAAGCTTGCTTAACACCTCCAGTGTCGTTGATGGCGATGACATCCAGAGGAGAATCTTTGCGCCCATGCCAGCACCTCAAGAAGTTCCTTCCAATCCTACCAAATCCATTTATGGCCACTTTTAGCTTTGCCTCAGCTACAATTTTCCTGTATCCAGCATTGCTGCTTCCCACCTTTACAATCACATTCACACAAAAATTGAGATTCCTCCCCAAAAAACAGCAGTCAGCTCCTAAAACTAACATTCTGGAGCAACATGTAAAGCCTATATTTTCGAGCTAGTAGTCAATTAAATTATGGCTATCTCGTAGTACAGAAAGTCAATATGTTCAATCTCTGACATACTTTAATCTCATTTAAAAATTTCTAATGTATGATGAGAAGTGAAGAAATTCACAAATACTATAGCAGAAGCAAGTGAAGTTTATCCTTCAATTTTTGATTCAAAATTCCAAATTGGCAATCAATTCAATGTTAATATATTCTATAGTGAATCAACTAGTACATGTATGCTCAACAACTTTCAATGCTTAATTACTCTAATTATGTTAAGTGTGTATATATATATATATATATATATATATATATAGAAAGATATAGAAAGATGAAATGAACTCACAGCAGAAGTCTGGAAAGCAACAGCAGAGAGGAAATCATCAGAAGTTTTCTTGGCAAAAGGAAGGAAAGCTGAAGAGTTACGGAGGCCTGAGAATTCTTGGAATCCCTTCCCATTCCCCTGATGAATTAAAAACAAAAAAGAAAAAACACTTAAGTACTCATTTGTATATATATATAATATAATATAACAAAAAAGAAGAAGAAGAAAACAGTGTATGCAAGTGAACCTGAAGGGATGGTTTGGCTACAGAGAGAGTAGCCGAAGCCATACTAATGGAGAAACCAGAAATTTTCTATAGTGTAGTAAGAAGCAACAGAGAGGAGGTAAGTTTAAGTGGTGGGGTGGTGTTTTTTTAGAGATGACAAGAGAAGGAATTGAAATAAGAGAGGATGAGATTATGGATAGCCTCTCGTTCAATGAATGGCTGTGGTTTTGCTTTGTGTTTGTGTCTCCCAGTCTCTCTTCTCATTTTCCATCGTGGAATTTTGTTTATGGGTATGGGCATATACTCCGACTGTTATATAATTAACTTACATGTAATACTATTTTTTGTGATATTTTCAAGATTACGATCTTAATTGGGAGTTTAAATCTTAATAAGAATCTAATTACTTTTATTTGCATTAATATTTATATATTAGTTTGATTTACATTATATTAATGTATATCATTTTTATGAGAAAACAGTATACATTATGATAAATAAAATAACGATACATTAAGCAATATATAATAATTATTTATACAAAAAGGTGTTGATAAATTAGAATTATTTACATTCTACTATACAAATTAAAAAAATGCATATAATATCTGTTTTTTTATTATTATTATTATTATTATTTGCAGTTTTTGGGCCTTAGACTTGTGATGATTTGAAGTGGGCCAAATCTTTTTTTTTTTTTCCCATTTCAGTATATATATATATTTTTTTTGCCAAATTCCCATTTCAGTTTTGTGGTTATGAATTGAGAAACATTTATTTGCAAATGCCCCTGGCCACGGGTTCAAACCGAAATGAAACTGAAACTAGACTGCCGGTTTGGTTTAAGATTTTATAGTTTAAAATCGAACTATAGATAGACAGTTTGGTTTTAATTTTGGTTCATATGGATCCAGTTTCGATTCCAAATTAAATCTAAACTAGTTTTTTAATTTTTTTTTTACAAAAATTTCTCTTATAACTCAAGGACTTAGTGGTTTAAATTGAAATCAAACCGATAGCTTCGGCTTTAGTTTAAGATTTTATGAAATTTGAACCAAACAATAAATAGTTACATACTAGAACCATAATTATGGTTTTGGTTTCGGTTCCATTTTTGGTCAGCTCGGTGTGGCCAGGGCTATTTGCAAAGCATTTTGAATTTGAGCCTCCCAAACGGGATCGTATTTGTGTAAGCTATCAATCACATGTTCACTCCTACACCAAAATTTTAGATAACATGTGTATATGAATAGAATGAATGGCCAATTTTTGTTTAGCTTCACATTATCCTTTATTGCCCAGCCCATCTCTATATTTTGCAATTAAAATCATAACCATTTTCTCATGTATATGTGAATTTCAAATGTGTGATTCTTTTTCTAATACAAAATATCTCGTATTTTTAATTAAACCAATTTCTGAAAGGACTCAAATATTCGAGTAAATGCAATATATTTGTTATTGCAACTAAAATTTTAAATAATGGTCGGTATGTTACGTATCGGCTGTTTTATTTAAATTTTTTAGGGATATGATACGTTATTTATCTATTACACCTGTGTTAATAAAAATTAGTGCTGAATCGATACTGAATCATCTGATATATACTGATACGATAGTTTTTTAATGATACGAACGTAACGTATCAGTAAAAAAAATTATTATTATTATATTTTTAAATTTTTTTATTTTATTAATATAAATTATAAATATATTGTTTAAAAAAGATTATTATTTTATATTTTTTCTATTTTATTAGTGTAAATTATTGATATATTTTTTACATTACTTATATTTCAATGTATTTAGAACATTATTGATAATTTTTGCAAATTTTATTTCTTTGTATAATTTTTTTTATTTGTGAGTATAAATTATTGATTGAATTTTATATTTTAGCTATATTTTGTCTTTATATATTTATTAATTCATGAGGGATTTTTTATCACTATATTCATTTTCAATAAGATGATTTTTTTCTCATGAATTAATAAAATAATATTAATTTATTGTTATTAATTATGTAATTTAGATTTTTCTGCTAAATTATACTTATTTAAATATTTATTAATTTAATGTATTACATTTTAGACATTATATCTATTTCTTGTTAATTTAAATTAATTTGCTAATCATTTTTTAAAATTTATAGTATTAGTGACTGATTCAGTCCAATTCTATTACACTAATTTCGATCTTGATACGGTACATTGTATCGTTATTTAAAATCCTGATTACAATAATAATTTAATGATTGAATATTTATCAATCCAAATCATAGAAAGTATATATATATATATATATATATATATATATATATTGTGTGTATAAAAGCTGAATTTAAGAGTTGTATTTATTTATAAAATTTTTTACCATATGTGCCAAGTAACTATAAATATTTTAAAAATTAAATTTACGGAGTATTTTAAAAATTAAATTTATATAGTATTTGATAAACATCATTTAATACTTAAAATTAAAGTTTTTAATATTTAATCTTTTTAAATTGTTTAATAATTTATATTTTATAAATTTCAATTAAGTAAAAAACTATTTAAAATAATAAATTAAAATTTTTAACTTAAAACTGCAAAAAGTATTTCATGTTGCCAAAAAACTGGAAATTGATTATGCACCAGTAATGTGTGATTTGTTTTGAATTAAAAAATGGTCAATATGTTCCTGTCTTTGAGGGTATTATATTATATGTATAAATATAATAATTCATAATTTCGATATATATATATCTTTTTACTATATATGTATTTTTGTATATAGTCCCATTTGATTTTTTTTTTTTTTAAATATCTTGTTTTTATGTATGAGTTGTGTATCAAATTTAAGCTTGACAAAGATTAAAGCGTTTTACATGCTAATTGTATTTTTTTTCTTTTAAAGCTTTATTTGTAATTTTAACAGCGCTATTTATTATTATTTATTACAATAAACTGATATATTCAAGTTATGAAGAGTGCTGATAAAATTTCTATAAAAAATTATTATATAGAATATAAACTATTAAACATATTTTATATTATCTTTGTTGTATTAAAAATTATTACAAAGAAATATGGCAATTTTAATTTTCATTCTTAAATAATTTTAGATATAATAATAATAATAATAATTTAGATTTTATTTCTTATTATATGTATATCTTAAATTTTTGATTTTAGATGAATTGTAAAAAATAATATTTTACATTAGTAATCTACGAGTTAATAAAAAAAAGTTCATGTGCAACGCAAGTGTTAAAAAAAAAAAGTAAGAGAATACAAATTAAATAGCAAATAGGATGTCTGTGAGTATAATATTATATATAATATAGTTAAATAAAAAATCATTACATCCTACTAATTAAGTACTAACAAGCGCTTGTTATTTCAACATATTTATATATACTCTTCTTAATATTTGTACAAAAACAAATACAAAATGATGATTTATCTCATTAGTTGAACAAATTATAGGTGTTTTTGGTTAAATCATAGTGCTAAAATAAATCTACTTTCAAAAACTAAGGGTGGCAAAACTACTGCATCAAAGATTACCTAGAAATTAATAATCTAATTAATTATCAAAACCTTTGGTCATGATGAATTCAAAACCTTGGAGCCTCTGTGGACAGAGAGACTTGAAATCAACAGACCCACCCTAAATAATGTGTAGGAATATTCCAAAGACAACCTAAAACAAACCTTGAGAATTTCATATAAAAGATAATGATAATAAATTATGAAGAGTTGAAAAGCAATGAATCTTCGTAAAATTAAAGAAGAGGTGCCCAAAACACTTACATGTTAGTCCAGACATATCGCACAATATAATCCCTTTTGAATAAATTTTTGCTGGTGGCTAATCTTTAAATACCTATGCAAATTTGCCTTTTTGAACCCCCTTTCTAGCACAGAAATGAAACATAATTAAATAATCTTAATTTCTTGCAAAAAAATATATACACATATTCTTAAAAGATTTTCGAAAGACTCAAAACTAAATTTTAATATGTTTTGATAAATAATCGTAAGATGTAAATTTGCTAGTTACTAAAAATAAAATTCATACTTAAAATTTTTAAAAATATTTTATGTCCATCATAATTTATTGATAATATTTAAATAATTACCGATAGTCTTATATTCTATAGGTGTATCAACAAGATATATGTTTTTTTTTTTTCAAAAATAATTGGTTGGTTTTCTATTAGTAAATTAATTTAGTTTTTGGAATATAAAGATTTACTGAAGAATTTTTTTATCAATAAACCAATTTTGTGTTAATTAATATATTATTTTTATTTGTAAAAAAGTAAATTATTAGGTGTGTAAGTACTAGTCAATACTATTTCTAATTATCACAATAAATTTTACTGATACTCAATTTACTATCATTACTAATCGCCAGTTAAATGATTATCGATTTTTAATTTCAATTTAAAAAGTTTAATAAAAAAAATTGAGTTAATATTCAAATATTATACATAATATATATATACATATATAATTGAATATAATATTGAACATATATATTTTTACTATGAAAACAGTAGCAATATGGTCAATTAATATAGTTTTGATACCTACAAATTAACAATAGATGCATTGATGTGATTCAAAGCAACAAAAAAGAAAATCATTAATAGTGAGTTAGAGCAAAGGCATGTTCAATGCCTAATAAAATATGGAATCAAGAAAGAAATGCCTCTCAAATCTTAACAATTTATTCATATCATGGGGCCTCATCTAGCTAACTGCATCTGTTCCTTCGTCTTTCCACTCCATATTTTAGGTCAATATTGCCACGTGTACGGCTGTCATGCTCTTGCACTAATGTAATTCTTCCCTTTTTATTTTCTTTTTTCTTTTTAAATTAGTATATGACTTCCATATATATATATATATAAAGCGAATTAAAGGAAATAATTAATTATTGGCTATCATTGATTTAATAATTACTCATACCGAATACGTAATCCTCGTTGTCATTACTCGGCGAATCAAGGAAAATTAACTAACAAAACTAAAGGTCTCATAAGTCATATATAATTGTTTATTTTATCTAACATCTTTTTTTAGTGTTATTAATACCTTTTGTGAATTATTATATCATTTACTTATAAATAATATAATTTGATTTAATTATATTAAATTTTATAAAACTAAATTTATTAAATAAAATAATATTTTTATTTTTATGAAACATAATATTAGGGTTTATATCAAATTTATTCACGTCTTTTAAATTTTACTAATTATACTGAGTAATTCTTATATATATTAAATGTATATATCGGATCAAAACAATAGTATCACGTGGAATATATATATATATATATATATATATATATATATTAGTGTTTTTTGGTGAATAAAAAATTAAATGCAATAGTAATATTAATGAAAATTTCTCAAAATAACATTTACAAAACTAATTGGATGCACTAGATGAAAAAATTAAAAAAAAAAAATTCATGGACTATCAACTAGGCAGACAGTAGATAACTAGATAAATACCATTTTTAGCCCTCACCGACTTGTGGTTCAACTTAACAGAATCTATAGAAGAATATGCTGCAATATTAAACTGTTACTGTGCAAGGAAGGTACTCGGTAAGAGGGTTCCCTCGTACCTAAAGGCAGGGTCAGGGATGGACCCAAGTTTATGGCTAAGGGAACATTGACCTCCAGAAATTTTCAGGATTTTTAAGGGTACAGTGTTCCTTTTGGTTAAAAAAAAAAAAAAAGAAAAGAGTCCCATTTTTCCTTGTTAAATAGATGTATTTTAGATATTAACTAAAAAAACTACAATCACAAATTAAGGATCAGTTTAGAGGTGCTCAGGAGGTCGAGGCCCCAGACTCAAAAATAAAATTTATTTTTAAATATAGACTTAATGATAAAATAAAACTTAAATTTATTTTTTTTAGTTCTATTATCAATTTTAATATTTATCAATTGAATGATCAAACTATTTAAAATAATTTAATATTATCAGATAATATGTTATCCATCTATTGTGACATGATATTTATTCTATTTGTACATTAATCTTAATATACTAATAAAAAAGGAGTCACATAAGATAATACAACTCTATTTAAATTATGTTTTAAAATTTGAAACTGTAACTTTTTTCATATCAACTTCCCCTTTGAGTACCATCATTTCTTGGTAAAATGATATTTTTTGTATTTCAGTTTGGTAAAATTTGTTAATTAAGTATTTAAACTTGCAAAGGTTTCGTTTAAATATTACAATTTATAAAAAACTTTTAATTAAGTGTTATTAGGTAATCTTATATAAATTACAAAAAAACCTTAAAAATTATAAAATAATCTAAAAGTTTCAAAATTTTTGCAACTAAACTATATTCTCCTTTCAAATATGTCACTTTAAATTTTTTTTAAATTATTTTTCCTATTAATATCTCAATCTTTGATGAATAAAGAAATCTTAAATTAAAATGAAGTACATGCATAAAAATATAATAAGTAGAAATTTATTTGAAATTTTAAAACTCATATTGAATTTTTTTAAAAAAAAAAATAATTAAATTTGTGAACCCATACTGGAATGTTTGGATTAATATATAGATTCTTCATAATAATTTATATATCAAATCTACAAGACTAATTTGCAATTATAATGATAATTAAATATAGTAATTGACTAAGCAATTGACATTTGTTTTCAGTAAGATTGGTTTATATTATATTATAAATATTTTACATTATTTTTCTTGATATATAGAAATTCTTAAAAGAGGAGGGAGTTGAATCAGAATTTCCATATAATAAAGAAAAAAAAGGCTTAATAGTTATTCACACTGTTTTGGTAATATAGTAAAGAGTGTTTCTATTTATTTTACTATATTCATTGAATACTAAATTGATGATAATTTTATTGTATAGAAGGATAATATTTAATAATGATATTCCTTTTACATATACAAGAGATTGTTTAAATTAGAATTTATTACCAGCATTATGAGCTAAATACATGATATTAAACTATGGATAATTAATAATTATAAATGACTAGAAGTTTTCAAGTTTGGGTTCACAAATTTAATTATTTTTTGTTCAAAAATTTTCAATCTAAGTTTCAAATTTCAAATAAATTTCTACTTATTATATTTTTATTCATGTACTTAATTTTAATTCAAGATTTTTTGTTTATTAGAGATGGAGATATTAATAGAAAACAAAGATTTTAAAAAATTTAAATTAACATAATCGGTGGAAGAAGATGAAGAAAATGGCCCAGTTGCCAGAATTTTGAAATTTTTGAATCATTTTATAATTTTTTAAGGATTTTTTATAATTTATATAAGGTGACCGGTTGGTAATTTTTTAATAACACTTGATTGAAATTTCTTATAAGTTGTAACTGGTTGGTAACTTTCCAATAATACTTGATTAAAATTTTTTATAAGTTATAACACTTAATTAAAATTTTTATAAGTTCAAATACTTAATTGATAAATTTTGCAAAGTTGAAACCTAAAAATGTTATTTTATAGTCATTTCTTCCCATAAGTTGTGCACTTTCTTACCGCTTCATTTGCCCATTTGTGAACTATAAATTTAGAACATTACCTACAACATACCCATATATAACAAATTAAACGAAAATAATTGTAATTTTGAACAATTCTCAATGCCCATTTAGCCAAAATTAGCAAAACATGCCAAAATTAGCAAAACATGGAATAAAAGGGAATAGAAAAATTAACAGAAAAAAAAAATTATGGAAAGAGTGGGAAGTAACAAATTGGTCCGAGTAAAGATTTATTGATCTGTGTGTAAGAAACATGGAGGTACAAGAAAAGAGGCTATCATATGATCATAGTTTGTTTTTCAATCTCTTTCCATTGTGCGTATGTAAAAGAAAAATCTAAACATATTGCCTTCCTACTGCAAATTCACATATACACAAAATAAACCTATATCTTCAATTACCTTTTTCTTCTTAGTCTTTCTCTGCTCAATATATCAAAGAAGTGATCATCATCATAATGATTATCATAATACTAAAAGGGAAATATATCAAATCATTTATAAATATCATATTACAAGAGGAGGTAACCTGTTATGTGATAATATTAATTAAGTAATTTTAAATAATTTAATCATTTAATTGATAAAAATTAAAGTTAGGGATAAAATTGTAAAAAGTAAAATTTATGTTTTATTTTGTCATTAGGCTTCAAGTATATAGAAAATTACATGTGTATTAGGCTATTAAAATTTAAAATTTCCCCCAAAATATTAAAAGAGCCCATCAATATATTTTAAAAAGAATTTTCTACTATAAAAATCTCTTATATTTTATAAAATATAATATATATTTAAAAAAAAAAAAAAGTAAATGTTTTGTTGCATATTTTTTTCTACCAATTAGAACCCTCCCTTCACTACTTCCATGAGGATGGTTTATAGGGTTGATAACTATTTTCTTATTACAGAACGTTTATATGATTATATCTTTTATTTTTTCTTCTAATATAGTAAATTAAATTTTTTATATTCATTTTTTTAAAAATGATATTTCTTTATATTATTTAAATTAAATCCTAACTAAAATTCCTACATCTGTCACTATCTAAAGTTATAATTCAAGAACTCAAAAGTTTTTGCATATATTTTGCTTGCAGAGAAAGCTGTCCACCGAGTGCTTTTGCGTTGGAACTACAATAAACAGAAACATATAATATTTATTTATACACAAATCAATATTATTCCAATATGGACCCTCTTTTGCTGTATATATAAATAGAGCCTGACCATCCTTTTATTCATTGCAAGAAAAGCTCTCTTCCCTCTATCTTTCCTGTTCCTTCTTTCTTTGAGATTTCGAGTTCGAGCTCCTGTTACATTACTTGGTCAGGAAATATGTCTAAAGAAGCTGACATAAAGGTGCTTAATTCCTGATAAAATTTTTAGCTATTTAGTTTCATTCTTTTTTTTTTTTTTTCTTTGATTAATTGGCTTTCTGCTAGAATTCGAACTCGTAATCTACTTCAGAATCAAGAAGCTAAAAACAGTCTTTTAGCTTTTTCCCTTTTTTTTTTTTTTTTTCCATTTTACACTTTGTTCGGACTAAGTGTTGCGTTTGGCTTGATTCCAGAAGGTAGAACTCAAGGTGTCCGTCATCTGTTGCGATGGTTGCAAAAGGAAAGTTAAGAAGATATTGCAAAGTATTGAAGGTAATGAAAACAAAGACTAAAAATATCAGAATTTTCTTCTTCATTTTTTTTTTTAAATTTTTCGTAAATTAGGCTCCAACTGAAGTTCAAACTCTTAATTTCATTGTTCTGAAAGCAATTCTAACACCACTATGCTGATTTCTATTGTTCATAGTTGTTTCTGAAGCTGAATTTTTATTCCCCTGCTAATTTTATATCAAACTTGTGTATATATCATCAGGTGTTCTAAAGACTGAAATTGATCCTTTACAACCTAAAGTTACAGTGTTTGGAAATGTGGATCCACAAATTTTGATTAAAAGACTATCAAAAGCTGGAAAACAAGCAGAATTGTGGAGTCATGGGAATCAGAATTCTGGAAAAGAAAAGAAAGAAGCAGAGAAAGAAAAACCGAAATCCGAGTGTGATCAAGCGAGGTCCTCAGATTCATTAAGCAAGGCTGTTACTAATAATACTAAAGAAACCAAAAATAGCGTGGAAGGAAATGAAAATAAAGCACAAAAGAAAGAAAAGAAAGAGACAATTTCCAACGTAAAATCTTCAAATCCTGAAGTAATTAAAACAGAAATTCCTCTGCCTCCTAACTCACAAGCACCAAAAGTAAGCGAAACAAAGTATCCAATAACGTTTCAGGATTCGAGTAATGTAAGCAATTGGAATCAGTATTGTTACAAGGTTGAGCCTTATGCAGTTGCTATACCTTATTATTATGCAGTACCTTCATATGCAGTAGCTCCTCTGCCTCCAACAACCTGCTATGGCCAGGAGTACCTATTACAACAAGAAATGCCAGTGTTTCAACCACCATTTCAGACACCAGCAGCTCGAGTTGGGGATTATTTCAGCGACGAAAATACTATGGGATGTCATATAATGTGAGAGCTGCAAAAGGGTTATAAATTATGTGTTGGAAGACATTTTCTTTATCAGCATAGAAGTAACCGGTATTTTTGTAGTCTTCTCAAGTAACAATTAGGGACTATTTCTATGGAAACTTTTGCAATAGTACTTAATTCTTGGCAATCTTATTCCTTCATCAGGTTTTGCATATACATTTCCTTTCAATGCTTTTAGTTGGTTGGCCAATTTAGATGCTAAAGTTGAAAGAAAAGACAGGTTAGCCAATAGATTGATGAGCTTTTATGGTATAAAATTTTTGTTATAAATAACACTTCACAAGGAAAAAAAAAATAAAAAGAAAAAGGTTTTCTCCCTTTTACTTCCACCAATCGCCACATCTGTACTAAATAATTGGTGGCTGTTTATTACTTGATTGCCTTTATTCTCTTTATGCTTTTACTTTCTTTGATTTGTCTTTGCCTGGTGAGGGTTTTGGTTCTCAATTCCAATCCTCCCCAATCTCACCAAAAACCTCAACTTTTATCTTTATCTTCTGTTTTCAGTTTCATCAGGGCGGTTTGGTTTAGCTTTTAAAACCTAACAATTATATTTTCAACAACTAACTATTAAAATTTATAGCTAAAATGTTATTTTTTGGATCAAAATTTAAAATAATTAAGAATATATAAATATATATGCATTTTTATTTTCATTTTTAAATATTTTAATATTTATATATATTCATATAATTAAATATAAATTCAATTGAAATATGTAGTTATTTTTATTCATATACTTTATGTGCACTGTTAAAATTATTAATTTAACTCTAATTTCTACTAGAAAATTATCAAATACTATATAATTATTTGCAATCGCGAATTTAAAACGGATAACTGCTATGCAATCACAACTAACTATTAGTGGCTCCACTGCTAAATCAAATAAACTTTCAATTAATATATTATCTTACGCTAAATAGAAAATATTTAGTCAATCAAGCTCAGACTGTTTTTAGTATTCAATTTTTATTGCACTTGCATCAAAAATAGACTTGCTCGTGGCTAAGTTTAGGTTCGAAAAATATTTAATTTTTTAAAGTCCCAATTCATTTGGCCTGCAATTTTTTTTACTAATTGAGACCTGCAGCTCGGCCCACGAATAGGTTTAATAAAAAAGAAAAGGGATTTTTACATAATTATCTAAAAAATAAACTAATTTATAAATATATCTTGCATTTTTAAAATTTACAAAAATACTTTTATGCTCTTTATTTTAACTTTTTACAATTTTCATCAAAACATGTGTAAAAAGCATGTGTTATTTGTTACTTTTCAACAAAACATGTATAAAGTTATTTTATTTGATCATGACACGTCTCTATGTATCCTTTTTAATGAGTTGGTTTTATATTTATCCTTTTTTTTTTCCAAGTTCTCTTTGATTGGTAAAAAATAAAAATTATAAAAAAAAAAAATCAGTTTTATTCTCACTTATCCATTTTATATCAAATCAATATTGTTAATTTAAAAGATAAATTATAACTTGAAAATTGGAGAATTTTAAATAATTCAAAAAATTTCAACTTAAAATATAAGTTAAAAAAATATATATTCAAAATAATTGACTGAATATTTTTGTTAAAATATTTTATTTATTGTTCAAAGAAATAAAATTTTATAAGATTTTTATTTTAAATTTTGTTTATTGATTTGAGTTTTTTTTTTTTTAATCTTTTACATGATTTTAAATTGTGTGAGAGTTTGTTTTGTAAATTGAAGAACAAAATAAAAAAAAAAAAAGGAAAAATTAAAAATTAAAATTGAAATGTGAAAAGAAAATTAGTTTTAGTATTAATAAGACAAAAATTTATAAGTTGAAAAATATTTCAAAAAATGTTAATGTTGTATTTTAATTTATAAAAAAAGAGAAACATTTTTAATAATACACAGTAATGAGTAAATGATAGGTATAGTTTAAATATATGTTAAGTATATGATAATACAATTCTTACTTCTACATATTCTGATTTAAATTCTATTTTTTTCCTTCCCCTATATAGTTGTAGAAATAAAATAACAATCAACCTATAATTAACTACAAATAAACCTATAATCCACCAAAAACAATCAGTATTTTAGTAATACTAGTGCTAAAATACATAAAAACTAACAATCAACCTATAATCAACCTACAATTAATCTATTATCAATGAAAAATTAACCTGTAATCAACACTAAATCAACCTTTGATTAATCAAAAAACAACATAATAAATATAAACTGTTAATGCTATAAAATCCATATCAATTGAGCAATACAAAGAATATGTAACATGTGTAACAAAGGTTATACCCAATAGACACATGTCCAAATGGGTATTTTTCAAAGCTTAATCTTTGATATGTGGTGATTAATTAGATAATTAGTATCATGTGTAATTAAAGTTATGCCACCAATTGACATATTCTCAAATGGGTATTTTTCAAAGCTTTAATCTTTGATATATGGTCATTAATTATATAGTTTTTAATTAAAATAATTTCTAATTATTCTAATGTGCAAATCAACATGAGTAACTAGAGTTGTGTCCAATCAACACATGTTCAAATGGATATTTTCCAAAGCATGAATCTTTGATATGTGGTGATTAATTAGATAATTTTCAATTAACATAATTTCTAATTATTCTAATGTTCAATAAAAAACAAAAAAAAAACAAAACAAAACAAAATAGACCAAACATATACTCAAAATAAAAAAAAAATATTCACTTTTATTGTGTGGACTGAAAAATTATGATATAAAAAAAAAGAAAAAAATAAATAGAATTCAGAATTCACAGTAAATAGTATATAATGAGTATATTTAGGCATATTTTAAGTATCTAATGAGTATATTATAGGTATATTTTAAATATATACTATAATTATATGTTTTCATTTTCCTTGAAAAACTTAAAAACCTTAACTTTTTTCCAAGATTACGATTAAAATATAAACAAATTTAATAAAACAATGTTTAAATTACAAAAGTTTATTCATATAATTTATTGGCTCTTTTTATTTGATATATATTTTCAAAAAATTTTGGATATTGAATATTACATGAATATAAGTATATAAAAGGAATACATCAATTATATATTAAATAAAAATAATTATATTAAAAAAATAATTTTTAAGATTCATAGTAAATACTATATAATGAGTATATACTAAAAAAATTACTAATAAACTTTGGTTCAATGAGCCTAAAATCATTCTCATGATTGAAAAATATTAATAAATTTTCAATTTTACTAAATACCTTTTTTTAGCATTTTAAGAGTAATTTTAAACATTACTAAAAATAAATAAATAAATTTAAACATAAATTCTCAATTACTTTTCTCAATCTACCTATCCAAAATTGCTTATTTAGAAGTAATTTTATAATATTTTAACCTATTTTCCCTAGCAAATTAATAAGCAAGTGGTATTGTATCTACTATTGACTAACACAAAAGTCTATGTAGCTTTCATCAATCCACGATGGGCTTATCCTAAAATACCAAAAAGGTGGACTCATATGATATTTACATTAATTTAAAAAGTATATCTAAAAAAAATATTTAGCTCAAAGTTTTAAAAGAAAAGGTAAAAAAAATAAGCGACACAAAAAGCATATTAAGAAAAAAAAAAAAGAGAAAAGCAAAAAAGTCAAAACTCAAAATGCAGTGTATAAAAATAAAGACACTAAAAAAATAGGTATATCACGTAATTTCCTCAAAAGGAAATGAAATTTTAAGATGCACAAGTGAAATCATAAGACATAAACATGTTAATAATCTCCAACTACGATAAGTAAAACTCAAATAGTAATAAATAAATAAATAATACCAACGATAATGGTGGATATGTGAACTTGAGGCCATTCTTTAATAACATTGGTTTGAAAGTGGCAGTCAATTATTCCGAAAGATGATTTTAACAATAATCGTCAATGGCTTTAAGCATCTCATTTTATAGTAAATAGTGGAAGTGATTTGGTTGAATATAAGCATTAAACTATTTATAATTCAAAGGTTGAACCCAAACATTCCATCTTAGCGGAATTCTTAATTGTGTACTTTTATGACCACAAAAGCAAATGCCAAATTCTAACTAATGAAAGTTTTCAGTTATTTTTATCCCCTTAGGAACGCTTTAGGAACAAATTCTAAACCTAGGGCCATGCCATTGTACAAGTGGGGGAAGACTCAGATGAAGTTGAACAATTTCTATACTAATTCAATTTTATCATTAGAATGTTAATCAAGTTATTATTCCTAAATTTTCATAAAATTTTTAGCATAATAATTAAGCCTAAATTTTCATAAACAGTCGAATAAAAAGCATCAAACTTATATTATGCTTTGATAAAGTTAAAAATAATATATATATATATATAATTTTTGGCTATTTTTGCTATGCATCAAGAATATAATATTCCAATATATTTTACTTACTATTATAGGTAAAAAGCAGTAATAATTGATATGCTATTTAGGTAACTTAAATTATATAGTGGAACCTTATTTATTTAGACATATGATTGATTAAAGAGAAAATTACATAATATACTTTTTTTTTAGTGCTGTTTACTTTTTAATCCTCAATTTTGACTTTTTATTTTTTTACTTTTTGCTTTTTTATTTTTTACGCTTTTTTTTAGTTATGTTTTAATACTGTTACGCTTTTTCCCATTTGTACTATATTTTTTTTCTTTTGCCTATTCATTTGGTTCTTTCTTTCTATTTTTTCTTTTTCTATATATATCATTTATGGAATGCTGTTGTTAATTAGTTTAGTGATTCAAAACTTTTTATATTTATGCTATTAATTAATAATATAATAATCACGTATTTGCATGATAAAATAAGAAATTATTTTTTAATTTAAAGCAATATTTAATATACTAATATACTAAATAATTATAAATTTTGTGTAGAAAATTTTTGCTCTAAGCTAGAGTTTCTTGTACTAAAAAAAGAATAAGGTTGAGGATGTTAAGTCTCCAAGAAAATGAAAGAATTTATTTTTGGTATATACTTATGATATATCAAAAATATGCCTAAAATATAATCGTGATATATTTAAAATAAACCTAAAATATACTCTTTACTGTGAAAACTGAAAATCATTTATTAATTTTTTTTAGTCTCTTAAAAATTTAATTTAACTCTTAAATTCTATAAAAATATTCATATATTCTAATTAATATTATCGTCCATGCTTGACGATGAATCATATTTAAAAAAAAAAGAATGTTGATGATATTTTTTCAAAGAAAAAAGTTGAATATGTTAAGTGTCTAAGTAATACGTAAGCATTTATATACTTAAGATATATCTGAAATATACTCGTTATATGCTTGATATACCTAAAATATACTCGCTATGTACTTAAGGTATATTGTTTATTGTGAAAATCATTTGTTATTTTTTTAAGAATATAATTTTTTTTATCTAATATACAGTTGATGTATTCTTGTTATATACTTATATTTTTGTAATACTCAATATCCAAAAATATTTGAAGATGTATATTGTCACGCTCCGATCCCGAGGGCACGTGACCGGCACTAGGACATGGGACATGCACGTGGCTACCAGTGCCCGTAGTAAGCCTAACCCAAACCACAAGACAAAAAGCTCACATCACACAACTGAAAAGCCCAACTGGGAAGGGCTATGGGCCCAAACAAGGTAAGCAGAACCAAATGAAATCACAACATAACGCAATATCAAATTGGCCCAACATCATTTATTCCATAATTGCCAGAAAATCATAAATTACAAAAAGATTCTGCTTAACCCCAAAGATTACATAACTGAAAATAATACAATAAGCTCAATTACCAATATGTAACATTGCGGAGTTCTAGAGTTACAGTTACAAATGTACTTCTATTATATACATTCTTAATATCTCATTAATACAAATCACTGCCGAAGGGAAATTAGCAGTCTACTCAATTACAATTCCTTCCCAGCTCATTCCCTGACCTGAAAGCAACAAGATGAACAGGAATGAGCGTTCGACTCAGTGAATGATATTAGCTAATATATTAAACTGGTATCCAACAGATAGAATCTAATGCACATGATATGCACCGTGTCATAGAGACAGACAAATCATCAAATCAAGCAAGGATGGGGTATGGTCCACAATACCACACTGATACTCAGTACTCAATATGGGGAGCCGATCCCCCTACTCTGGCTCTCTAAATCCAAATAATCTGTCTCTTATATCCAAGGGGCCCGGCCATCACTGGTCTGTACCACGCAGCCCTGACCCGACTGACAGCAGCTCTGGGGATGAGCAGGCCCGGCCGGCATCCATCAGTCATAGCTCATCTTCTGAATCTCATCATAATCCATAACAATCCCATAATCTTAGGTGGTACTGTATCCTCCCGACCTCTATCCATCAAACACAACCATAACATGGTACAGAATACAGAATATCAATTCATCACTCACAGTCAAATGTCACATGCTTATAGATGCAATAGTAGTGCATAATATACGTATATATATACACACAGCAATGCATATGAAATGGAAATAGGATAATATATCAGTGAGTATCACTCACCTAACTGTCGACGCTTCCGACCGGCTTCCCTCAGAAGAGTAGCCTTGGAACCAGAAAGACGCTAGACACCGACACCTCACAGCAGAGAACATGGACATGATAAGTTTTATACTCAACTTTTATACTCAACTCCAGAACAGACTCGATAACCTAACAAATACTCTAAAAATCACTAAACATAGATTAACTCATAAACCAACTGAAATACAAGGGTTCCAGGTTAACCTTCACAAATTCTGAACATATGGACATCGAGGATCGTGTCAGAACTTCAAAACAGAATTACTGCACCTCCCCAGGCGGCGGCGCGTCACGCGCCACCGCTGGTGATGGCGGATCAGGAGAAACTCCATACCAGCAGATTCACCTCAACCCCAAGAGCACAAAAACAGTAACCACTCGCCGGCACTCGCCCTCCAGCCACCAGAAAATGCCTCCAAAGCCACGGTTTGATATTTTTCGATCTCCTCCTCTGGTGGTCCTCAGGGGGCAAGGCAGGTACCAAAGTAAAACTCTCATCTCTAGGAGTAAAATGGCACCAAGATCGCCGAATTCCGCTGCCGGAATCGGCCGAAAAATGGATTTGAAGTTACGGTGGCCGGTGGTCCTTCTCTCCTCGCGTACGCCGCCGTGTCGCCGCCGATCGTCACGCTGCCACCTCCCTCGAGGTCGCCGGTCCTCCCTCTACCCAGCAGTGGTGGCGGTGCTCACCACCACCGGCCGGAACACCTCTAACACTCTCTCTCTCTCTCTCGGCCTCTCCCTCTCTCTCTCCTCTCTCCTGCTTCTGTTCTGCCCGTTTTTGTTCAACCAAAATGCCCTGTTTGGCTTCTTTGGCCAACCAATCACAGCTTTCTTTTCCTTTTAATTTTTGTCCAACCCCGTTATGTTATATATATATACTAAACCATATTATACTATATACATATATTTATATAAACATAATACCACATATTTATATATACAAAATAATAATACTAATAATAATAATACCACCAATAATCATAATAATGAAAATGATAGTAATAATAATAATTAACAATAATTCATAATTCACATATTAATAATAATAATTTACAACATATACTCATGAAAATATATCAATAACATTATTAACGATAATTATAGTAATTATACGAAAATCCAAATATCCGATAAAATACTATAATCAACTTATAATATAATTAATACCCTTATTAATACTCAAATATCAAAATATAATCCAAAATACAATTCTCCAAAAATCTACATTAACCTTATCATAATAATATAATATTGTAATATTATATCAAAATTGCCATTAATAATACGAATTCAAATAATATGAATATTTATAATTTATTAAAATATAATTCCAATCTTATTTTAATAAGGAAAATAATAAAATAAGATATTTCCGTACGAAAATAGAATTTTATAAAATAATTGAAAATTCGGGTTGTTTCAATCTTCCCTCCTTCAGAAAATTCATCCTCGAATTTTCAAACACAACACTTTACAACTAAACTTCTTCACCACACTTCCACTGCGCACTCTGAAACACAACTGGACCCAAAGGCAAGATAACAAAACAAACAACTTTAACAAGACATAAAGTTACACACTTAAACCTCCAATAAAATTCTTCCAATATCAATATCCAATCTATTCTCTTAAACCTTACAGCAATTAACTAATCATTCCGTATTTCTATACCTTTGATTTAATCACAACTCACACTAATACAATCCTTGATTTCACATCAATCAATCATAACCTTAAACATATCTTATCTTTAAATACTTATGAATACTAAAGCTAATATTAATGCCTAACTTCTTACTTCCATGTATTATTCATTACATCAACCAGATAAAACTCTAACAAATAATTCTAAGCTAATAAAACTCTTAATATTTCTTAATGCATTTCCAGACGAATAATTATTACTTAATCTCTAATAACCTCGATAAATATTCTTATGTCTAATATCTTATCAAACTTGTAATTTCCATTAAATTTCATTGTGAGAATAAGTCCCATAGGAATTTCCATAATCATTTCATCGAATAAAACACATCAATACTAAATAATTTACTTTCCACTCCTACTTGATATAATTAATTTTCTCAATATATCACCTTTATCAAGGGTTTCTTCCCTCCAGAACAGTCAAAATGGTACCTATCAGCATATATGCATACTTACTAATAAATATACAAAACCAATAATTATTCCATTCATTTCAACATCCCTTAAATTAACAGAGTCATCAAGAAATTCTATTAACTCTAAGCATATTTTACACCATAAGTAATATATTAACCAGTAATTCACAATTTATTCAAGACTTATTCTCTTGCTGTAAAATACTTTAACATCCACACTTAAACAGTTATTGTCTCCCAACCATACACATTTAACCATAACATTATCTTATTTCGAAATTTTCATCAACATCTTATGATCTTTCATATTCCTAATCTTTCTATTTATCCACATAAAATCAATAAATTCAGTACTCTTACAAACACTTAATAAAAATCTCCATACAGGATATATATCTGTCTTAATCTATGCCATTCCATTTTGATCTCAACTTAACCTATACACCTCATGAGTATGCTCAATAATAACTCTACTAGATGATATAATAAAATTCCTTTCCTTAATAAACTCAGTACTTAATCCTTAATCCTTTCCACAATATAATATAGAATCTGATACCTCAAAATATTATCTTATTCCGAGAACTTCAATCCACTGCAGGTATATCCAAATTTATTTAAATGTGTAAAACTATTTAAAATCATTCGTAAAAATTAAAAAAAATGTTCACTTTTATTTTAGAGCTCAAGGTACTGTATCCAGGGATGCTACACAATATGCAATCTTAATGTAATGATTCATGAAGAAGATGATGTATGAATAATGACTAATAACTTTATGATGCCTGACTCAATGAATGTAGACAGACATATACACTGGACACGAGTACAGAGTTCTAAAATAATAAATCCTCAAAACAAGTATTAAAATCATACTTGAAAATCAATTATCATCTTTAAATTCATTTGAAACATTCCATTTCCAAATCATTTAAAATTGTGAATAAAGTCATTTTATACCCTACTGGATTAAGTTCTCGGATATCCTCGAATTCACAATTCATACAGCTTTAATATCCTATACTTTATAAAAGTTCAAATCATACCCTCTAATCATTTTCTCCTCACCCAAGAACTTTTATCTCCACAAAATTCTACTAACATCACAAGGATAAGAAAATCATAAAAAAAAAAATTCATCATAACACCACGTTAACACTGAATTGGAAGCAAAGGAAACTCAAGACGACAATTGAGAATTCTATACTCCGCATGTTACAGAAACAAGGACCCACAACACTGAAAATATAAAAGGCCACAAAATCTTTGCTCTGATACCACTTTGTCACGCCCCGATCCCGAGGGCACGTGATCGGCACAAGGACACGGGACATGCACGTGGCTACCAGTGCCCGTAGTAAGCCTAACCCAAACCACAAGACAAAAAGCTCACATCACACAACTGAAAAGCCCAACTGGGAAGGGCTATGGGCCCAAACAAGGTAAGCAGAACCAAATGAAATCACAACATAACGCAATATCAAATTGGCCCAACATCATTTATTCCATAATTGCCAGAAAATCATAAATTACAAAAAGGTTCTGCTTAACCCCAAAGATTACATAACTGAAAATAATACAATAAGCTCAATTACCAATATGTAACATTGCGGAGTTCTAGAGTTACAGTTACAAATGTACTTCTATTATATACATTCTTAATATCTCATTAATACAAATCACTGCCGAAGAAAAATTGGCAGTCTACTCAATTACAATTCCTTCCCAGCTCATTCCCTGACCTGAAAGCAATAAGATGAACAGGAATGAGCGTTCGACTCAGTGAATGATACCAGCTAATATATTAAACTGGTATCCAACAGATAGAATCTAATGCACATGATATGCACCGTGTCATAGAGACAGACAAATCATCAAATCAAGCAAGGATGAGGTATGGTCCATAGTACCACACTGATACTCAGTACTCAATATGGGGAGCCGATCCCCCTACTTTGGCTCTCTGAATCCAAATAATCTGTCTCTTATATCCAAGGGGCCCGGCCGTCACTGGTCTGTACCACGCAGTCCTGACCCGACTGACAGCAGCCCTGGCGATGAGCAGGCCCGGCCGGCATCCATCAGTCATAGCTCATCTTCTGAATCTCATCATAATCCATAACAATCCCATAATCTTAGGTGGTACTGTATCCTCCCGACCTCCATCCATCAAACACAACCATAACATGGTACAGAATACAGAATATCAATTCATCACTCACAGTCAAATGTCACATGCTTATAGATGCAATAGTAGTGCATAATATACGTATATATATACACACAGCAATGCATATGAAATGGAAATAGGATAATATATCAGTGAGTATCACTCACCTAACTGTCGACGCTTCCGACCGGCTTCCCTCAGAAGAGTAGCCTTGGAACTAGAAAGACGCCAGACACCGACACCTTGCAGCAGAGAACATGGACATGATAAGTTTTATACTCAACTTTTATACTCAACTCCAGAACAGACTCGATAACCTAACAAATACTCTAAAAACCACTAAACATAGATTAACTCATAAATCAACTGAAATACAAGGGTTCCAGGTTAACCTTCACAAATTCCAAACATACGGACATCGAGGATCGTGTCAGAACTTTGAAACAGAATTACTGCACCTCCCCACGCGACGGCACCACGCGCCGCCGCCGGCCGGCCACGCGCCGCCGCCGGTGATGGCGGATCAGGGGAAACTCCATACCAGCAGATTCACCTCAACCCCAGGAGCACAAAAACAGTCACCACTCGCCGGCACTCGCCCTCCAGCCACCAGAAAATGCCTCCAAAGCCACGGTTTGGTATTTTTTGATCTCCTCCTCCGGTGGTCCTCAGGAGGCAAGGCAGGTACCAAAGTAAAGCTCTCATCTCCAGGAGTAAAACGGCACCAAGATTGCCGAATTTCGCTGCCGGAATCGGCCGGAAAATGGATTTGAAGTTACGGTGGCCGGCGGTCCTTCTCTCCTCGCGTACGCCGCCGTGCCGCCGACGATCGTCACGCTGCCATCTCCCTCGAGGTCGCCGGTCCTCCCTCTACCCAGCGGTGGTGGCGGTGCTCACCACCACCCGCCGGAACACCTCCAACACTCTCTCTCTCTCTCTCGGCCTCTCCCTCTCTCTCTCCTCTCTCCTGCTTCTGTTCTGCCCGTTTTTGTTCAACCAAAACGCCCCGTTTGGCTTCTTTGGCCAACCAATCACAGCTTTCTTTTCCTTTTAATTTTTGTCCAACCCCGTTATGTTATATATATATACTAAACCATATTATACTATATACATATATTTATATAAACATAATACCACATATTTATATATACAAAATAATAATACTAATAATAATAATACCACCAATAATCATAATAATGAAAATGATAGTAATAATAATAATTAACAATAATTCATAATTCACATATTAATAATAATAATTTACAACATATACTCATGAAAATATATCAATAACATTATTAACGATAATTATAGTAATTATACGGAAATCCAAATATCCGATAAAATACTATAATCAACTTATAATATAATTAATACCCTTATTAATACTCAAATATCAAAATATAATCCAAAATACAATTCTCCAAAAATCTACATTAACCTTATCATAATAATATAATATTGTAATATTATATCAAAATTGCCATTAATAATACGCATTCAAATAATATGAATATTTATAATTTATTAAAATATAATTCCAATCTTATTTTAATAAGAAAAATAATAAAATAAGATATTTCCGTACGAAAATAGAATTTTATAAAATAATTGAAAATTCAGGTTGTTTCATATATCAAATAAATACAAGTTAATCAAATTTAGTAAAATATATACTTATGATATACCTATGATATACTCTAGATATACTGTTTCCTGGATTTGCTGAAAAATATCTCTATTTCATTGGTTTCTATAAGTTTTATATCTAAAACTCAATTTTCATATTTTAAAACTTTCAAGTTCCTAAAAAAAACTACATAATCTCCTCACTTTTAAAAATTTTTAATGCAATAATGATTAAAAGATCACAAAATTTTAATGAAACATATCTATAAAATTCAAATTACCTTTCAAACTATTGAGAAAGTGAATATTTTATCAATTAAGCTAATTGAATTTTCAAAAAACTGCAGATCTAAATTGATTTTGTTTAAAACTTAATAGTACCTTATAAAAATTAATTTTAATGATGATTCTCACTATAAACAAATTTGAAAATCAAAAAATTTAGGATTTTCCTAATCACCTGTGGTAATTACCAACATCAATATCATAGCCTAATGGCCTGCAAAACAAACAAATAAATGTAAAGATTTGATAATGAAGTAAAAAACAATAATAAAAATAACAACAAAAATAGCAAAAAAAAAAAAGGATTTCTATAAGACAAATCAAAGCAAAAAACGTAGAAAAATTAAAAAAAGATATATTTTTTATTTAATTTTTTTTGTCCATTATATTTTTAAAGTAAATTTAATATGATTTTAATTTTAAAAAAAATGATAGAATTTATTTGTCCATTGTATTTTTAAAGTAAATTTAATATGATTTTAATTTAAAAAAAAATGATAGAATTTACCCAAAATGACAACAAAAGATATATATATGCTTCTTTTGGTTATTGATCTAACACACAAGAGGACAATCTCAATGTGGGTATTACGTAAAAATAATTAAATAATAATAATAATAATAATGGCTTTACTATGTGTCATTTTTTCATGAATTCTAGCCTCTTAATCAATGATTTTTTGCTAAAAAGTTAAAGAGTATAGAAAAGTAAAAAAAAAAAAGGTATTTAGGTATTTTTGTAATAATATGAAAGTAGGTATATAATTGTAAATTTATTCCTTTTTGTAAGTGTATCTGTAAAATTCCCTTGATTAAATAAAATAGTGAGCTCAAACATTTTAAATATTATTATTTTGGACTTTATCTGATTTTGAACTTATATTTTAAATTTAAAAATGCATTTTTCTTATATTTATTTATTAAAAAACTTTCACTATATTTATTTGTCTATTTAAAAAATTTGCTACCGATATAACTATTAATTAAGGAAAGAAATATATATATA
The DNA here is from genome assembly GCA_947687605.1 of Reutealis trisperma. Taxonomy (NCBI): domain Eukaryota; kingdom Viridiplantae; phylum Streptophyta; class Magnoliopsida; order Malpighiales; family Euphorbiaceae; genus Reutealis; species Reutealis trisperma. The sequence continues at coordinate 280,549 of CANTUT010000242.1, read as the reverse complement.
TACTAATTTCATGGAATAAAAATTTCAAAATTTTTATGGAATAGTAATTTCACAAAAAATTAAAAAATTTGTATTTTTTAGACTATGTAATAGAGAATTTCTATTTTTACTCTTACAAAAATATTGGCAAGTTCAAGCTCAATATTATCACTTTTTTTTTCCAAATTTTCATTTTATATATATATATATATATATACACACACACACATAAATTTTAACTTACTTGATCAATTTTAAAAAAAAAAATTGAGTAAATAGAATAAGAAATTAATTTAGATAATTAATTAAAAAATATTTTTTAATTTTTAATTTTAAACCAAATAAAAATTTTATTTATTATGCATTTAAATTATTTCTTAAATATTTTTTTGTTAGAGAAATTTTTTCTTAGATAAAATTTAATGAAATTATATTTAATTTTAATATTATTAATGAAATTAATTTATAAAAATATTATGGTCATTTATATAAAATAAAATAATAATTCCATACTATGAATCAAATTATGAAATTGAAATAATTATTCTATTTTTTAAAAATAGTTATTCTATTTCTTGTGTATATTATTCCACAAACTAAACATAACCTAGGAACTAAACATAACCTAAGAATTAATTGGTAAAACAAGTAACAAGTTAGGTTTTTAAATTTGGTTACCAATTTAGCAGGTAACAAGTCATTTCATCTAACAGTTAAGATTAAAATTTGATAATCCAATGATTTTATATGCGTTGGGATATCTTATTCTTGGTATATAGCAGAAGACCTCATAATTTTATTTTTTTTTCAATGAAATATTATATATATTATAAACAAACGAAAGAAAGAAAGAATTCATTGTTTACATTAACTTAATATTACAAAATTATTTAAATTTTTGTTAAGGTTTACGCTTTGATCAAGGAAAGCAAGCACTCTCAGGAATAAGCTTATACTTCTAGGAATATACACGCTGTAGTTGTCCAAGTACCGCACTATCTCCATAGTCCAAAATTAGCGTAATTGATTACCTTTCTAACCCTATTTCAACCTCCAAGTTCCAACCTTTAATCACCATCAGACCATAATATTAGTCCTCCATTAATCTGAGACTCTGAGCTTCATATGTCCAACCAACCTTTACCACAATCATTCGGTTAACTAAGGGCTTGTTTAGATATTAGTCCTCCTTAAGAGTTGTGTTTCAAAATATAGTGTCAGCAGTTCAACATTATAAAGACATGGCAAACTGAAAATTTCTAGCAGTCAGTATTTAGCTCTTTAACTATTGGCTGTCACAACAAGCCCTCAACTCAATCCAAAATAAAGTTCCTACTTCTGCGTCTCCTTTTAGCTAAAAACCAATTGCTTTATCATCTTTAGAAAAGGAATGCTGAAGTCGTACCTACATCATGCTTAATGGTAGTCTAGAGTATCTTGTCCACTATTGATGTTACTGTTCTTTAGTTTTCCACTCACAATAAAATTACAACAAGGGTAGGTAACGAAGAGCGCAGATAATAAGAGCAAGTTCAAAAATCAAAGGATGATATAGAATATGAAGGATGTGGCTTACGGCTGCCCCTTCAAGGAAAAACTCGCACAAAATCACCTGTTATTCATTCCCAATTGTTCATTAGCCAATTTTTTCAAGTCTGAGATGCTGCATTTCTATATCGCTCGGCAAAAATCACCTTTCATTACATATATTTTTATGCTATAGTCCTGGATCACTTCCTTTCCCAAAGTTTCAAGTGATGATTCTCACATGTAAATAAAACTGTAATAATAGAAAAGTATCAACTAAAATGAAAAACACGTATTTACTGATATACACTCCAAAAAAAAAATAAAGAAAAAAAGAAATTAACAGAGGAAGAAAACAGGTAAGAAGCATTGACCAAATCCTTGTCTCCAAGAAGAAGAAGCAAAGTAGGCAAAAAGCATTGGGCGAGTCCTCGTCTGCAATAATAGTCTGGTCAATTACTCCCACATGCTTTGAAAATTGAACCCAGCGTCAATTAAGAATATTTCCTTTGAAGCCTCGCTAGTCCCTTTCATCTCCACCTTAGAAAAGTAAAAAACGATATTTCCGGTTGGTCTCACCAAACAGCAAAGTGAACAAGTCTCATACAATCACTATATCTCCTTCCTAATTTAGCTGAACAAGCACAAAATTTTTAACTGATGTACCAAACTTATCCAAGCCGCATTTCAAAGATTCCAGCCATTGGAATTCTAACTCAAGTGCATGGAAAGGAAGATGACTCCTTGTATTGAGCTCGAACTCGAACCACAAAATTAATTAAGAGCAACACATTCTCATCACAATATATGCAAGAAAAAGTAAATCTTATGAATTTAAGCTGGGAAGCAACCAGTCACGCTTTCTCATATGATACCAGAAAATGATTTCAATTTATTTTTTCCCCCAAACTCCAAAATAGCCCAATTGTATACTCTGTAGCATTCTCATTTCTACATTAACTTTGCCAGTCAAATACAATATAGTGACATGGAAGGAACTACAACGCTTTCCCTCAATTAAACAACCATAACCAAATATGATCACCTAGACCACTGAATCAATCTTTGCACTGCTTAAACTACGGACATTATATCATATTTGGTATTCTCAATAGATACGGAAGATCACTGTATAAACATAATTTCTGTAGCTACCATGGGAAATAGCCTTCAATCAACGCAAAGGAGTGAAGAAGGTGCTCCGTAGAATAAATTGATAAAATGAATTGCCTATGGGAGGTTACAATTTAAATGGAAACAAAAATCCATTTTATCTTCCTAACCTAGTCCCAGAAATGAGAGTTGAACTGTCTGTTTGTCCTGATAGCTTCAATTAGTTGTGCAATAATGCAGAATCTTTTTATCCAAACTTTACTACTGGAATTTGAAATAAGCTTGTTCAATTTGCTATAAGATATCATTCATTATTATTGTGAATTTGATGCAATTTATTATGTAAAGGAAAAGAGGCAAAAACAGTGAAAATATGTAAATGAAGAAGCTAATAATCTTGCAGAGTTAGATAGACTAATCATAAGCATCTTAATTTCAGAATCAGAAGTTTGAACATCAGTCGGTAGCAGGAATAAATAAAGCATTTCTTTTACCATGTGACCTAGCAAATTGAATTTTCCTGCGAGTAGTAGATTCATAGTACAAGAATTGAAGAAGAAGACTCAAACCCTAAGAATCTGCAACTTGGTAGAGAAAGCAATAGCGACCCAATCAGGCTGAGAAGAAGACCACTGCAGCTGCTCAATTTCAGCCCCAGCTGTATAAGCCAGAATAGGATCCAATCCACCCTCAACAGGCTGCCCCATGGAGGAAAGATCCCAAATCAAGGCCTGAGAATCATCTCCGGCGGTGCAGATATGACAAGAACTATGTGGAGCCCAAGCAATAGCATTAACACTTGCGTGATGCCTCTGCAACTCCACAACGGGAAGTGTCGGGAAGCGAATATCAAGCACCACCACCTTCGCACTATCCATAATGATGGTGGCCATATACCTAGGGTCTTGCTTGTTCCATCCTAGCCGCACCAAGGGGGTATCCGGCTCCGAGCTTTCATAGATAATAGTGGAATGCTCCTTATCACGAAGATCAAAAACCCTGACGGAGCCATCGGCGGAGACGGAGGCGAAAACACCAACGCCGCCCCAAGCGATGTCGTAAACCTCCTTATCATGAGCAATTAGCTGAGTATCAACAGTCTCCCGCTCAATATCCCAAATAGTACAAGTGGTATCAACGCTAGAAGTGCCAATTCGCCTGGGCTCCGCCTCATTCCAATCAAACGAAGTGAGAGGTCCACAAAATTCGCTACTCTTATTGCCATTGAGCAAGCTCTTAATATCCACACGCGGCTGTTCTTCACCAATCCGCCACACACGGAGGAAGTCACTGGAGGTAGCCAATAAGTCCGGCTTCTGGCACTCCTTATCAGGAATGAACATAGTCTTAGTCGGCGGGTAAGGATGTTCGAATGAGAGACTCGGGTCGGAGCGGATCTCACCATTGGAATCGTCAAGTTGGACAATCTCGACCCGGTTAGGGTACTGTTCGAGGAGACTAGCGATGGCGAGACGGTACTTCTTGTCACGGCGGACACTCCAGTTCATAGCGTAGATGTGCCATGGAGCTTCGTAGGTGTAGATCTCCGATCGCTTCTGTTGCTCATCCGACCCGTCTTGATTCGGATCACTGCTTGCCCCCATTTTTTTTTTATTTATTTTCTTTGGAATCGGATAATGGTGAGATTGAAATGGATAATAAAATGATAAAAAGAGCCTACCTTAACCAGTGGTAGAGACGTAATTGGTCTGGTTTAGGAAATCATGTGTGTTGTTTAATAATGGAGATGAAGGAGAGACAAGGTCAAGGGTAAAAGTCTAAGTCAATCTCTTTTGTATCATGTAGCAGTAGCACTGTAGCTGCGTTTTATAACATGAGACCCTGTCCAACAAATCAAATAACTTTTTTTTTTTTGGTTAATTAGTCTAAGGTTAGGGTTATTTTTCTAATTTTACAGTTTTTTAAAACATATTTGAATTAAGGAAATATGAATAATGAAACTTACACAATTTTTAGATTATGTTGAATTTTAATATTTTGCTTTTTTTTTTTTATCGAACAATCTATAGATTTTAAACAATCAATAAATTTTACATTCTTTAAAAAATATAAAATTTAAAATCCCATATAATAGATGAGTTTTAACAATATTTCATTTTTGCATATAAGAGAATGTATTAAATTTTTTTTTAAATTGTATTTATAAACTCATGGATTTTTCTTTTATTTCAAATGAGATATTTTGAATATTCTTTATATTTCACATTCTTTTTATTTTGATTTTTTTTTCATTTTATATTTTCTCAATCCAAATGCGCTCTTAATGGATTTCTAAAAGAATTAACTTAAGGATTTCTATTATTATTGATTCTAAAGACACATCTCTTTTATGTTACTGTCATACTCCGAATCCAAAAGGCACGTGACTAGTACTAGTGTACGGGTGATGCACGTAACTATCAGTGTTTGTAATAAGCTTGACATCATACTAAACAACAATCCACCACATAATAGGACTATAGACCCACATGTTAAACAGATCCAAATCACCAATATTTTAAATCAATGCTACATTGGGTTATCATCTCAATCATCTCGAAAATATCAATTAACATATTATTGGATTCTACTTAACAAGCCAATATCTCAACTCATAATATATATATATATATATATATATATATATATATATATATATATATATATATATATATATATATATATATATATATATATATATATATATATATATATATAAAATTGATAATAAATAAAATACAGATTTCAAAAGTAATATTGTAGAGTTTTAATGTACCAATACAATTATACAAATATATGAAAAATATTTACATAGTTTAATACTTAAATACAGAACACTGCCGAAAGGTAAAAGACAGTTTAACTCAGTTCAAATCCTTTTACAAGTTCATTCCATCACCTGAAAAATAATTTGAATAGAAATGAGCGTTCTACTGAATGAGTATTCTACTGAATGAGCTATATAGACTCTAATACAATATACCACTTAATGATTATAATGCTAATGCACTATACCAAACAGACAGATAAATCACCAAAATCATACAAGGATAGAACACAGTTTACAGTACCACACTAATCCTTAATATAGAGAGTCGATCCCCTATCCTGACTCTCTAAATTCAATGCTATCTCTTATAACCAACATAAGGGTCGCAACTTTCCTAGCAGTGCATAGGCAATGAGCAAGCCAGCAATCGTCATACACAAGTCATAGCTCATATGTCTCATCATTATAACATCATAATAATCATACCCTAAGTGGCATTGCATCATCCACTTCCATCTAACATCCACAATCAATTTGCAACATCAACATAATTAAACAGTCACATGCATATGCCAAGATGCTAAGTACCTTTCATAGTGCATAATTATACATATAGTATACACATAATCAATGCATGTATGCAAATGTAATTTTAATTAAATAAAATAATGGAATATTAAACTAGGCTATATAACTCACAATTTGATGAATCCAACTAGCTCTCCTCGTGAAATGTGACATCCGATTACCAGAAGGGTGTCCAAAACATCAATTCACGTTTGAAATACACCTTTATGACCCCTCCTGGTTTCCAGCTCCATCAACTTCGTAACAATCATTTCCACAAATAATCCAAATCATCAAATTAACAATTACCAATAAAATCTAATAAATATAACACAACAATAATTGAAATTCAAGAGATTCAGGTTTACCCTTATAAAATATGATAGAACGAATGTTGAGAATCACTTTGGAACTACAATCTACTCGCCTCAACGCCAGAAACTCAAAAACCAACACCACTCCCTGCCACTCACCGACATCTCGCTGGAAAACGCTCTTAAAGATTCGATCTCCACAACTCCGATCTCCACTTCTAGTGACAACCAGGGGCATGGCAGGTATCAGCGTGAGGCTTAAGCCACCAAGAGTTGAACGGGACCAAAATCGCCGAATTCTGCCATCGGAATCAACTAGAGTCTCGACTTGAAAATTTGACTTCGGCGAGACTTCTCCCCTTGAGTGCGCCACCGTCCTCCACTGGTTTCGATTGTCGTTGCCTCTCCTCCCCCCCCCCCCCCCCCCCCCCCCCCCCCCCAATTATGCTTCTCCTTCTCTAATTGCTAGCTATATGATTGGCTCTCCCTCAGCCAATCAGATGGCTCAACTACTCCTCCTTTTTTTTTTTTTTTTTTAAACCGAATATGTATATATATAACAAAGTTTATGTTAAAACAATAATAATAATAATAATAATAATAATAATAATAATAATAATAATAATAATAATAATAATAAACCTTATAATATATAATTAATCCTTATAAAATTTTTCATAATTGTTAATTAAAATCCAATTAAGTATTTCCATAAATAAATAAATAAATATTTTCAAATTTGAAATCTCAAAAAATACTAATAATACTCATATCATTACCTCAATAGGACATAAATATGGGATTTTAGTTGACAAATACTTTTTCTCAAAATAACACCATAATATTTCCATAATAATATAAAAAAAAAAATTCTTCCATTATATACACATATATAACATTTAAATAAAAGTTATAATCAATAATACATTTCAAATCATAAAATATATAAATCCAATAAAATATAATTTCAATTACATCTTTAGTAAGAAAATAAATAATTAAATTACAACTGTATCAAAATAAAATTTTATAAAATAATTAAAAATTCGAGTTATTACAGTTACAATCTTGCTTACTAATACTCTCAATGAGAGCTCATATATAGACTATTAATCTCCAACGCTAAATCTCAAAATTAACACTTTTGACTATAGCTTAATCCTCAACTTCAACTCATTATTATACTCTTATAAATAAGAGGAAGAAGTTTTTTACATTGTAAATATTTTTTAGAGTATTTAATTTACACTAAAAAAAAAATTAGAAAAATATAATGTTTAATTTCATCTACTATACAGTAAATAACTCACTCAAAGCATGCCCAACAACATCTTAAGTAAGCTCTCTTTCTCTATTTTAAAGAGCATGCTCAATTATTAAAGCATTCATAATAATCATCCCTATTATATTATAAATAATTCAACTCCTTATTTTAACTTATCTAAAAAACATGTGTATACTTCAATAAAACTCTCTATTTCACTCATTATTTTATTTTTTTATTAATAAATCTATAATTCTATTTTTTTATACATAAATTTATAATTTCATTTTCTTGACTTTACATAAAATTTTTGTTGCTAAAAAAAATTAAAACAAATTATTATTATTATTATTACACTATAATTTTATTTTTTCTACTTTACATTAAATTTTTACTACTAAAAAAATCTAATTTAAAATATTATGAAAATAATATTTAATAATAATAATTTTTTATTGATAATAATAATAATTTAAAAAATGAAAGAAATGAAAAAAGAACAAAAAATATTAAAATATTGGTTTAGGGAGTAAATTTTATAATAATATAAACTATCAATTAAAATTTAAAAGTATAAAATTTATTTTTTGATAAATCATAAATTAAACATACTAAAATAAAATAAATTTAAAAAAAAATCTGATAATATTCATATACTGATAATTTATTTTAAAATGAATACATATAGTAAAAGATGAACTTTAATCGAATTTAAGATAAACACATATAATAAAATTATTAAAAGAGTGGAAATAGTAGAGCAATTCTTGTGACATTCTACTAATTTTCAATTATATTTACAATTTAAATGAGTAATTAATATAATAATTGATGCTGTTTAATAATTATTTTATTATATAATGTTGAAATTTTAAAATCCAAAATTTATTTCAATCACTATCTTATTATACTTTTGATCATCTTTCTTTCAACAAGAAGCAACTTTCACTGGTAAAAGCTATTTTGCTCAAGAAAGTCTGCTAGTGATCGTGCAGGGCCAGGAGTTTCTTTGGATGGGATTTGTTTCTTGATTATATATAGGGGTGTACAAAAATCCAACTTAACGTATTTTTCAAACTGAATCCAATCAAAATTATATATTTAGTTCAGTTATTAGATAGTCGGTTAGAAAGTTCGATACAAAATTTTGAAAAATTTAGATTTTCTATTTGATTTTAGAGATTTAAAAACCAAACCGATCAAAATTATATTTATTTTAAACATTATTTATATATAAAATTAAAACCAAATTAAAAAACTAATTTTCAGCAGAACCAAATCGAATCAAACTAAAGTTTAAAATTTGGTTTAAAAGACTTAGGTGGCTTTTAGTAAACTGAAAATTAAGTGATGAAAAATTAAGTGCTGAATTTTAATTGTTGAATATAATAAATATTGAAAATTTTAAGTGCTGAAAATATGAATCTATTTAATAATTGTTGTTATTGAAAATTTTTAATTTTTTTTGTTGGACATATTTAACCCTGTGATGTAGTGTTTAATTTTTTTATTTGCGTTTTAATATGTGAATACAATTTATGCATTAAAAAGTCATAAATAAAAATAAAGACAATAATTATATTAGAATAGTATTTTTCATAATATTTCAAAAAATAAAAATTATTAAACTTAAAATGAGTATGCTTTAAAAATGATAAACAAGTAAAAAAAATACAAATAAAAAAATAATAATCACATATTAATTAAGATAAGAGTATAACGGTAATTCCGATTAAAAAGTTTTAAAATCTAAACTATTGAGCATGTTCAGCTAAAATTTTAATTCAAATATTTTAATTTATTATTTTAAGTATTTTATTTAATTGAAAATTTTAAGTTGAAGCTTTTTTAGATTATTAAACTAATTTAAAATTAATAAGTATTGAAAAAATTAAATTAAGTTATTAAATTGGGTTATCAAATAAGAGCTTATTCAGTTTGTTTATGTTTGAATTTTTAGAAATTTCAGTTTTCAATTTTTTAGTTTTTCAAATAAAATAGAACCCAAACAATCGATTCGCACTCTTAATAATATATATATATATATATATATATATAAAAGCAAAAGGCAAAAGCACGTGACAACTTGGCAATTCTGCCGAGTACGTACTTTGGCCCTCGTCCTTTGAGAGAAAACCTTGTAGTACTCTCAATTTTTTTATTAAGCCCCTTAAATTTTCATTTTATTACAAGCGATTGAATTACACGCGCATTGAAAGTCGAGGGTACCACAAAAATTTTGCGGTCAAAGTAAGAGGGTCAAATAGCAATGGTAAAAATAAAATACACTCAAGTATAATTCTGTGTTTAAATTTTGAATTGCTATTGAGAAAAAAAAATACTTTATTAAAATTATTATTTAGAAATTCAAAAATCATTAAAGTGTGTTTTTAATTTTAAAATAAATTCCATATGTTTTAATTATACAAATTACAAAAGAGTCAAATAACAGTTTTGAACTATTTTTTCAATAGTATTTAAAATGGTTATTTTTAAAAATTAAAATGCAACATATAAAATAACACTTCAAAATTATTTTCTCAGCAATATTTAAAATGGTTGTTTTCCCAAAAAATAGTTTCAACTCCAACACTAAAAAAGCAACATACAAAGAATAGAATTATTAATTCTATTCTTATTATACAAGATGTTATTTTTTTTAATAATATTTAATATGATTGTTGAAAATTTTATTTATTTTAATATTGTGTCTAATTTTATATTAAATTCATATTTATATGTTGTATATAATATCTTTGTAAAAAAAAAAAAAGAATTAATGAAAATTATTCTGATACCTTGCTGAAGAAGGAGAAATAATTATATTCTAGTTCTCTCATAAATTGGTAGATCTCGAGGCATGTGCAAGGTATCATTTTAATTCAAAGTTTAATTCCAAGATGCTACTTCTACAATTAATTTAAGCATATTAATTAGAATTAGAACTTTTAGATTGTTTTAATTAGGAATATTTTATTTTAGTTTTTATCAATATTAATTAAGAATAATTTAATTAATTAATTTAATCTATGGTGTGTAAATATCAAAATGCCATTAACTTTTAATTAGTGATATATGCAAGTAAATTAACCTAATTTTTGGTTCATCAACTTTTATTCAATAATTTACTATAGGCTGCAAAAAACTGTCAATAAAAAGTTAAATATTTATGACTCATTACGTAAATCTAGAGCAAGATAAGTTATTTATTGAAATCAATGATAAGATCTATACAATTACAAGCGTATTCATATAGTCTTTACATGAGTACTATTGTAATAATAATAAAATAAAAAGGATAAATTATTATTTGGTTTCTAAAAATTGATTTAATTAACTAATTCGTTTATATTTTTTGAAAAACTAACTAATTGGTTTTTTAATTTTGATTTTGTTAGACTATTTAGTCCAATACAAAATACTAATTACATGTGAAAATACTCAAAATAATCCTCATTTTAGTTTTAATTTACCATCTCTACCAACACTAAAAACCAAAAATTCAAAAAAAAAAAAATTGTAAAACTAAAATCCATTAAATTCATGATTATCTCAACTTGCCTAAGAACTTTCTTGAGTATTGATATAAAAGAATCCTAAAATGTAATGTGGAAGCGTTTCCATCACTTGTTCCATATTGTACCCCAAATTCAATGTACAAACAGGGGAAAAAGAATGATACAAAAAAATTTAGTGATTTGTTTTGCCTTTTGAATTTTCCACCAAAAACCATCTAAATTGGGAATAACTTTAAAATTCAGCTAAATTTGAAATTATTATTTGAAAATGCATTAAAAAGATAAATTGCCCTTATTATCAGTGCTTGATTGTGGATTTTGGAGACAAACCTTTGATGATTGGTTTCCAATGCTTTTTTCTTTGTCTCTTTTTTCTTATTATTTTGTTGCTTTTCAACCCAACTCTTCAATCTTGTTCTACATTTTTGACCAGTTCTCTTCTTCAATCCCTTTATATTTTGAGTTAAATTCTCCAACTCCATTGAATTTTTGTTTAATAAAGAGGCAAAAGCTTCATCATCACCACTAGAAGTACGAGATTTGTTCTTAATCTTTCAATTTACTTGCTTAACTCATCAGCGGCTTTATCTAGCAATGTGTATGCGTCCTCAAATTCAGATGGAAAGCATATAAATTCAATGATATTTTACATTGTAATGGCATCATATGAATAGTCTCTGCAAGATGGAAAGCATGATTATTATCAAGTATAAAATCATGCACCCTATATTTCCCAACCTTTTACGTAGCTAATTCTGATACGTGCAGGACAATTAGTTCTGATCTCTTTTAGAGGATGTTTGATTAGATGATCTCGTTTATCTTCTCTTCTACGACCTTCTTTGTTACACATAAATCTTGTCAAAGATAATTTTCCATCTTTTTTATCCTTGTTAATCCATTGTTTTTTGCCATCAAAACATCTGACCACTGTAATTAATCCAAAATTGCCAAGCATCTTCAACTGTATCAAACTCCATACCAACTCCAGGAATCCTATCATCCTATATACAAGAAGGTCTAAGAAAAAACATGCACATTATGATTTCAATCACCTAATAATTATTTCATATCAAAAAAAAAAAAAAAAAAAAAAAAAAAAAGAAGAAGAAGAAGAAATACAAATAGAATCAAAGATATCAATAAAAGACAAATATTTAATAATCATGTACAACTGATCACATACCTTATGGATTCACACAACCAAGGGCGACTAAGTTGCAAAATCAACAGTGTCTGATAGGAGAGAATATTTTCAAGAGAAGAAAAAGATAGCATTGATCAAGTGATATCTTGTTATTTTTTGGCCTAAATTCTTAAATTTTTTGGTTGAAATTTAAGTGTAAGAGGCAAAATTAACGCCATATAATATCAAAGAGAAAAAAGTGAATGTCGTTTAATTTAATATGTTTTGGTAAAAGGTTTATTAAGTTATTAAAGGAAATAATTATAAAAATCTAATCTTGGCCATCTATTTGAAGTAATGGTGTTGATTAAGTGAACGTAACCTATCACATTTAGCAAAACTTAGGGGATCATAAACTTAATTAATTAATCTATAAAACTACATGCTCTATTGAAGAAACTCATTCAATGGAGTTTAATTCAATTATATATAAAAGTGGATATAATAAAGATTAATTTCTTATACTAAAGTATGATGGCCTATTTAGAAGGTTTAAATATGATTTTGAAATCGCAAAAATGTTAATTTTTCATTAGGCGAAATGAAAATTCTTTGTTTTAAATAAATTATTTAAATTATCCAGTTCAGTTTCAAATCATCCTTTGGAAGAACCAAACCAAATTTATTGGATCCAACTCGAGTCCGACTAGGATCGAACCGCATTGAGCCGAGCAGGTCTATCTTAGCGCGAAAAATTCAGAGCTTCGTTTCAATTTCAATGAAAGAATTACAACCTCACACACCAAATAGACGAGGTTTGGCCACTTGGCTGGCGGGTCCCTTTCCTTAATAGCAAAACAGAATTTCCAGAAATGCTTAGAATTTACTATTTCTGTATTTATGAGACCAGAGATTATCGTTAGACATTCTCCAGCTCCATCGGGAGCACCAACGGCCTTCAATACAAGCAATTCAAAAACTCTCAACTCAGAATTGAAGCAAGTGTATAATGGTTTTATGCCTTTCATTCTCTGCCGATACTCTCTCTAGAAGAAACCCATTTCTCAGCTCTTACAGAGACAGTCCTCGTAATAATCCTAAGTTTGGTTCTCAAGAAGCTCTTATCTTTCTTCAAAAATGCTCTAATTTCACTCATCTAAAGCTTGTTCACGCTAAGATTATTCGTAATGGTCTTTCTCATGATCAATTGCTTGTTAGAAAATTGCTTCACTTGTGCTTCTCTTATGGGAAAATTGACTATGCCACTCTGGTTTTTCATCAAATTCAAGACCCACGTAGTTTTACTTGGAATTTCATGATTAGGGCTTATACCAATAATGATAGTTCTCAACAAGCTCTTCTTGTTTACAACCTTATGATTTGCAGGGGATTTCCGCCTGATAAATTCACTTTTCCTTTCGTTGTCAAAGCTTGTTTGGCCTCTTTTGCTCTTGATAAAGGAAAAGAGGTTCATGGGCTTGCTGTTAAAACTGGGTTTTGGAAAGATACTTTTTTGCATAACACTCTCATGGATCTTTATTTCAAATGCGGAGATGTGGATTATGGACTTAAGGTGTTTGAGAAAATGCGTGTTCGTGGTGTTGTTTCATGGACTACTTATGTTGCTGGACTTGTTGCTTGTGGGGAACTAGATGCTGCTCGAGAGGCGTTTGATCAGATGCCAATGAGAAATGTTGTTTCTTGGTCGGCAATGATTAATGGGTATGTGAAGAATCAACGACCTCAGGAGGCGTTTGAATTGTTTTGGAGAATGCAACTTGAGAATGTGAGGCCCAATGAGTTTACACTGGTTGGCTTGTTAAAAGCATGTACTGAACTGGGAAGTCTCCAGTTAGGTAGCTGGATTCACGAGTATGCTCTGAAAAAGGGGTTCAAACTCGGGGTTTTCCTTGGGACTGCTCTTATTGACATGTACAGCAAATGTGGTAGTTTGGAGGATGCCAAGAAAGTATTTGACGAGATGCAAATCAGGAGTTTGGCTACTTGGAATTCAATGATCACTAGCTTGGGGGTTCATGGCTGTGGCAGGGAGGCTCTTTCTCTTTTTGTACAAATGGAGGACGCAAATGTCCAGCCAGATGCAATCACTTTTGTAGGTGTTTTGTGTGCTTGTGTACATGTGAATAATGTAGAAGAGGGTGATAGGTACTTCAAATATATGACAGAATGCTATGGTATTACACCTGTTTTAGAACATTATACCTGCATGATTGAGCTTTACACTCGCGCCGACAAGTTGAATGAGCTTAGAGAATTAGTGAACTCCATGCCAATGAAGCTGAATAGCATTCCAGAGGCAGGATTGATTTGGCCAAGTATCATAGAAGGTAATGCTGAAAATGAGAGATTGTTTGAGCACCACGGTAAGGATTTACAATGCTTTGCAACACCGACATATTTGTCCCAAAATCAGTTTCAGTGCTTTAGATGGGATGTTGGTTGACTTCAATGGTTCATTTCTGGCCACTTTATTGTTGTTAAATATGACAGAAAATAAGAATTTTATTCAAATATGTTACAGAATTTATTTTCTGGAGGAGCCGCTAGGATAAACACCCTCATTAAGCTTTGCAAATTGAATATTGTTGTATTTCAGTTGGGAGGGAAGGGTGTTTTCTATAGCTAGATCTTATTGCTTCTGTAGCCATATATTTTTGTATTCTGGCTCTTTATCTCCACTATTTATGTACATTTTTTATACTTAAGAATTGTGAATTCAAGTGGAAATGACAAGTGTGGACTTAAATACATTAAATAGGTGTGCATAAATTATATTATCATTTAATCATATCTGTCCTCTGATATTCATTGTAGATATGTGAAATGAAGAGAGCAGTCTCAAGTTTTATTACTTCAAAAGAAAATTATTTTTATCTCCATAAAACCTGTAATCCTGTTACCTCTTCTACTGTTATGCAGAATGCTTCTAAGTTCCAGATATACAAATTGAGCACAGTTTTGTTTTCCTTCTTGAAAATTTAGTTATGATCTTAATTTAAAATATTTATAAAAGCTAGCATGAAAGTTTGGGTTGAATTATTTCAATTCACATGTTTATGATGAAACAGACTAAGGTTTAGCCTGAATTTCTTTGGTGTACCATAAATATTAAAAGGGAGGGGGTGCTAAAGATTGAACTATTGACTTTTTGTGTTACGAGGTACTGGTTTAATGGTAGCCTGAAATATTTTTCGTGCAACTCTTTTGAGATGCAATTGACAAAGTGTTGCTGTTCTGTTTCTTTTCAATGCAGTGGTTATAATTGTTCAATTTTTACCTTTTTTTTTTTTAAATGTCATTGAGGTTCTGATCTATAATACTAATATAATGCTTTGATTCTGTTCCTAATGTTTACTGATACTCTATATGTAGTATTTGTATGTTTGTATCATTTGTCTCTCGAGTAACATTCCATCATTGAAGAGACACAAAAAAGATACTTATATTTCTCTATGCAGAAGTGCTCAACAGTTCTTGGTGGGCGAAAAAGACAATGAAACCTGTTTATTAGTATAGAAATTTTGTTTATTTCTTATGGGTTTTAATAAACTATTGTTCTGAGCTTATGCCAATAACTTAGATTGTTTGATTGGTTGGTAGTGAGACATCTCTTATTCTTGCTTGAATTGCTGACTTTCTGTTGAAAAATGGAACCTGTTTATTGTGAGAATCAAAATTATGTTTTATTTCTCTTTTTAAAATATTTAAAATAATTACTATTAAAATACGAATTAAATGTCACATTTTGTGTTTGTGTTTGTATTTAAATGGAGAGAATCTTTAGACGAAGCTTGGTGGCCTGCCATTCCGTTTGCCGATGATAGCCGATGCATTTACAAGGAGTTGTAAAGGCAATTGAGCATAATCACTCGATTTTTGTAATACAAACGAGATTTTACCTAAATCCATATTCAGGGTTTAAATCATTGTCATTTAAACAGAATATTAATATTTTGTATTTAAAAGTTAGAATATATCAAGGTCAATTTAATTTTTTTTTTTTTAAAATTTTTCATTAATATTAAAACAAATAAACAAATTGGAGTTAACTCCTTGATATTTAATAAGATAAAGATTTAGAATCCATTTAGATGAGCAGTTGAGATTTTATTAGTTAACATTTGACTCTTCAAACGCTAGCTGTTAACTTATCTGTCTGCAAGAGCCGAATTAATTTCAATACATTCAAAGTATATCGACTCAATATTAAACATAAGAGTTCAATTAAAATTTTTACTTTAATAATATTATTATGTTGATTTTTTCCCTCAAATTAAAAAAAAGAGTTGTGTTGAATTTGCCTTTTATCTTCAAATGTTCTTTCACCTTGTACAACGCTTTTGAAAAAGAAGATAAAGAAAACGATAGCTGTCTCAACCATGTGTCCTACTTCTTCTCCTCCTTCTCCTCCTCCTCCTTCAAGGTCAATGACAAGCAAAGAAACTGCGGAAACAAAGTACAGAAAACACTCAAAAAGATTCACCAAATAATAACAGATACTATGCCAAAAAGAACAACTAGACAAAAAAAGAAAAAAAAAAGATTAGTGGGGTAGGGTTCGTCAACAAACAACCCCTCCTCACCATATATATCCAATTGCTGCTATTCATTTGGTTTACACATCTTACCATCATCAGAAATCAAATTCGACCTTCATTTCTCTTCCTAATTTCCACTCTCTTTCTTTCCTGAATTATAATTAAAAACTGGTGGCACTACTTAGTCAATTCAATTCTAGCCTACTTTAATTGATCAAGTTTGTTAAGAATTTTGCTTTAATTCCAATCAACTTCCCCAATCTTCCATTGGAGTGATAATGAATCTATTGGCCTCACTCTCACCAGGTTAGGCTTTTTTTTTTTTTTTTGGGTTAAGTTTACTTTTTCAAATTTATTTATTTCCTTATCTTGTAGATGTTGACGATAATAACAATGCAAATGAAAATGAAAATGGAAATAAAAATTATTTAAAATTTTAAAAATCTAAAATTAGAATTTGTCTGTATTAAGTAACTTTCATTGACAATTTTTTATTTTTTAAAACTAATTCACATTGACTATTATTTTTTAAGAAATGGAAACGGCATTGAGATTCAAAAACAATTGATAAATTTAAGAATTAATAAATTAAAAAATGGCAACAAACGAAAATAAAAGACACTAATAATAATAATAGAGAAAAGAAATACTAATAACAATCATTAAAAAAAAAAAAAAGAAAAGAAAATGGTGTGCCCGCTCTCATATAGTGGTTTGGTAGGAAATGGAGTAGGAGGAGCAGCATCAACACATGCAGGACGCTTTGTTGAAATATCTCCTTTGATTCTTAATTTTTCTTTGGTCAACTCTTCTTTAATTGTCACAAGGCCGTCCTCTTTCTCTGCCTCCGCATCCGCTTCCGCTTCCGCTTCCGTCTCCGCCTCTCTTTCTACTCGTTCTCGTCGTCGTCGTTCTCGTCTGTACGGTCACCGGCGGCTTGAGATTGGGATCCCGATGTCGAATCATAATAATCTAAAGCCTACGAAAAATTACCTTAGGCATGTGGAATCAATGAAGAATTTACCATCTGGTGCCGGTAAAATTACTCGTCTTAACGCCATTATTTTAGGCGAAGCTTTGGCTTCTGAAGAGGATGATCTCGTTTTTCCTAATGATGACTTCTGTCGCCAAGCTCTTGTTTCGTCTCCTCAGGAGGTAACTGTAACTACTTGTCGTCGGTTGTACTGGAATTTTAGTATTTTCTAGGAATGCAAATTGTGATCTGCGTTTTTTTATTTGAATGGTGACATCAGTACTTGGAGATGTATAAACGGTCAATTGAAGATCCAGCCGGATTTTGGTCCGATATTGGTTCTCAGTTCTACTGGAAACAGAGATGGGGCGAACCTGTAGTCTCGGAGAATTTTGATGTTCGTAAGGGGAACATCAAGATTGAGGTTCTTACTCTTTGCTTTGCTGCTTAATTTTTAAATCTTATCTGAAAGTTGCATTTTCATATTTGTAATTGATAATGGTAATGACAGTAGTAGTGTATATTATGCAGTGGTTCAAGGGTGGTATCACCAACATTTGTTACAATTGTTTGGATAGAAATGTTGAATCTGGAAATGGAGACAAGATTGCAATTTACTGGGAGCCAAATGATCCTGGTTCCCAAGATTCTTTGACTTATTCCCAGCTTCTTGAAAGGGTTTGCCAGGTTATATCTTTTTCTTCTTAATTAATATTTTCTTTTACTAAAATAATATTTGATAGTTAGGCGCTTAACTTGAGATTAAATGTTGTTATCTTTTTTTCTGTAGTTAGCCAATTACTTGAAAGATAAAGGTGTTAAAAAGGGTGATGCTGTTGTGATTTATCTACCCATGCTCATGGAACTCCCTATTGCCATGCTCGCTTGTGCTCGCATTGGTGCTGTGCACTCGGTGCTGAACCGTAGCTAAATCCCCTGTTTTTCTTTTTAGTTTATGGTTAACAAATGCCTCTTACCATTTCATGCCTTCAGGTTGTGTTTGCAGGATTTTCTGCTGAATCTCTTTCTCAAAGAATTGTGGATTGTAAACCAAAAGTTGTAATTACTTGCAATGCTGTCAAAAGAGGCTCTAAAGTTATTCCCCTCAAAGACATTGTTGATGCTGCTCTTGTTGAGTCTCATAAAAATGGGATCTCAGTAGGTATGTAAATTAAATTATTGCTTTGTGGTTTAAGCATAATCATCCCCTTCACCTTTACTTATGTTTGTTTTCTTACTTTGATCAGATTTATGTTTAACCTATGAAAACCAATCTGCTATGGAGAGGGAAAGTACTAAATGGAAGGAGGGAAGAGATGTGTGGTGGCAGGTTCGTATGTCATGCCTCATTTAATATATAACTTAAAAAAAAAAAAAAAATTTCTTGTGTTGGTAGTTGACAAATACAATCTTTTTATGTGTTTCACAACTGTATATTATTACAATTTTTTTTTTTATCATTTACTTTAAGATAGTTGCATGGTTATGAGTCTTTAAATATGTAATTCTATTCATGATGTACTGATATTGCTGACGTGTATCGTATACAGTCAAATCACAATTACAGACAGATCTAAGGTTTTTATCTTTTGAGATTTGATTGATGATAGTTCATCTTTCAGGATGTTGTCCCTAAATATCCAACTACTTGTGAAGTAGAGTGGGTTGATGCAGAAGATCCACTATTTTTGCTGTATACAAGTGGGAGCACAGGAAAGCCAAAGGTGCTTACAATCATTAGTTCAATAAAAATTCTTATTTCCTTTTTCTCTTTTGCTGCATCTCAATCTTCTTTCCTTTCCTTTTATATCCTTTTCCTTATTTTGCTTTTCTTTTTCCCTCGAAAGGGTGTTCTCCATACTACTGGAGGATATATGATCTACACTGCGACAACATTCAAGTACGCATTTGATTACAAGCCATCTGATGTCTACTGGTATGGATGAAACTCCCAACTTATTTTTATTGTTTGATCAAAATTTGTAATTCGAAACACCTCAATAACATCTGGAAATTTATTGAGAAATTTGTTGTATATTAGGTGCACAGCTGACTGTGGTTGGATCACTGGCCATAGCTATGTTACATATGGACCCATGCTCAATGGAGCAACTAATGTCATTTTCGAAGGGGTAACTTCTTTTTGAATTTACATACTAGTTTGTCTGTGCACATTTTAGGTCTGAAACTTATGTAACATCCCAGGTCAAACTTATGTAACATCCCAGAGAATAAATGTCATTACATAGTTTTTATTTGCCAATTTTTTTTGGCTCTGTCATTTTGATATTAAGCAAGGGAAAAAAATTGGCATGACCAAAGGAAAAAATATAAACCAGTTAAGAAAATATGAAGCATATTTTGACAAAAGTAAACTTGGCATGCACCTTAAAGTTTATTTGGCAACTAAAATTACGAAGTTCTTCGACATTTTAGATTACTTTATTCTATAAAGCTAAAAGTGTTAGAAATCAAGAAAAGTAGAACTAATAATAAGGAGAAGTAGAAAGCAAGGTAGTACATAGTACATAAACATACAAATATTATTCTGTGAAAAATAACAGAAAAATTTTAGTTTTTCATATTAGGATGACACTTGAGCAGCTTTTTTGTGTTATTTAATAATGTAGAGACCATGTTTCTTGACACAGTACTGGTCCTTCTACCAGCAACAAGTAGAGGCTATTGATCATAGGTTTAAATTTGATGCAGATCACTTTCAGTTCAGCTTGTATCATTATCAATCACTTGGATCTGTAAATTTTGTCATTTAATAGCATATTGCATGCAGGCTCCAAATTATCCTGATTCTGGACGCTGTTGGGATATTGTTGACAAATTCAAAGTGACAATATTTTACACTGCCCCCACATTGGTGCGTTCTCTCATGCGTGAAGGTGTTGAGGTAAGATATTTCTCTTTTCACATGAGAATCTGTGGGTAAATACATTTATAATTATTTTTCCTGATGAATATTAGATTAAAATTTCAACAATGTGTTGATAAGCTATATGAAGTTGTTCAATATTGCTTATTTGCAAATTTAGATGATCTACTTTATAGTTTCTCACAAGCTGAAGTGTTTCTGTATCTTGTACCTTGAACCTATTAACTTTTTGGCTTTTATTTGTCCTTGCAATCTCATTGACTTAAATGTGCAGTGAAGATTTGAAGGAACTAAACTTGGCAGTGATTTTGAAAGAATTCTACTTTTGATACTCAATTATTATGTTATGAAACAGGTCTACTTGAATTGCTTAGCCATACAAGTTGAAGTTTACTTTGTTTCCTATATTTGTTCTTACGGATTGTGAAACCTGTGTATATCATGAATTGTTTTCACATATGCATGTGCATAGACTGAGGAACTTCCTTGTGATTGAATATTGACAACAGCTGTTGTTATGCAGTATGTTACTCGCTATTCACGTAAATCCTTACGTGTCCTTGGAAGTGTAGGGGAGCCCATTAATCCAAGTGCTTGGAGGTTTTAAGCTCTATTTTATTTGGTCTCATCCAGAAACTTCACCTCTATACCAGGCAGAATTTAACACATCTGTTTCTTACAGGTGGTTTTTCAATGTAGTTGGAGATTCAAGATGCCCCATATCTGACACATGGTGGCAAACTGAAACTGGTGGCTTTATGGTATTCTGTTTTAATTTCTTTGTATTTGCTGTTCTTACACTGTACCACTTTGTTGGATAATTTTACTTTGCCCATTCCATGGCTATCCAGAACAGGTGGCTTCATGGTACTTCTATTTTTCTTTACATTTTCTGTATGCATATGTTTTTGTCATTTTCTCCATTACAAATATCTTAATATTAATTGCTTATGTCTACCTTTCAGATTACTCCGCTACCAGGTGCTTGGCCTCAGAAGCCGGGTTCCGCAACTTTCCCTTTCTTTGGTGTGCAGGTTCTTATTGAAATCAAATTTTTTTAATTTTTCAATGTGCTCTTCTTTCTTCTCTATTGTTCGCTACTTATGTTTCAACCCTCCTGTGAAGTGTAGCCTGTCATAGTGGATGAGAAGGGTGTTGAGATTGAAGGAGAATGCAGTGGATATCTCTGTGTGAAAAGCTCATGGCCTGGGGCATTCAGAACACTTTATGGTGATCATGATAGATATGAAACTACGTACTTCAAGCCATTCCCTGGCTATTACTTCAGTGGGGATGGCTGTAGCAGGCATGTTATAATTTTCTTCAATTTCACCCTTCTACTTAGTGTACGCATCAATGTGTTTATATAGATGTTGACAGTGTCCCTTGTCTGTTCTCTGGAATCTTTGATTTCCTCTTATTCTGGTGTGGCCATGAACCAGGTCAGTCAAAAGGACTCATGGTTGATATATATGTTTCAGGGACAAAGATGGATACCACTGGCTTACTGGAAGAGTTGATGATGTCATCAATGTCAGGTATATGTTGCATACAGTATACAGTAAACTATTTTTGCTGTTATGCAATTTATGTGGACTAGAGTTATATTCCAGGATTTAAATACATTGCAGTAAAGATGCTGAGTTGCTATCCGCGCGCTCTAATCAAAATTGGAAAATTTCAATTGTTACAAATATGCAATTTTCCTTACCCTTTTGTGATGTTCTCATAATATCTGCAGTGGTCATCGTATTGGCACAGCAGAAGTCGAATCTGCTCTTGTTTCTCATCCCCATTGTGCAGAAGCTGCCGTAGTTGGTGTTGAGCACGAGGTACCTCTGTCTCTTTGTGTACTTTGTGTGTAGGAGAGAGAGAGATGACGGAGTGCATTGTGCAACTAAAAATATTGATAACAGTTCAATTGGCTCAGGCTTTGATATTTTGTTGCTGCTAGGTTAAAGGACAGGGCATTTATGCGTTTGTCACTCTCGTGGAGGGGGTTCCTTACAGTGAAGAACTTCGGAAAAGTCTTGTCCTAACAGTGCGAAGTCAGGTCTGTATTCTATCCAGCATTTTGTCTATTCTGAGGACACGTTTTCTCAATGCATATTGCATAACCCTATCGAGATTTTCACTAAGTTAAGAGTTGTATGTACTAATATACATGAACTTACAATTAGAAGGCGAAGTTCTGAAATGATCTTTAATGTTCTTTTAACTGATGTGCTCATTTGTTTGAACCGATTTGTTTTTGTAGTGTTTCAACAGATTGACTTGGTGGGTTGAGTGTTTTGTGAGCCTTGCAAATTCCTACCCCTTCTTCCTCTTTCTGTCTATCCATCTTTCTCTACCAGTGCATTCCTGGCAACACAAGGAGCTGCATCTAAATATATGTTTATCATTTACACTTTCTGACACTTGGTTCCATATTTCAGATAGGAGCATTTGCAGCACCTGACAAAATCCACTGGGCACCCGGCCTTCCAAAGACGAGGAGTGGAAAGATAATGAGGAGGATTCTGAGAAAAATTGCTTCAAGGCAGTTAGATGAGCTTGGGGACACAAGCACCCTGGCAGATCCAAACGTGGTCGAACAGCTTATAGAACTTGCTGATAAATGAAGCTCCCAATTTGTATCGTGGGATATCACTCAGTTCTACCGGCCAGCTTTCACCAGAACTGGTGTCAGTTATAGAGGAATTGCTTAATATTAGCTTGTCCAACATTGTTTCGTGCTACATTTAGATACTTGGAATTGGGTCTAAAGTGTTTGAGTTGGCCCAAATCTGAGCTGATTTCAGATTTCGGAATTTTCAATGAACTCAAACAATGGATTTGGGCTAGATCCAGATGCTTCAACTCCAATTCGGGTATCCAAGTGTAGCATTATTTATTTTCAAAGCTTGCCCCTAGTTATATTTCTGTATTTTTAACAAAATAATGTAGGCAAGTTTTGTATTCTCTAAACAGCTTTTATGGCGCTTGATACATTATCAAGTGTTGTATTGTATTGTAATTTAGATGACATTTTTTTTGAATATTGAAAATGATGACAATACAAGCATGGGGCACTGTATTTCTCATGATCTTTGTGATGTGTACTCTCTGAAACGATAGCCCAAGGCATCGTTGCATTTTCATGTACAATTCTTTATCAGGATGACCTGTCGTTGATTTGTGGTCGAGCCAAAACATTTCTCGTGTGTGTGCAGTTCACGTGCAGTCCTCGTAACAAGTGGCCTGCCGTTGCTGCTAGCTCTACGTATAAAACGAATGTCGTCCTCAATGAAGGTTTATCGTTTCAGGCTGTGAAACTGTTAAGTAATTAATTGATTTCAATTTTTGAAATTTTCAAATTGATTGCAGACCTATGTGTATATATATATATATATATATATATATATATACATGTACACGAGTTTAATTGATGAGAAATTCAACCAAATTGTTTCAATGATTTCTTCCCTAAAAGCACTAGTTTATACTTAAATCGAATAGAAAGAACACATTCTGTTTGCAGATACTAATAAGGCAAAGGTAATAACTAGCGAATATCTAATCAATAATAAATGATCTACTGTAGAGTTTTTAGCTTCTTTTTTTTTTTTTTTCTTTTCTTTTCTTTTCATCTTGTTAATGAAATGAATTATACCTCTAATTTTGAGTTGTTCTTATTCTTCTTATCTTGACTTCCATTGATGATTAATCTTAGCTAGAGTTGGAAAATGTGGGTATATGTTCTGGTCTCTTATCACCACAAATGTGGGTATAAATTCTTGTCTCTTAATAATATACTAATTGATTTTTTATGTTTTTATTTTTAAGTTCTGCATGTGTTAGGGTTACCATTCTCTCCTTTGATGATAATAAGTGTAATGAGAAAAAAAAAAAAAATCTTAATCTCATGATTCTGAAGCCACCATAAAAGCTCATAGATAGAAAATACCTTCTCATGGTCTCATAGAGAAATTAAACTTTGATAAATAACATAAAAAACACTTTATTCATGCCATATCATAGTACCCCCAAAAAAAAATAAAAAAATGAGGCTAGTTATTAGGATTTATTGTTACATAGTTTGTCCTCGATCATCCACCTGAGGCACCAGTGGTTATATTTACACCAACAAGGCCACTATGCCCATCCAAAAGTGGCTTGCCCATAAACTTCCTGTTGAGCTTTAACAAAATTTTAGTGATCTTCCCACTGATCCTCCATTAAATTTCCATTCTCCAGTCCATTCCCCTGCGAAATTTCATTACAGTACCAATGATGTCATTAAGTTTATAATTTAATGGTCGAATGTATATTTTGTAATACTCCATAACAGATTATTATTATTTGTTTGTGGGGACAAAATAGGATTACACATTTCGAAATTCGCATGTACCTAATAATGAAGAAAAAAGAGAATTTTTATAATCTTTTATATCTTAAGGTTTGAAATCTTAACTTTCTACATTACAAGTCAAGAACTCGACCATTTAGGCAATTGGACTTACCAACAAAAATGAGGGGACCATTTGAGCTATGAGTTTAGCAACTCATTCATTATAGATGTAATCAATGTTCTGTTGTGCATTCATATAGAATGACAGCAGTTCTGTTGTTTCAATACAAATGTCCAAGCCTTGTTTGAAAGGATCACATAAGCATATGGGGTGTGCTTCCTCGCAGCATCATAACCAGCTTGATAATATTTCTGAAGCGTGTCTATGCTAATGCCTAGGGCCATTAGCTCATTCATCAACTCAATTCCAGCTAAGACTTGGATTGTTTGCTTATCTGTTTAGAGAAAGTGCTATATAAACATTAGAATTCAGGCAAATATTCCAATATGAAAATCCGTTTATAAAATGAACAATATGTTGATCATATTTGTTATAGAAAATTAAATATGTTTTAAAGGAATTGTTTTTCAACTGGAAAATTAGTTTTGAACTTCAATGTGAAATTGACTAATAACTAAATTGAATAAACTAGCACGACAAGATAATTTAATCAACGTAATTAATTAATTAATTAAATGATATATTTTTAGAAAGTCAATGATAGCAACAGTATCTTCTATATAGGAATCTCTTCATTCCTGAAAGCCATATCTTACCCCACTATGATCATTGCCATTTTGTGAACCTTGAATTGCATGCAAATCCACAATTACCTTCATCCCATGATTCCTGCAATATTATTAATATTTAGAGACTACAATCAATTATTCAAAATTACCATAAAAGTATCAATAAGATGTGATATTATTGGTCTTCTATCTCTTTTAAAAGAGTAAGAAGTGAAAAATCTCGTATTCAAATTTTTTAAATCACAAATAGTTATAGCCAATTTGAATCTCTGTCTTTCCAACCAGATCCTCCATTATATTCTGCTGTCTCCAATGTCTGTGCCTGATAACATATTAATATAAGCCAATAAAATTGTCCTCCTTATATGTTTGATGGGTGATGATCATTCAAGACATAAAACAAAAAAATTGTTATCATAACCTGATAAAACAGAGTTTTTAGCCCCTACAATTTGCAAATTTCCCCCCGAATTTTTAATCTTTAACAAAGCCCAATTATTTTTCATTTTATATATTATATATATATAATTTTTAAAGTCTAATTGTGATATGATATCAAGCCACTTGAATTATTCAGCCCTTCACTTGAGTCTTTAGGTCCACAGTATCTGAATTATAATAGAAGCAAAGTTCAAAACTGTGCAATTCTAATTGAACCAACATAGCTCAATTATAAAGGGTGATAACAAACGAGATCACGGGATATTTCATAATTCCACTAAATCTATATCCTCTCCATCAAATTTGAGATTCATTCTACCAACTAAAAAATTATAAATACAACTCCAATATAGATTAGTGGATAATCAAAATCCTATTCTTATTCAACATACTCATTTTATAATATTTTAAAATACTAATTTCATCGTAAAAAACTCATAATTCAATCGGAATGTACTATTAAAAACTCTTTTAAAAACTCTATCATCGTAATTTTTAAATAGCTAAAATCCCATCATTTACCATTTAATTGTTTAATTTAATTAAAAACTCCAGTATCATAATCTACAGATTATTCTTTTAATTATTTGTTATAAAATACAATATATAAAATTAATTTTTATAATCTGAAATGTTTGTGGGTTTCCGGCTGCATTTGAAACTGCAACTGCTTAATAAATTTCGATTGGATTGGATTTTCATTGACTCCAGTAATTCAGAAAACTTGCAGCTCAACTCTAAACTATTATTTTCATAAATTTTTATTCAATTCAATTTAATTTTAAGATTATTTCTGGTGCCATCATTGTTTGTGATGCTTCAATTTTTAAATGGAAAGCAACTCCATTTTTTTATATATATATAATATAGATTTACCATTAAATCGGACTCCATAATTTATTTTCTTATATATATATATATATATATAAAATTTAAAATTTACTTAAAAAATAAAAATATGTAGAATTTTCATAAACTAAAATTAAAAAAACAAATAAAAATCTAAAAAAGGCAGGCCACAACAGTACTTAAGGAAAAGGGTAATTTGATGAATACAATGTGCCAACATTTTTTTTTTTTTTTTGAACTGAATAGAATTTGCTAACACGATGAAAGCTCTTTATGAAAATTTTTGCTTTTGATAAACCAAATTACAAGGGCAACATCAACACAATTAACATATTTGCTGAGGAAATCCTACCAGCAGAGTGATAAAATCCAACCCAGTTGCTGGCCATTTGTAAATAACCATCAAATTATTACCAAAGACAGATAAATATTCCAGAGACAACTTCTGTATTCCCCAGGAAAATCCAATTTCTCTGTTCTGTTGTTTCACAGAATAACAACCACAATAGTTCTAGCATATTGCACAAAATCTCAATCACTGGAAAGGAGAGGCTGAGATTTAAAAAAAATAAACTGGGGTATCACTGAAACATTCTAAATATCCAAATGAAGAGCAGCAAAATATGGAAACATTGAAGCATCAAAATAAGAAAATTATTTGTATGAAGTCCAAGGCAACACCTGCAACATAGATCCATCACACTGCTATTGGCTTTCACATAGTCCTGCGACATGGTAGTCTGAATTCCTAATCTGAATCCTCATAAACTTCTCCATCATCAGAAAACTCATCAAAGGATCTTATGTCGAGCTGGTAGCGAAGAATACCCCCAATTCCACCAAATCCTCTGCAAAATTGTGATCCCTCTTGAGATTTGTTTGTAACGAATTCAAGTGAGCAACCAAAACGCTTGTACTCATTGGCAAACCACTCAAGCAAGGGCATCTTCTCTTGAACCTCCAACTCTGCATTGTTGGCTGAATCTCTGAAATTACTCTGATCAGCCTCTTGCTCCTTGTTCAAGTGCTTTACAATTATCTCACCAGAAACAGTGTTTTTCAGCACATATCGATTGATATCTAGATTTTCCCACACGATAAGGGTTTCAACAGCACCCATTTCTAGAGCCTTCAATGTATCATCAACACCAAAGACATACTTCCCAGTATCCTGACTGATCTCCTCAAAGTATTTCCCAATCAAGCGTTTTTCCTGAATGAATTTCACATTCGATAGAATTTCAGCAGACAGCTCAATAGCTTGGTTGAAACCATTCTCTCCTCCATAAGAAACATCAACCACATTCAATATCTTTGCTTGCAAACGAGGATCAAACATATCTGACTGGCTCAACTCAGTCTTGAAGTCTGCTGAACCAGCCAGTATCAGCCCAGCAACATTCGGCTGACTGGTAGCAGGATTGATGAAGAACTGTGTGGCAAGCTCTGCAGTTTTCCTAACATAGTTGTGTCGTTTTTCCATCCGAAGACGAGCAAAACGCAGAGCAGACTGCCCTCCTCTTCCATGCTTTTTTGGTAAATCAACAGTAAATTTATGGAGCACTTCTCGTGTGTTACCACTTAATGTTCCAAATAGGGTGCCATTACCATCCATGACAATAAATCCAAACTTGTCATCAGATTCTAAGAGTTCATTCAATGCTTCAGTGTGAAACTTGTTGTCACAAAGGTAAAGTGATGCATTAATAGGCTTGAAAGGCTCAAAATCAATTGTCACCTTCTTTTCTTTGCCATCTTCAGTTACAACTGTTCCGGTATATAGCACCAGCCCATTGGGAGGAACCTTGTTATAAAGCTTCAGCCTCTGTTGAGCAGA
The DNA here is from genome assembly GCA_947687605.1 of Reutealis trisperma. Taxonomy (NCBI): domain Eukaryota; kingdom Viridiplantae; phylum Streptophyta; class Magnoliopsida; order Malpighiales; family Euphorbiaceae; genus Reutealis; species Reutealis trisperma. The sequence goes on along the minus strand of CANTUT010000242.1, from coordinate 251,745 downwards.
TGTAATGGCAGCCAAGACAGACTGACGGTTGACCCTACTTTTAATGTTTGAAGCAGTTCCAAACTCATCACCCAACATCTTTGTGACACGAGATATTTGATCACGGGGAGGCATTATAAGAGATATCATGCTTGTACCGTTACCCCTTGCTGACTCCAAAGCCTTAATCAACTTTTTGATTTTCCATATTTCAATATTCTTATCTGCTTCATGACCATCAGCCATTTTGAGCAAATACAGACCCCAGACAGATATATACTGTCCTGCAGGTTTGTGCAAATAACAAATAGTGAGGAAGACAATCAATCCAACATTAAAAGAAAGGGAATTATGTGTAATTTTGAATAATCGATCAAGTAATAAAATAAAAGGTAAATCGCAGCAATTTTTAACATCAACGTAGGAATTCCTTTTATGAATGATTTCCATTTTAGGGAGAACTCTGCAAACAAACGATACAACACGTATGCATGCGTTCAGGTAATTGCAAGCAAGAAGCAAAAAGAATTAAGCATCCACATTTAGCAATACAGATATAAGATGATATGTACTTCATACATTAAAATTCTGAACAATGGCATAAAAAAACCTCAATTTTAGAAGACGTTCATTAACTTTTTCCACCAGTATTTACAAAGTTTTAATAAGAATAACAGCCAACAAATTAGTGAATCGTACAAATCAACACATTGCTCATAGTAAATGCATAGCTGGAGCCTACTCAACTTCAAGCAATGCTATTGCTTGCAAATATTCAGCTTCAGGTCTTTTTATGTTTTGGGATGGTATCTAACACAGAAAAGATTTGTTTGCTAGCACCATAGATTGATGGGATAAGAAGCTAAAACATAACAGTAAAATTACCCTGGACTGAACATAAATTTACCATAGGAAAATCAGAGGAGAACAGAACATGATATCCAAAAAGGGCTATTAATAATAATGGAAGTTTTCAGCAAAACAAACAACAGCCAAAACTCTCAGTGTTAAGATAGAAAATTAAAAGGACACAAGTAAACTTTCCCATGGAAATCAAGGCAAAATGCACACCTCTCAAGATAGAAATAGCAGGTATCCAAAAAAGCACAGCCTTTAATACCATTCTAAAATTGGAGGGTAACAGCAACTGCTATGACCAGGGTTTTAAATAATGGAATCGGAAACAGTAATGAAAACAGAAATAGTGTTGCATTATATGATTGAATCGTTCCAAATCAGCTATCAATGCTGTGAAATTTTCAAAGCCATTAATAAAATGCTCAAATCAGCAATAAAAAAGAATGTAATAAAATATAACTTTATGATAGAATTTAATGAAATGTGCAAGATACTAAGTTAATGATCCAAAGAAAACGCCTCAACATGATTGGAAAATCAATTGTACAGAAACAGAAAACAGAGTAACTGTATGCTAAAATTCTGTTATGAAACTGCCTTTATTATGATCATTAACATCTAACTGGGGCTAAGCCTCCTGACTGCTGACAAAGAAATAAATCAACCGGGAAGCTGTTCTATGCCAATCCCACCACACAGCAGATTGCACAAAACCCTTATCCTAGTCTAGTCAAGTTAATTGCATTTCAAAACTTGGGCTTGTGGCAGCAGCTATCATAATGAAGCTTGCATGGATTTCTCAAATGCCAACACGCATTAACTCCATCAGTCTCATTTTTTTTTTTTCCAATCCCATTAGCACATTTCTATCCAAACTGTAGCTGTATTACTTAATTCAAGCACAACACTCATAAACTGGAATGTGGGCAGGAACAAAAATTATAATTAGGGCTTTCAAATTCAAATTATGGAAAAGAATTGATATGACAGTTTGCGAGTACGATCTTCTATCTTTTTCTTTTATAATCAGCAAAATTTTTAAACAAGTATCACAACAAGACTCCACTGGGGATCGAGCCCAGAACATCTGGTTCCATGACCAGTGCCCTCTCCATTGGGCTATGGAGGTTTTTATTTGTACCAAAAATTAGCACATATTATTGTCTGTGCAGGTGTGAGAGAGAGAGAGAGAGCTTATAAGAATTCAAGCTAATAAAACTACTCAAGACATAACAAGACTAGAGTATTGGAAAAAATCAAGATAACATTTACTGACTTTTACAAGACACACAAGAGGTACTTAGTTAGAGAAGACAAGCAATTTTTCAGGAACAAAGTAAGATGCTTAAGCAACAAGCATATGCCAATGCAACAAGTGAGAGACACAAATTCTCATAAAATATCAGGGTGAAGAGACGCATTGTTCCAAAAACACAGGCTTGTATCAAACATTGCTATTAGTGCCCGTCCACCTACATTTGTCTCAATCCATTAATCCAAAGCCTATTACAGACCATGAAGACTAATATCCATTTCTTTTTGGTTAATATTATGTGGAAAAAAAAAAAACAACTTGTTAAAGATTAAACTTATTAATTCACAAAGGATTTCCATGAGATAGCTCCAAAGTCTAGATTAAGTAAAGTTCTCAATCCAAGATTTATAAATAAAATTAGTTATCTAAACCCTTATCACCATCTAATACTTCACAATCAAGAAACAAAGCATATTCTAGTAAGATCTTAGTTTAAATCCATCGAATCAAATTTGTAAACATAAAATCCACAAAGTAGAATAAAATAAAAACTCTTGTAATTTCGAAAGATCAATTCAATTATAGACTATAAAGTGCATTAAGAAAGAAAGAAATGAATAAATACATATTAATACCTGCAAAAGCTCAATGAAAGAGTGGATTTTGATTTGAAGAGTCTCTTCTCCGTTCTTGGGTTTGTTTTCCTCTGTGTCCTCAGAGAAGTCAGTGGAGTCAACACGCTTTCTACTTCTTAGGGTTTTCCTTTCTTTGCTAATTTCTTTAATGTTTTTTTTTTCTCTTAGTGCTTGATTGTCTTTTATCCAAAAAAAAAATCAGTTAAATGTCAAACACTGAAAATATTTACAGTGCATAACCTTTTTCGGTTATCATACATAACAACGGTTAGTGTTTGATCCAATTTTGGAAATTTTAGACTTCTACCAAACAATTGGTCTAATGATCAATTTATTACGTTTTTTTCAAAAAGTTTTTTATCAAATTTACTCCATATACTTTAAAATTAATAATTACAATTGTATTTAATCTTTTTTATTCGTAATCAATTACATCCAACTATTAGCTTTAACTAAATAGAAATAATTGGAAAAGAAAAGAAAAATATACATATATACAGAATCTATCCAAATATCATAAAATAAATCCATAACGAAACTATTTATAACATTGCCACAACTTTTTTTTCAACTTTATAAATCTTGAGACTTATTTTAAATTTTTTGCTTTTTTATTAACTTTTTTATAAGTTTTCAATGACTTTTTATTAAAATATTTTTTATTACGCCATTTCGTACACAAACTACTTGATATATTTGCAATCAATATAAAAGTATAAGGATCAAATTGATAGAATTACAAAAATCATAAAATGTTAGATATATATGAGAATCAATTTTGATACATTCTAATTATAAAAATTTCAACAGTAAAACACAGTTAATAGCATTAAAAAAGTCAACTTGTAGAAAAGCATTTCTCAGCCTTAGCATGTTTACTAAACAAGAGAGATGCCCATGAGCTCACAAGAAGTTTTTAAGCCTGTTTGAAATAACATATAACATTGATTTATTTCTTAATGTACTCTATATCATTGTCTCTAGCCGCTGCAGTTGCAGATTAATACACTCTAGCTGATGAGAAAATCTATATATCCTACAATAATTTTTGGGAGGTTTGACAAAATTGGGATTTTGGGGAATTCTGTACAAGAAAAAAAAAATTAGGGCTGCAGGGAAATAATTACAATGTGGGGACATTGCTCAAAAGATAGACCCCGGGATTTTCCAAGCTTGAAAGTGAGCTAATAATGTACAACTTTGATGGCACCAACAGCAGCAGCCTCAGTACAGAAGCTCTTGAAGCTAATGGACTGTATCGGCTAATAATTTATGCAAATTATGTTAGATTTGGGATGGAATATTACGGTGACTATCAGCGAATTCTCGAATTACACGCTTCAAAACTCTTCCTCCTTTCCCTTGCATATGCCCATAACTGTTTGTTCCTCCATTGCAACTCTTACTATCAAGATAGTCGGAAGCAGCACCAACAAGGGCATCCACCCAAACAGGTACTAGAGTTTCAGCTTCCCCCTGCTTTAAATACTCGACTGGAAGAGCTTGCACCTGGCGTAATTTCAATAGTTAGATAAAAGTGAAGACTGAAGAATAAAATGAAAAATGTGAAACGACAGGCAAGCAGGACTTTTAGTCAGACAGCTAGAATGAAAATTTTAAGAGTTCAAGATCATAATGACCTTTACACATTAAGATGCCAGGTGTTTTTATTCAAGTTACCAATAAAAATTTTAGCAACCAAAAGGAGATGGAGCTTCAACGGGGGCAGTTAAACAATCCAGCTAATTTAAAATACCAGCAATCAAAATGGATAATCCTAAAGTGATTATTTCACGTAAGTCAACATGAAGTTCAAAACTTTGTTGCCACAGTGGAGTTTAATTTATACTGTTAAAAAATTCATATAATGAGCGGAGAGCTGAGACCAATTAATGTAAAGCTCAAAATCCAGAAAATTTAGTCATCGCAAAACTAATGTCAAGTACTTCTTGCTAATGAGGAGCAAAAAAATAAATACCTAGCTAGAAAGCAAATAACCAAGGAATAATCGCAAGGTTCAAATGAATGCAAATGCCCACCTTAACAAAATGAGTAATATTGACTTATTTCTTTCATACCAGACAAGACAAATTTGCCAGCTCAAACAGATATATACAAAGGGGGGGGTGGGTGTGGTGGTGTGTGTGTATGTGAGAGAGAGAGAGAGAGAGAGAGAGACCGCTGCATGTAGCCAGCCACGCAAAGATTCCCAACAGAGAATAGCCTTCCAATTTGTTCTCTCACTGGAACTGCAAATGGCAGCCAATTGTTGCAAGATTGTTGCACACTTGTGAACCTATCAGGAGAAGAAGCCAAACAATAATTATAAGCTGTCCTATTTAAGATGCATTCCAAGGACATAAATTATAAGACATCCCCTTTGAGATGCATTCCAAGGACATAAAAGCCAATCATCAATGGATCCTCAACTGGATCATATAGAAATAGTAGATCCACTGTGCTCTAAATGGAATGAGATGAAACCAAGCTTGTCAGTCCTTTAAATCCTTTTAGCATTTTCTTTCCATGATTAATCACCATCATTTCTCAGTGTATCCAAATACACTTATTAAAGGATAAATATGTCGTTTACAAGATATAAGTAATCAACTAGCAAAAGAAAAGGTCATCAATAACGAACCAAAGCTGATTATATGACCCAGAGGATAACAGGTCAGAAAAAGATATTCTACAGCAACACTTTCACAGACTTGCTTGCTGAAGCATGCCAAATATAACTGAATTTATTTCTGAAAGGGCAAGTACGCAAGAGTGAAGCTCCAGTCCTGTCTCAACTCCACTTCAAATTTATACTCCAATGCATTTACTGAGCTTCATTTGGCACAATGGATTTTAAATCCATCGATTTGGTGAAAATCCATTGATTCGAAGAAAATCCATGGAATAAAAAACCCTAATCCCATGTGGGTTTTCAAATCCTTCATTTTTGAAGGTTTTGGAGCATGATGAATTTTAACAAATCCATGGAATGTAGCTCAATTTTTCAAACCGAACAAAGGACTAAGCTACAATCCATGGATTTTATGAAATCCATTACTGAAATCTTTCAAAACAAATGAGACCATAATGCTATTTGGACTGCCAATTACGCAATATTTTAGAGATATACACAATGAATTTGACTTGTCCATCACTTGATTACTGTGGTGCTCATCTCCTGAAGGAGAAAGTTGACTAATCAATAACTGAAAGATAACATCATAGTGTCTTAATCAAGAACCATTTGAGCTCAAGTTTTGAACTACTTGATCGCTAATTAGCTATGAAGGAGCTAAGACTGTTTAAAAAGATACTATCATTGATAATGCAAACAAGGGCAGGAAAGCATACCCGTGACATTGCTGAAACGCCAAGCAAAGCATACACCACACTTGATACTAGTCCCTCACCACTACGAGATATGACCTGAATTGTTATGGCACCATATGATCCTTCAGGAACAGAAGTTATAGATTCCAACAGAGAGGCCAGGCTCACATCCAAAAAACCTAGAAAGGTAAAACAAATTTACATTCATCTAAAAGGGTCAAGAAGAAATTAGATTCATATGCCTCACCAAGATATAAATGAGATCAACTTAAAATTCTCAAAAAAGAAACTGACAAAGGCTACATTGTGCAGGGATATTTGTTGCCAAAACCATATATTGCACGACAGTATGTATTTTCCACCCTATAAGGAATGTCTCATTTTTATTTTCATCTTTCTCACAAATTTTGGCAATCAAGAGAGGAAGCACTATTTTTTTCCAGTTCCCAAATTAGACTCACTACAATGTGAATGCCAACATAGGTCACAAAAAATCAATTTGTATTAATGCAAATTTGGCTCATCACACTGTATTCTTGTCCCTAAAAAGTGAATTTTAGAAGACAGCATCCTTTGCAGAACTGCTTCCACTTACATGACAAATATGACATTGCTGCCAGTGCTGCTCCACGATGCATAGCTGTACAGCATATGGCTGCCTTTTGGAACGAAACTTCAAGAAGGGAACCAGATGCAGCCAACACCTCCTAAACATCAGATAACCAGACAAGTCAATCAGCTCTGTTACTGTGAGTATCAATAGAACTAATAAAACTCATTCGTCCATAGTATCTAACTGAAATTCCATTAAAAAAAGCAAGAGAAAAAGACAATTTTTGACAAAATAGGAATACTAAACCTTACGAGAGCTACGAACAAATGTTGAAGCAAAATTTGTGTAGGCCTCCACTAAATCTGGCTCTTGGTCACATATATATGAAGAATTAAGACCGATTACTGACGCTGCTTGAGTAAATCTTTCAAAAGTTGTGGCAAACAAGGGTCCGTACTCCTCTCTATTGCTGAATTCTTCAATAACAACAGATGCTGATGATGCCACACCCCCACCACCCAAAAAAATATAAATAATAAATAGACGAAGGCGAAAAATAAGCATATGGTAAACTGAATTATTACAAAAATGCACATCACAAATACTAATATTAAATTTCATAATTTTTGTAACCTGTATAGATCTGTGTATACATATATATATAACATCAACATCAAAATATTTAATACATAGAGATACATTAAGTGTATATATATATATATATATATATATATAGAGAGAGAGAGAGAGAGAGAGAGAGACACAAACACATCCACATAAATACATAACCTGGAAATATTCTACCACATCCCAACACTTACCTGTTCTGATGTAACATTCATGACTTTGGAATAACAGAAAATTAGTGGATAGGCAATCTAGCACATTAGGCAATAGCATTACAAAGTGCTGCCCTGCAAGAACAAACTTCAGTTATCATATGAAAGGTAATTTTGCTATCCAGAAAGAAGACTAATCCAAGTGCTAAAAAAACAGAAATTTTATACACTTCACAATTACCAGATGACTGAATTGCTAGTGAAAGGGACCGGCAAGCTGCAGTAGATAAACTGTTACTCTCCATGTGTTCAGACCTAAATAGTTTCTCTAGCATGGGCCAAAAAATCCTCAGCAGTTCAATTATAGTATCATCCGAACCAGGCAGAGGTGTAGCAAGATGACCAAATACAGTTCCTATCCTGTAAAGATTCAGACATAAGACTTAGAGCAGGACAAGGTTACCAAGGATGGAGCACATAGTTGATGGAAAAGGTCAGTATCTATTAAAACCAAAAATATTCATCCCCTAAAGAAAGTATTATGCTTCCAGTGAGAAGTCTTTCCTGAGATAATCTAGTTCCTTTCATTTTTATAGTTCCGAAAATTTACATTGCTTTACAAAGAATCCTCACCATGTTTACTTAAATTTCAGTAAGAACTATATTGAGTTTCATTCTCGTTGCAAAAAGAAAAAAAATAAGATATCCTCAAGTCATGTCATCGCTGATAAAAGAACATGCTCACACAGGCAGTAAATTATGCATATGTAATTAACCCAACTCAATAATCTCACATACCTATACAACCCTCTTGCTGCAGAATTCAACATTTGCGTATAGGTGGCTGGATTTTGTTTAATAGAATGGGCGCTATCTTCCTCAATCTAAAAGAACAATGAGCTATTAATGGTGGCATGAGAGAATGAACACTCGTCATTGAAAACAAGCATATATTGAGTTTCAATGGTTCAAAACAACAACAAAGCAACAATATATTCCACAACAATAAGAGAAAGAGAAGGGCAGGAAAAACTCCATGTTCAGGTCTTCTAGTAACGGTGTGAAATTAATTAAGCAACCTTCCACAAACTGAATATTCAAGAAGTCATCACCATCCATCCAACATGATTCCAACAAAATTTGCTAATGCCTCCACCAATATTATAGGTATCAGCTGTTCAATACTAAACAAGAGGGTAATCTTTAATATGATTTCATTTGCAAGATTATAAAAGATGATGACTGATGATCAAGTCCCCTAGTTCATAAAAGTAAAGAGGTATTGCCAAAATTTTCTTTCTATGTTTCTAGTGTAGGTGCAATGAGAAGATATCATTACTTCTTATGCTAAATTAAAGGAACTCACTCGGCTACCCTCAATTCAATTAGGGGTCAAGGCACGTGGATTGTTGCACTCAACTTGGTTAGGGCATTGTACTCAATGAAATGTATAAGTTTGTGGGTAAAGGATAATCGCAACCAAACAAACATTCACATCCAAGGATTGTAGCTTATCTCTCATTCATGATATCTCCAGCCCAGCTTAATTGCCTCCATTTCTTAACAACAATGGTAGTTGTTGGGAAATAAATCCCACATCGAATAATAACAAAATGTATAGAAGATTTATAAGTGAGTGGATGTTGGACCTAGTACAAGCCAATTGGTTTTGTACAGGTGAGTTTCAACACTTGCCCACTTATAAGCCCACGTATGTACAGGCCCATGGACTTTAATATAGTATTAGAGCTTCGTGCCCAAACGAGCTGGATCTTGAAATCCATGTTCAAGCCCCCCATTGTTAGACTGATGGTGATGTCAGTCCGGACCGAACCTGAAGAAGAGATGTCAACCGGTCCATTTATAAGTGTCAACCGGCCTATTGATGTTGGCCATGGACTAAGCCTAGTTGCACTTGAGAGGGTGTACTGGAAAATAAATCCCACATCAAATAATAACAAAATGTATAAAGAATTTATAAGTGAGTGGGTGTTAGTCTTAGTACAAGCCAATTGGTTTTATATATGTGGGTTTCATCACTTGCCCACTTATAAGCCTACGTATGTTTGGGCCCATGAACTTTAATAGTTGTAAAAGTTGACTGATTGATGAAAGAGTTATAGGTGAAAAAGCTGCTATAGGTAAACCTTATGACAATAGAAAGGTGACAAAATCTAAGATTTCACTTGCATTATTTTGTTAAATTCATGTTATTTAACCAAGAGGGAAAGAAAGGTGAGCTTAGATTCACTTCTATGTGTTTCAAAACCTATATCTCTGACAGTGAAACAAGACGTGCTTTCCCCAGACCTCTTGGCAAAGCTTTGTTCTATAATAATGCAGAACACAAGTACAGGTAAGCAAGAAAATGTTCGCAGACTAGAACAGATGGTCAAGAAGCCAAAAACTATAAGCCAGCCACAGCAGAAATATGACAGCATGAAATTGCAAGAAAACAGACATTATAAATATGACAAGTGGCCGCACACAGGACTTAGAATCTTACAAGTTTTCCTATAGCATCATAGCTAGAAGAAAGCAACCTGCCCAACAGGTTGTTCTTTAGCTCTTTATTTGGAACAGAGCCAAGGATCATGCTAATTGCACTAACTACTTCCTCCTCATCTTCCAAAGGTAAATGCCTCTTCTCCAAAGCCTGAGAATCAAAAGACAAGGAAATAAGATCAGTGAAACCATAAGTGACCATAGAATGATGACATATCCAATCATTGACTTGAAAATAACATGAGGACATGTTCACTTCATGCACAGGCATCAAAAGCACTTAGAAATATTGACTTATTCATGTTAATGAAAAAATGGTTAAATAATTCATATCTCAATCAAGAAGCAGAAACACTAAAATGTCCCCAGCCAGCAATGAATAATGACAAACTTCTCAAACACATCATCAATTTCAACAGAGAATAAAGGTAACAAGAACCAATTAATGAAGTATTTTCAACCCCCAAAAAATATGCAGACAACAGAAAAATGGCATGTTAACATAAATTCATTACCTCCCCAATCCATATTAAAATTTCTAGATTTGAGGGTTCATAAATCATGGCAGAGGCATCTTCACAAAATTTACGCAGAGCAGTGGCACAAGCATTTGAGGATTGAGGCTCTGAAATCCCAGCCGCAAGAAATAATCTGAAAATAGCAAGTCAGCAGGAGAAGGAAACTTCAATGTGACATATAATGATGCCATGTGATGCATACAAGGACCTTTTTTTAAGAACACAAGCACAAAGGAAAATAATATACAAGTGCCACATGGGGAAATGCTAAGCAGGTGATGGCCAAAAAATTATTTGATAGGAAGTGAAATAAACATAGATTCATAGTTAAATAATAAACATAAACATACATTATAAAGCATAAATTAAAAACATCCTTACAGTAATGGCCTAGCATTAGTTTGAAAGGTAGATATCCACTTGGAATAGGAGCCAATAACATCCGCAAGTGATCTGTATACCTAAAATGAAAATGAGTATCTTAGACATAAGAACAAATCAGATCCAAACGGATCTCCTAGAGGGTATAAATGTTCTTTGAGCAAAGCAGTAGCATTAGGAAACTGATATTTACTCTGAATTTAAAGAACATACAAATTCTTAAGGGACATATCTGACTTACAAAGCATGTAAATCCCTTAAGCTTGTCAGAAGGCATGCTAGACAACACAGTTGCCATCTGCATGATCACTGAAAAGTCAAAGGTCTGACCCTCATGGAGGACTACTTCAGAGACCTGGAATTCAGAACTTGTCCACTATTACAATAAGGATAAATGTGAATTGCCAAGATGCAGTGACCAGCTTCTAATTTTAAAAAAAGCCCATAGAAATACGTATTTGAACAACAAAGCTCTTATAGGAGATTATGCAAGAGATTAACTGCAAGTCAATCTCATGCAAGTAATTGACAGCTGATAAGCATCTTGACTATTCCTAAATTAACTGAAGACATGAACTACACACATGCTTGCATGAATGAAATAATCATACTTACATATATGATTATATATGGGATTTTAACAATAATCATGAACAGCCAGTAGCAGAGAACCATCTTGAACATTTTCAAGTTAAATTAGCAAATAAAACAAACTACACACGCAGATGCTCTTCGGTATAAGATGATCAAGCAGGCATATATCAATGTACAAGATGCAGGCAAAGAAAAGAAATTTTTTTTTTTTTTATTATATATATTTAGTTTTTAATCATGACCATTTACAATTTTCTTATAAAGTTCTCCTATCAAAGAGTAGCACGTAACTACCTATTCAAGAAATATAGGATTTTATTAGTTATCAATGATTTCTCTTACTATAAATGTGTTTTAATTCCTACTTTTAAGTATTTAGGGATTTGTTTTCTTCCTGTTTAATGATTAAGAATTTCCCAGGTTGGATTAGTAATTCTTATAGGACAAGGAATAGTCTTCAGGTCTCTATAAACACCTGAATAACATGGTGTATATATATATATATATATATATATATATATATATATACATATAACGGAAATGTATCTAGTGTGATCCCATACTTCTCTCTATATATATTTTTTATTTTATTTATTTATTTTTTTTGAAATCCAAGGGAAAAGGAAGAGGGGAGTGTAAGGTGTTCCTACCACTGACCTCCAACACCATGAAGCAGGCAGTAACCAGCAGACTATTGGTCCAATGGCCTTTATCTCCCTCTTCTTTCTATTTTCTAACTCTTGCTGCTGAGAATAAAGTACTTCAGAAGTCAGCACAGTTCACAACCCTTGCTCAGGTCACCATAACTTCTTTTTTTTTTTTTTTTTGAGCTTTTTTGAATCCTAAGGTTTCATTCGGTTAACCTTTATCTTTTACATTTTTGCTATTTGCTATTTTGGAAGCAAAAAGCAAAGTTCGGATGGACAACATGAACCAATATTTAAAAAAGATAAAAAAAAAAAAAAGTCAGTTGTTATGAAAAGCAAAAACTACTTCCTATACTTGCCAATTTCTTATGTCAGTGGAAGTGAACTTCATATATTTATTAAGATATTATACTAACTATTAAAGTGACTCTCGAGCTTCTTTCCAAAACCCAGATGTCCCTTCTGTCCAGGTTTTCATCCACTGTTTCTTGTTTCTTTTGCAACTAACAATAGTAATTCAATTGAGGTGACTGAGATGGAAATCAATGTTTGTTAGGACAGTTGTTGCTTCTGTCATATACATAGTAAGTAGGGCATTGTATTCAGTATCATAATGAATTACAAGAATTTCCCTTCTTTTCAATAATTCAGCTTTTTCCCTTCCTCCACTTCTTTCTCATCTCCTTCCCTCTTTCTTCTCTACATTCTCTTTAATTTTTCTCCCCTTTCTCTCTAACTCCCAAACACTAAGGTTAGGCCTCAACATTCCAGGTCCTAAGAATTTTCTTTCCTCACACCTTTCTATTTGGCTGTGCACAGCTCATACTGCAAACATTAATTGGGCTGCATTGGACCTATTTCTCCATCAAAATCAGAACATCTTGCAAAACCATGGATATAGACTTCTCATATTGATTAAGTTCTCATTTTAAGTTAACATTAAGTAGTAGGGGCTGTTTGCAAAGCAATTGAGGCACTGGCAATGCAAACAGTACCAGTGAACACTGAATAATAAAAAGGTTTAGACTTCCTTAGGCATCAGAATTGCATCACATATCCAAGAAGCAAAATTGCTGGAATTTTTTTATCAATTAAATATTAAGCCAGGAACATTATAAGAACTGGGGACTAGTTTATTTAAGCCATAACATGACTACCTCTTTTCTGGATGGGTGGGAAGCGCAGGTGATAGATGAGGACATTATAGCAATTGACGAGAGAAAATTGGCTATGAAGAAGATAACATGTCATCATGTCCTTCTAAAACAAAAGAAACAGAATATCTATAATCTATTAAAAAACAAAAAAGGATCCCAACATCAATGTACAATAATTGGAGAACCTCCATATACAAACCGTAAAAAAATACTGTTAAGGAAGCACCCCCCCCCCCCTCTCCCCCAAAAAAAAAAAAAAAGAGTATCTGCACAAGAATATATGGACCATTTAAGATTTTTACATAGCTCTTTATCCAGATATGCCAAGCCACTGAAAAATGGAACATATTCTTTTTTGTTCATCCCAAAACCCCTCAAAAAAATCAGTATCAAATTCTTCAAGATTTATAGGTGAACCTTATATTCACCAAAATGGAAAAAAACATATTCCACATACCCCTTGCAACAGAATGATGCAAAAGAAAAGTGACTAGTCTCACATAGCTCATAATGCGTGCACTGTGTTTTCTACTTACCAGGAGATAACACCTTGCACTGTATGTCTGTCCTCTATTAAAAAAGAGCTTAACATTCAAGTAACCCTGGTCTTGCAAATACAACTTGACAGAGGAGAAATTTTGAGTTTGGAACATGAAGTAGACAGGATGTTGCATCATTGTCTTAGTATCTAAAAGATATCTTGGTTTCCTCGAAGAAACATAGGCTTTAATGAAAAAATCAAAGCACACTCCTGAGTTTATTGCACCCTTGCCTATGTCAGATGGCCTCAAAAAGGTAAGAATGAAGGAAGAAGATTTACATAGTTGATGTGAACCAGTTTGGCACTACTCTTTTGATCTGAGTTGCAAATCCATATACATAAAGCTTGTGTCTTAGAATATTTTGAAACAAAAAGTCATCTCTATTGAGATTTAACTAAAGTTTATCGAATTTTTTTTTACTAAATTGAAACTTCCTTTGGAAATTACCATGAAAAATGATAACTCCAGTAATTTATCAATTTATATCAACATCTAGCAATCAGTGTAGGCACATGCTAGTATAGAAAATGAGTAAAGTAGTCCACAAAAACAATTATCCTGATTTACAAGAAATAATCAACCCAAATTGAAAATTATGTAGAGGCAGTGTGACCTCACTCATACAAACTTAAGGAAACTGGAACCAATATGGATCCAAGCAAAACCAACTGCAGAGAAAAATGATAGCAAAAATAAAGCGGTAAGTTGCACTAACCACGTTGAGAGCAAACAATTTGGCTTCCACCTCCTTCCAAGGCACTGGTACATTTGCAGATGCCCATCCACCAAAGAAAAGCTACAATAGAATTAGACTAATAAAATAAGCTCGTCATATTATCATAATGACAGCTATAAACTAAATCTATGTATCAAAAAGGGTGGAAAGGAAAAAGTAGGAACCATCAAATCCAATTTTTAGATTCAATATACTGATTTTTAGATTTCATGCCGACTTATTTCGGCTCAGTAGGAATAGATGCATGATAGCTTTTCAAAGCATACAACCTAAAACGGAATAAATGAACATCACCAGTTATATGGAAAATAACCAACAAAGCTTAGCCTTTCCATTCTGCTAATACACATCCACACAGAGAGAATTGAGCACTTAATCAAGGTCCATCAAAGCCAACCCTCTTATCCTTAGTCTACAGTAATTCACTTGTGGTCCTTGTCTACCTAGAATGTTAGCACAGTGCCCATTGAAAACATTATTTACAAAAAATTAACTACCCTTCACATCATTTGGGTCAGGGTTAACATATGATTTCAATCCATGCGACAATTTCAATTTTTTTTCTGTTCTACACAATAAGACAAGAATTGAATTAGGAAAAGGCAAAAGTAGGGAAGCAAGCCACTGTCCTAAATACTAGAGAATTAGACAAGAGAAGCACCTAATTAAAACCTTGAATTCCAAGCATCAATAAAAATTATGAGAGAACCGCAAAGCTTTGAGTATGCCGTTGATGAAAAATAAACCTTCACATCAGTTTGGTCAAGGTGATGGTTTTATCATTACCAGCAGCAACAGCAAAAGTTACATTAATTTAGATGCCCATTTTTTACAGCAATTTTTTTTTCTTTTACAGGAAATTTTTAATTGCAATCTGGGAAGGCCAAAAGACCAAAATTAAATGGGGAGGGAGGACATTATCCTTGATCACGGGGTTTTCCGATTATCCTTGGTTTAAAAGATTGATGCAAGAAAAAAAGGTGACCATATTTCATCTTCAGACCATACTTCATCTTCTTACATTCTCTTTTATACCGCAAACCCAAATTTCTCTGGGTTAACATTTGCCTCCTACTTCCATAACTTAAAGCTACATTTTAACCCTTACTTGTCCCTACAATATCCTGATGATTATACTACATCCAAAAAACAACAGATAAAAATGACTGATGCTTAATTTTCAAAGTGGCCATATAATCTGATTAATACCCCAGCATATCCTCATCTCTTTTCTCCCCTTTTCTTGAGTAAATGATAAATAATTCCAGCAAAGGCACCTAAAGACTGCTACTTATTTAACCAAGAATCTTGAGTAAATGAGAAATAATTCCAACAAAGGCGCCTAAAGACTGCTACTTATTTAACCAAGAACCATAGAAAATTAATAGTTTAGGCAGAAACCAAAATTCATAGAAGCAGAGCTGTTCAAACAAAAATTCCAAGCCCCAACGTAATTTGGTAGGCATGTTTCACCAAATCATTATCCAATAAACATAAGTTATAAAGTTAATAAGGTGATGCAGGAAAAACTCTACATGTCAAGAAATGTGAAACGTCTATACAAGAGTCACAAAAATCAATCAGCCAGCAGTTCCAAGCATAAGTATCTCCACAACATTATCCATCACCACAAAAACACAACAAACTATTCATTTTCATGCATATAGCAAAGAACTATCTCATTAATTCAAGACTACAAGTACACATCTTTCACATGACAAGTTACTCTATATGTCCGTGTGTGTGGGCGCTCTCTCTAAAACAAGCACCTTTTGTACAAATGTCACCGGTCTTAATAACTGACAAATATCCACCAAAAGTTCTGCAAGATTCATCCTGAACTGGGCAAGACCATCTGGCAGGTCAAGCATTCCACTCTCATCATTAAATGTAGATTCATCAACCTGTCAAAAGGCAAAATTTCAACATAGTCATAATGGTGGGCAAGAATATAAAATTAGAAACCGATCTCTAATGAAGCACCAAACAGATCATATCTGACACATTAGTAGTGTTTAATTAACGCAAAACATTGGATTCACTTCAACTATACAAACTTGTTCTTATTGTTAAATCATACATTCAATTGAGGCAACACACTGGCTTTCCCTTCATCAATACACACTTGTGCTGTTAAATCATAAAGAATAAATGTTGATCAAGATATTAGGCCCTCATTCGATATGCCTTTGTAACCCTAATCTATCAGAATAAACTAGTTTGTAAGACCAGAAATGAGGAATAAGAAAACAAAAACTCGCTATATCAAAAAGTATGATAACTGCAGTATGAAACTAAGACACAGCTTGACACATATATCTAGTGAAAAAGCAACCTAAATCTCTCTCTTTCTCCACATCCATATTATGAACATTGCTCTAAAGTAAACATCTGAGACATATGATTTACATGTTAAGAACTAAAGAAAACAACTCTGCAAATTTGCTTTGAATATCAATGGCAGCAAAAAGAGAATACTGCATTCTATGTCCCCTACCCCAAAAAAAGAACATACATATACACACACCATGCTGTTATGCATGTTAAAGTGACACAGCTTGACACATATATCTAGTGAAAAAGCAACCTAAATCTCTCTCTTTCTCCACATCCATATTAGGAACATTGCTCTAAAGTAAACATCTGAGATATATGATTTACATGTTAAGAACTAATGAAAACAACTCTGTAAATTTGCTTTGAATATCAATGGCAGCAAAAAGAGAATACTGCATTCTATGTCCCCTACCCCAAAAAAAGAACATACATATACACACACCACACTGTTATGCATGTTAAAGTACTGGTTTGGAAAATCATGAATCCACCAGATCACCATTTACAGAAAATGAGACATTGTATTCACAGATAACATGAATTATGAATCCAGATCCCAGGGGAAAAGACGAAAAGAAAAAAGAGGCAAATAAATAAATAACCTGAGCACGCAATAAAAGAGCATCAAGTAATGCTGAGAAAACAGAATAAAACACATCTTGCACATGTTTCACATTTTTTGCGCTCCCTGCTTCAAGGCAGAGTATATAGCTTGCAAGAGTTGACCTGGAAAGGACAGAAATTAAAGAAGCTATCATTATCATGCTTTCTGAAGAACCAAGTGCACTATCAGTAATCAATACACATGGTTCCTCTCAACCAAATCAGTAATAATGCCAACACAGCAATGCCATAGTGCAAGAAAATTTTGAAGACCACCATTTACCAGTATACTTGAGACAGAATAACATTCATGGCTTCTTTGTGGTGCTCTGTTTTTGGATCTTTAGAAAGGTTTGTTCACCAAATATACAAAGAGATTGGGGATCCTTTCATTTAACGAGGGTTTTGTTTGTATTTGTGGTTTCAGTAATATAGAAATAATTAAAAAAAAAATTGCCTTTATCTACCAAATAGATATTGTACTAAGTATGTCTGCTTTCTGTTCGTTTTGCTTCTAACCAAGCAGAATCTGCAGACAACCACAAAAGATTGACAACGAGCTGCCTATGAAAACTTCTGCACTCAACAAATGGTAAGAATCCAATAATTCCTTGTAGGTGAGACCATAATTCTCCTTGAGCCTCGTTTTCCTTCTCATTTTTATTTATTGCACAAAGTTGTGGACTTCCATCCAGACTGGCCATCCTTGGTACCAATATCCACCATTAAACAGCAAAAATCCTAACCACCTCTTTCCAACTTCATGTTGTTGCAAAGAAAAAGGAATTTTGGGTGTTATTATCATCTGAATCATAATTTTGACAATTCAGACTACTCTCATGTGAGGTCCACAACTGAAGAGACAAGATTTGAGCCATTAGTCTACAATCGGTTGATATTTTTATTTCCTTCATCCAGAAACTACAAGAATTACCCATATCCTTAGCCCATAGGCTTACTCAATGCAATAATCACTGTGTTTATAATCCTTATCAATCATTTGCAATTGCAGCCATGCAGTCCAAGCCTAACGTAATTTATATCATCACAGAACTGCTCAAAATCAATGGATTGCTCTAGCAAGTCATATTTAATGCAGCTACACTTGGACAATAATTAAATTATAAGTAAATGAATAATTTGAACATATGCACAACACAAATTTGGTGCAAAACTGAATTAAACTGCACTTCTTTATTCTGAGCGGCCTCTAAAAACATAGCTCAATTTATTCAGCAGTCATAAGTTCATAATGCATCCTGAAGACCTAATCTTTGCACATTTCAATTGAATGAATTTACACAGCAACTACACACAAAACTAAATGTAATACAAGTAATTACATGTGTGGATGTTTGTTGTTTGCCTAAGAAAAAGACATAGCTAAGTAAATGAATAACAATACCAAAACTGCAATGTTGAGTCTGCAATCTCCCAGTCTTCACTTGGAAATGCCACACAGCTGCTGAAATAGGAAACTAATTAGGCATAACATAGGACCCATCCAACACAGAGATCAACATAAACTGTATTCCAAGAGTAACAACCAACAATTTAATGGAGCTTAATCTCAAGTACCTATGCATGCTTCCCATCTCAGAAGCTTATATGAATTAAATAAAAAATTTTAAATTGCAGGATTGAAATACCACCTCAATAGTGCATCTGCAAGCGCAAGTGCCTCAACACTTCCCTCTACAATCAGAGATGGTGCCTAGTGTACATCAAAAATGCCATAAAACTAATAAGGAAAGGGGTAGGACACAGAAATTGGGAACATATAGTAATAAAATTTATAAAAAAGAAAAAAAGTAAAAAACAACTTACAGCCTGCCCAATTTCTGACATCAAGCATGCAAGACCACTAATTACTTTTTCATCTCTGTTACTAAGAGCTCGTAGGAGGAGTACCTCTTTAAGAAAATGTACTCTGCATAACAAAACCTGAGGTAGCCCCTATAATGGTAGGCATAATAATAAGTATAAATTGTATTGATAAAAAGCAGTGTGAAGTTCCTAGACAGCTTAAACAATAAGCATAATAGCCCAAATGTGTATCTTTCTTTATGATAACAATAACATGCATGCACATGTGTGTGTGTGAATATCAAAAACTCAAAATATATGGATAATGATCCTATTATTTGGCACAAGCATACCTCATGTCGACTTGCAAGTTCAACAAGCACTTCAATTGCCAAATCAAATGAAGATAAAACCTATGACCACCAGGACAAAAAAAAAATTCCTGCGTGACTGCTATTAAACTCAAAACACTTTTAAGTTAACTATTGAGGCAATTATGTATACCTGCAAAGAATTAAATACAAAATTAAGAAGCGGATGTGTTGGCAGTGAGCTTTGGGGTATTTCTGAGAAGCACCCAGCTCGTACCTGCATGCAAGAATAAGAGAATCAGAATTATAATAAAACTATTACATAGAATGACAAATTCCTAAGAAATCCTAGCTTTGATATGAATTGAAATTATGTTAGCACAAACTCCACCCGACAATGGGCAGCAACAATAAATCATTTAAAGTCATTAAAACTAGTATCTATAATGCAATCATGATGGAAAATCGATGCAGTTTTCAACCATGATCTTACCCAACTGAGAAAGCAACGGAGAACTTTTCTACTCCTCTCATGCAGTTGAATGCCACTATCATATGTTTTCTGAGATTGCTCGAGCAAGAACTCAAGCACTGTAGAAGTATGCGAGAGAAGCTGCATAACATTATGTTAGACCAAAGGACAAACAAGTTGAGATATACAAAGCTTCAAAGAAAAAAAGGTGCAAGAAAGAGCAGAACAAATGCGCTAATGTAAAAAGAATGAACATAAACCTCTTGGCCATACTGGCTTCTACGGGCTGGACTAATATTGCTATCACTATTTTGAGTGTCAACAACTTCTTCTGGGAGAACAGTAAGCATCTCCAAAACAGCCACATTACCATCATCCTGGTTTTGCAGGGTCTGAAGGCTATAAAAAAGTTGCTCAATAGATTTTCCATGCTCCACAGGACGAAGTATAAGGGCAGCAAGTGCAAGACAAATTTGTGTCAAAAGCTGTCAATAAGATAGCACAAGATCTCATAAAAAATATACTTCATTTCACTTCATAAATGCAGCAGTAATTAAAAAATCACATCATCGAATTCTAAAATCCAGCCTAGTTATTCATATAGCCTGCATACAGCATCAGTTCCAAGTTCTGTAGCACCAAGAGTGCCCTATTTGGAAGGAAAAAATTGAAGCACCTGGGGAGGGCCTGAACTAAATCTCTTGGCAGCCACAAGAAGAGCATTTAACAAAGCATCTTTAACTCCTAACTGCAAATAATATCCTTCGCTCTGGATCTGCATTGTGAACCAATGTGTAAGTAAAGACATGGCTAGAGTTCAATATGAAACTTCTTAACAACTAAATGGTCATGTTCGTTCATGCACGCATAAGGTACAGAATCTAAGCAAAGCAACCTATTCCCATGCAAGCCTGACAACGAAATTCGGATGAGTTAATTAATAAGTGGACCATTCAATTGGCCATGTAACATTTGCTGAGGCTCCGTTTCTTTCACAGAAAAAATTTTCTGCATTTTCCGGTGTTTGGTGCTCTCAGAAAAATTCGTTTACAGAAATATTTTATCAAAGGGAAATGAAGTATAAGGAAAGGAAACATATACACACACATTTACTAATCGCCGGTGGTCACCCCCATTGAACAACGCCGACGACCATCATAATCTACACACACACACACACACACACACACACATATATATATATATATACACGGTAATTTTGCGCTATTCTGAACTAAAAAAACCCTATCTCATTAGTAAGGAATAAAAATCTACAACTTAAAAAAACCTAAAAAAAACAAAATTACAGTAGAAGAAGAAGAAGAACCTTTCGCTTGAGAATCTGAGCAGCAAAGAACTCGACTTCGAAATCGGAGAAAAAAGGCTGGTGATGGTGATGAAGACGCAGTTGATCGGAGGTGAGAATAGAAGTGGCAATTTCCCAAGCAGCGTCTGTTTGCTGGAACTGAACCAACCATTGATTAGCAGCCAGGCGGTTACACGATTGTGTGTCGTGATTGAGAATATGAACAGCTTGGGCTACCTTGATTTGCAAGTCCATAATTTTAAATTTAAATTATTTTTTTTTATTTCCTTTATTTACTTTTATATATATAAAAATAAAATCAATCATCCAGAGAAGGACGCCTGTAATTCCCCCACGCAGGTAAGGCTTGGGCCAGACGCTGATCGATTTCGCCTGTCTTTGCCACACACTTTGCCTTGCGCTTTCATCGAACGGCTATTCGTTGTGAAGGTGGTTTTTTGGTTTGCTAATTGCTGCTATTTTCAGTTCATTTTTATTTTATTTTAGTAGAGAGAGCATACTATCTCTGTGACGAGTGGCTAATTGCTAGTGGTTTAGTGTGACTGTCTGTGGCGTTATGTGCTTGGATGGGATCTCAACCGATACTGTCCTCTTTTTCGGATTTCCGCTTTGCTTTAAGGTTATAAGTAACGAACTGGGCCTTAGTTTAGAAGGTGGTTTTGCTGTCTCATAGGCCTCCCTTTTTGGACAAGATTGTGTGTGTATATATACATATATATATATATATATATATATATATATATATATATATATGAAATTCCACCCTCTATCTAATTTTTTAAAATATTAATATTTATACCCCTTTTAAAATTTTTTGTTTTTTGCCAATTGCTTTTTAATTTTTTATATTTCAACCTATTCTAATTTTTTTTACATTGTTTTTCTCTCTCTCTTTTTTTTTTTTTTTTATAATTCTTGTCTCTTTCTTTTTTATGGTGGTTTATGTAATAAATGGCTTAAAATTAACTAGCTAATTCAAGTTAAAAGTATAACCATTATTTTTAATGGTTTAAAATGAAAAGGATTTTTCATTCACTTATTTTTTAGGAAACTCACAAGTATAAATACATGTAAAAATAATGTAAATTTATATCAATTAAATTCAATAGAAATAAAAATAAAAGAATCTTTAAAGTAAAGTTTTGTGAGAGATTAGAATTCTAAAGAAATTCTTATTTATAGTTTATTCTTTTATCTTCTCATTCATTAGCTTTTAAATTTTATAATTAAATTTCTCCATCAAAGTTATATTTTTCACAACAAACTAGTATCAGAATTATGGCATCTACAAAGTTTGATGTTGAAAAATTTACTAACAAGAATAATTTCAACTTGTGGCGAGTGAAAATGCTCGCACTCCTCACGCATCAAGAATGTGAGATGGCATTGGAAAGAGAAGTGAATTTACCAGCTGATCTAACGTCTGCTCAAAAGCAGGATATAATGAAAAAAGCATACAGTTCAATATTGTTATCATTAGGCGACGAAGTTTTAGGAGAAGTGTCTGGAGAAAAAACTGCTGACAAGCTATGGGCAAAGTTAGAAAGTCAGTACATGACAAAATCTCTCCATAATCGTCTCTAGAAGAAATAGTTGTACACTTTACAAATGCAAGAGAGCGAGTCCATTCATAAGCACATTGGTAATTTTAATCAGTTGTTCTTAGTTTGAAGAACATTAACGTTGCGATTGACGATGAGGATCAAGCAATTCTTCTTCTTAGTTCCTTGCCATGGTCATATGACAACTTCATTGACACCATAATTTTTGGTAGAAGTTCATTGCCAATGGAGGAAGTGAAAACAGCCTTACAATCTCTAGAACTAAAGAGGCGAATTACTGATTCATATGGTGGTACTAGCACCGGCGAAGGTCTCATTGTAAGAGGAAGAACATGGGATAGAAATAAGAATTTTCAAAGAAATCGCTCTAAGTCACGCAACAGATATAAGAAGAATAATAATAAATGCCATAATTGTCAACAAAAAGGGCACTGGAAGAGAAATTGCCCAGAGCTCAACAAAGACAAAGCAAGTACTTTAGAGTTTGGCGGAGCAGCTATTGCCTCAGAAGAATTAGATAGTGGTAATGTTCTCTTCGTCTCATCCAATAATAGTGATGGGAATTGGATTCTTGATTCAGCATGTACTTACCACATAACGCCTAATAAAGAATGGTTTGCCACGTTCCAAGAAGTTGATAGTGGCAAGGTTCTAATGGGTAATGATGATGCTCTTAGAATGGTTGGCAAAGGTACAGTGCAGATCAAGATGTATGACGGTATCGTTAGAACATCGACTAATGTGAGGTATGTGCCAAAACTTCGAAAGAACTTGGTTTCGTTGAGCATTTTAGATACACTTGGCTATACATATCAATCTAAAGGTGGAGTTATGAGAATTTCTAGAGGTGCCTTGATGATTATGAAGGGGAAGCTAATGAATGGACTGTATATCCTATAAGGAAATACAGTGGTAGGATCAGCCTCAGATTCTTCTATTTCTTATTCTGACCAAACCCATTTGTGGCATATGAGGTTAGGGCATATGAGTGAGCATGGATTGAATGAGCTTAGCAAGAGACGCTTACTTGGTGGACACCGTATTGGAAAGCTGAATTTTTGCGAGCATTGTGTTTATGAAAAATAGAGCAGAGTAAAGTTCAGCACTGGAGTTCACAGAATGCGAAGGACTCTTGATTACATCCATTTAGACCTGTGGGGCCCATCAAGTGTTCCTTCTCATGGTGGAGCAAGGTATATGTTAACTTTCATTGATGATTATTCAAGGAAAGTCTGGATTTATGTCTTGAAACAAAAAAGTGATGCATTCCTTAAGTTCAAGCAATGGAAAGCTCTTGTGGAGAAGCAAATGGAGAAGAAGGTCAAATGGCTTAGAACAGACAATGGGTTGGAATTTTGCAGTAATGAGTTCAATGAGTTATGCGTAAATAAAGGCATAGCTCGCCATAGAACAATGAGGCATACACAGCAGCAAAATGGTATGACAGAATGAATGAATAGAACATTGCTTCAGAGAGCTTGATGTATGCTCTTTAATGCAGGATTGCCAAAGCAGTTTTGGGCATAAGCAGTTAACACTGCATGTTATTTGGTAAACATGTCTCCTTCTACAGCTATGATTGTCAGACTCCGGACGAGATGTGGTCAGGCTACAGCAGATTATTCAACTCTGCATGTATTTGAATGCCTAACTTATGCTCGTGTTAATGGTGGAAAGCTAGAACTAAGAGCCAAGAAATGCATACTCTTGGGTTACTAAGATGGTGTTAAAGGGTACAAGTTATGGGACCCTAAAGAGTCAAAGCTTGTAATCAGTCGAGATGTGACTTTCGATGAGACTAGCATACTTAACCCAAGACCACAGGAGATTCATGAGAACAAAAATGAAGGTAGTGGAAAGGTGGAGCTTGAGATTGAAATTCCTAGCCAACAAGCAACAGAGACACTAAAAGATACTGCACCAGAGCAGCCTGAATTTGCCTTAGATAGGCCAAGAAGACAAATTAGGCCACCGAAAAGGTATGATGACTTTGTCACTTTTGCACTCAGTATGGCAGAGAGTATTGAAGAACAAGAACCAAATTCATTCCATAAGGCAATTAGTTGTGATGAAGCATCACGATGGATAGGTGTCATGAAAGAAGAACTTGAATCCCTTTATAAGAATCAGACTTGGGAGCTTGTTGAGAAGCCAGTCGATCAGAAGATTGTGGGTTACAAGTGGATATTCAAGAAGAAAGATGGCATGAGGTTCAAAACAAGGCTAGTAGCAAAGGGCTTTACACAAAGAGAATGTATTGACTTTAATGAAGTATTTTCTCATGTTGTAAAGCATAGTTCCATTAGATTACTTCTTGCTTTGGTTTTTCTACATGACTTGGAGTTGAAGCAACTAGATGTGAAGACAGCTTTTCTCCATGGTGATTTGGAGGAAAGGATTTATATGCAACAACCAGAAGGGTTTATTGTACCAAGAAAAGAAAATCATGTTTGCTTGCTCAAAAAGTAATTGTATGGCTTAAAGCAGTCACTAAGACAGTGGTATAAACGGTTTGACTCCTTTATGATTAATATTAGGTACACACGGAGTGAGTATGACTATTGTGTCCACCATAAAAAACTCTCTAATGGTTCCTATATTTATCTGCTTCTTTATGTTGATGATATGTTAATTGCTTGTAAGTATGCAAATGAGATCAATAGGGTGAAGGCACAACTAAGTGGTGAGTTTGGGATGAAAGATTTGGGTCCTGCAAAGAAGATTCTTGGTGTGGAAATTACACAGGATCGAGACACTGGAAAGTTATACTTATCTCAAAAGAATTACATTGAGAAAGTTCTAGAGAGATTTGGTATGCACAATACAAAGCCAGTTAGTACTCCTTTTGCAGCTCATTTCAAAATATCTATAGAAATGTCACCACAGACAGAGGAAGAGGAGGTGTTTATGTCCCAAGTACCTTATTCTAATGCAGTTGAAAGTCTAATGTATGCCATGGTATGTACTAGACCAGATATTGCACACGCAGTGAGTATTGTTAGTCGATACATGGCTAACCTAGGGAAGGCTCACTGGCAAGCTGTGAAGTCGATACTTAGATACTTGAGGGGTTCAACTAATGTAGTTCTAGTCTTTGGCAAGCAAGCAAATAAAGTTACTGGATTTTGTGACTCAGATTATGCAAGCGATCTTGATCATAAAAGATCCTTGACTAGTTATATTTAGAGGTAGTGCTATTATTTGGCATGCGACCTTACAGTCCACAGTGGCCTTGTCGACAACAGAGGTAGAGTATATGGCACTTACAGAGGCAGTGAATGGCTTAAAGATTTAGCAAGTGACCTAGGTGTAACTCAAGAAGATTTTATAGTGTACTGCGACAGTCAAAGTGCGATCCACTTATCCAAAAACAAGATGTATCATGAAAGGACAAAATATATCAGTGTCAGGATGCACTTTATTCAAGATATCACATCACGAGGTGACATGTTAGTGGAGAAGATTGCCACTTTTGATAATCCAACAAACATGATGACAAAAGCTCTTTCATCAATAAAGTTCAAACATTGTTTGGATTTAGTTGGCATACACAAGTATTAATTACTTGCTAAATAGTTTATGAAATTTTAAGCCAAGGTGGAGATTTGTAATAAATGGCTTAAAATTAACTAGCTAATTTAAGTTAAAAGTATAACCATTATTTTTAATGGTTTAAAATGAAAAGGATTTTTCATTCACTTATTTTTTAGGAAACTCACAAGTATAAATACATGTAAAAGTAATGTAAATTTATATCAATTAAATTCTATAGAAATAGAAATAAAAGAATCTTTAAAGCAGAGTTTTGTGAGAAATTAGAATTCTAAAAGAATTCTTGTTTATAGTTTATTCTCTTATCTTCTCATTCGTTAGCTTTTAAATTTTACAATTAAATTTCTCCATCAAAGTTATATTTTTCACAACAGTTTATGGTTTGAGATTTTATTTTTCTTCATAATCTACTTGTTGTTGAATTGGAAGTGATTGCTTGAGTTGATGAAGTTGTTCCACTCTTATTAAACTTTAAGGTGAAGAAAATTTAATTTCGAAAAGTAAGTATGAGATAATTGTATTAAAAATTTACTTTGGTTTAATAAATTGTTTAATTTTTTTGGTTTCTTTCTCATTAGCTTTGTTAACTGGTAGGGCAATTGCCTTTTACTTGGATTAGAAATGAAAATTAAAATTGAACATAGAGTACATTTGGTATACCATAATGAGACGTAATGTAATGTAATTGAATAACATTTTAGTGTAATGTTTAAACTAAAAATATATTTGATTACATTATATTACTTCTTATTATGGTCTACCAAATATTATCATAATTCTTATGTAACCAAAGAAATTAAGTGCCTATAACATGCTTGATGAAATTATCCAAAGAAACAAAATAGAGAGATAGAGGCGAAAAATAATGAAATTTTTTATGCTGTACGAAATGACATTGATTTTTATGTTGGAGTTTATGTAAACAAGAGTCCAATTGATCTATTTCATTTTGAAATTGTTGGTAATATGTCCCAGTAAGTTTAATAAGTAAATTTCTATTTTCTTTGTTGTTATATTATTATGTATGTTATTAATTTTTTTGTTTTTAATTTGTTTTGTTTTTATGTTTTGCAGTGATTTTGGTATTTTTGTATGTTCCTATGCTAAGTTTTTTTATTTGTGGAAAAGAAATACCAATTCATGGTTTCAGTTTTGAAAAAACATTGAAAGAGGCTTGCGATTGTATTATTTTGTTATGTGAAGTCCAAAGAAGATGAAAATTTTGATAGTACTTTTGAATCATGTGACAGGTTTAAGGAGGTGAATAGGCCCAAAAATATATGAGAAGAAACTTGATGTGATTATTATGTAGTTTATTTTCTTGATATATTATTAGTGATGGACAAATAGTATTATAATTTGAAGCTAAGTAGATTTCATTTTCTCTTGGACGTAATCTAAATTGTAAATTTTCTTTGTTTGAATTTTTTTGGATGATTTGTATATATGCATGTTGTTGCAATCTAAATGTACTAGTCTTTTTGTTTATCAAAAGCATGTTTAAATATAAGTATGTTTCAATATAAGTTTAGTATACTCGGAATTTACTAAAAGATACCCTTTGTATATTCGCAATAAACTTAGAATAAACCATTTTCTATTACTTTTGCTTATACACTTCTTTTATGTATTGAATATTGCAATTTTATATATTGTTTAAAGCATATATGAGTTGCATTTATGCCATTAAAATTATTCTAATAATATAACAACTTGATAATTACATTTAATTATATTTGACAAATAGTAATTTTTTTTAAATCTCCAAATCTAGTTTTGATTTCATGCCTTAGTTTCTTAAATTCATATTTGTATAACTAGATAATTTTTATAATTAGTTAATGGCTATTATAAGTGGCCAAAATTATTCATTAGATTCTATAGTACACGTGCAACAAATTTATATCATTTAAAAACTTCAAAAATAGTTGTAGAAACACCTTATATACTCATAATATACTTTAAATATACTATATAATGTTACTTTTACTTAAAATATATTAAATTAGAACACAGAAACACTTGACAAACTGAAAATATTTTCATTGATAATTTTATTTAATGCAATTTTTTTTTTAAATTTTGAAATAATATATCAACTATTAGGTTATTTTTGTAGTCAATCAGTTTTTTATGTCTTTCTATTGTGCCTTAGTTGTCTGCATCTCTCACATTGATTTGATTTTTATTCTCCCATATCGCTTTCAATATTTTGTTCTTAGATCTTCCTTATTTGATTTTGTCTTTTGTGGAATCACTTTTATCTATTTGATCTCATTTGGTATATTTCACGTGCTTTCATTACCAATTAGATATATTATTGAGTCATATGTAGCAATCATCATCTCTTTGATGTAGTATTTTGAACAATATCTCATAAAGATTTTGGTTCATCTCTTTCATTATTATCATTGTATGTGGATATGACAACTCATCTATTTGAAACATGTTGCATATGCATGTTTTTTCCTTTAAGTTTATCATTAGGGTTGAGCACAGTTCAGGGGAAATCCGAATATTTGAAAATCTCCGGAACCAAACCAAAGTTGAGCGATTTCCAAAATTGGATCTTCGGAACTGAACTATGGGTCTAAAATCTCCATACCGAAATGTCTCAATTTTTCAAGACTGTTTGGTATGGAGCAGGGCAATGGAGATTAGGTATTTTTTAATTTTTAAATAATTTTTTTGCTATAATTTTTAAAAATAATTAAAAATATACATCTTTAACTTAAACATGAAATTAAATCAATGCATGAAACAAAAATATAGTGCATAATTAAAGAAATTTAATTACAATCCATTAAACTAAATTAAGCTCAAGAATTAAATATTATATTTTTAATATTGATTCAATTAATCTAAATATAATTTTAATCAAACTATTTCCATAATTAAACTCAAACTAACTTAATCAAATAATTTCATTAAATCAATTGAACAATAAGATTATGAAGTTCTATATTTTTTCTTATATATTATTTGATGGATTTATAAGATTTCAATTAATTTATTTCTATATGTTCAATCCATTAGTTTATATCACTTCAATTGATTTCTATAGCTAAATTGGAATCAATGATTTTATTTTAATTGGAATTAATAGTTTTATTTATAACTTCAACTAATGAATATTGATCGAACTTTAATTTGTAATATTTAGAAATATAAACCACTTTAATGAAGTGAAGTTTTGAAATAGTTAAATTATTTTACTTATACATTATTGAAGTAGAGTTACAATGGAATAACTGATTTGATGTAATAACTGATTTGAAAATAAAATTTTATAATTAATAAAAAATATATTTTACCTATACATTATTGAATTTCTTTAAAGTAACTACTAATTTGAAAATGAAATTTTATAATTAATAAAAATTAAATTTTATTTATACATCATTGAATTTGTTTGAATGTGTTGCGTATTCTAAATCAAAAAGTATGTGTGTGTGTATATATATATACTTTGATATTGAATTAACAACAATTTAAGGAAATTCAATAATATATAAGTTAAAATTAATTTTTATTAATTATAATATATATATATATATATATATATATATATATATATATATATATATGCACACCCTTTAAATCGGTTCTAATTTCGGTTTTTCGGTTCTATACAGTTCTCGGTATAGATAACGACTAATCTCTAGAACCGTACCATTAGAAAAATCAAGACGATTCAGTTCGAAAAAAGTCAAATGGTCAACAAATATTTTTTTAGTTCTAGAGATTTTTTGTTCGGATTTTTGATATGGTTTAGTATTTTCAAGTCCCGTACTCAGCCCTATTTATCACATTTGATTTTTCATTTTTAAATAATTGAAACAGATATTCGCTTGTTAGTTTGACTTGAAAAATAAAATTCAAAATAGGAACATTCATAGTATAAATTTTCAAATATAATGAGCATATACTACAATATACTTAAAACATATATAGATTATACTCAGAATATACTCATTGTATACTTAAAATATACTATTTACTATGAATCCTAAAAACACTTATTATTTTTTTAAATATAATCTTTTCTACCTAATATATACTTGATGTATTACTGTTATATACTTATATTTTTTTAATATTCAATATCCAAAAATTTTTGAAGATATATATCAAAAAACACAATATAAGCACAAGTTAATCAAATTTAGTAAATTGTACATCTATGATATGCCTATATATACTGTAGATATATTGTTTATTGGGTTTGATGAAAAATATCTTTGTTTCATTGATTTTCTGCAAGTTTCAAATTTGAAACTCAATTTTCATCTCATAAAACTTTCAAGTTTGTAAAAAAAAAAAAAACAATCATGTAATCTTTTCGATTTGAAGATTTTTAACATAAGGCCATATAAAAGATCATAAACTTTTACTGAAACATATATATGAAATTCAAATTACCTCTTAAATAATTGAAGAATTAGGTTTTTTGTCAATTAAGTTAATTTAATCTTTAAAGAACTATAGACCTTTCGATTTTGTTTAGCCTTTTCAATTTCAATTTATTGTCCAAAACTTTACCCAAAGCTTTTTCTATTTGCATTTTCAAAAGCTCCAGATTTTTTGATGATATTTGGTAGAATTTTTTATTTGTTTGCAAAAGAAATGAGCGTGGAACATATAAAAGTTAAAAAAAAAAAAGTGAAAGATATAAAAGTAAGATTTTTGCAGGGGCATATTTTTACAAACTTACTCTTTTTTCAGGTATTTTTGTAGATTTTTCTTTTTTTTATTATAATAAATTTTTCAAAATTTCAAAAATGATTTAAGTTTTTATTGATTAGGAAGTTGACTGATTTTTTGAAGTATTTAATAGCAACTAAATCATACTTAATTGTGATATTTTTAGTATATAATGTGAACATGTGTAATCAATATGCACTTTATATAATTTATTAATTTACTTTTGTAATTTAATATGTATTTTATATAGCTATTTATTTATATAACAACTATAATTTAGAGTCGCTAAATATGGCTTTGCTACAATGTATAAAGCAACAATACTATTGTTATGGCTCTTCGTACTGCCAGCGTCGTCATTCGATTTGTCCATTCAATTTATTCTCGAATAACACTTTTGAGAAGACAGCATGCAATCTTCTGTGTAAAATCATATAATCTCAAGAAGTTCACCCATTTGAAGTGAGATTGAACTCAAGATTTTTTAGGATTTTAAGCAAAATCATAAAATGAGACCTTCAATATAAAAATTACAATATAAATAAATAAGTTCAAATTACAATATTTTCTTTATAAACATTCTTTAATTTTATTAATGTTAGAGTGATTTTGGAGAAAAATTATAGATAAAAAATTCATATTTCTAGGCAGTAAAAGCACAAAATAAAACAAATAATAGAAGAGCATATATAGTACAAACCAAGTAACAACTATGAACAAAACTAAAAACCAAAAATATAAAATATAGTTAAGTAGGAAAGCTAATAAAGTTAATTAGAATGTAGTTATTATTAGTATTAATTGCTAAGTTACTTCCTTTTTATTTTAGATTTCAAATTTGTAAACTAATATTTAAAAAATTTTAGACTTTTCTTTACTTTATATATATATATATATATATATATATATATATATATATATATATATATATAATATAATTGGGTTTGAGTTCAGATTGAGTTATACCGTTATCTAAACACGACCCTGTGAAGTCTTGCCCAAACACCAATCCGATCCGCTAAAAGGAATCGAAATGCTTATTTGGAAAATAACTCACGAGAAAGGCCTCGAGTTTATTTTTTATAGATTTGAAAATTATTTTTTGGAATTGCCATATTAATTTATTTTTATTTGGAAAAATATAAGGAAAAAACCCATTTGATTCTAATTATTACCCAAAAAAAAAATGATCACTAACCTTGAAACCAAAAAGGATTAGGGGACTAGGTTTTTGGTTTAATTTCACAAAATAAGTTTGGTCAAGTAACATAAAAGTAACTTAAAATATATTTCATGAACAATTAAAATGCATGAACAATTTATAATATGCATGATCATTCAATCTATAAAGTTTATACACAATTAGAATTCAAGATAAAAGAGAGTCAATATTACAATGAAATCCAAACTTAGGGGATACATCCTTTAACCCTTATGAGTTTTAGGAAAGTCATACATTCCCCAAACTAAACCTAATAACTAAGTAAAAGAAAGCAAAATAAAAGTAAGTGAATAAGGTGATAGGGGGGAAAGTTGGTTAATTTTAGTTGGATTTCATACCTGAACCAAGCATGCCTACGTATCTCTTTGAATGGGAATTAGAGTGCACGCAATTCTCCTTTCTTGCGAAGGGGTTAATTTAGCGTAGTCACTTTATCATATTTTGATTGATTGATTAAAAGAAGGTTGAGTTAATTAATTAATTTAATTGATTATCGAGTTGATCAGCTAGCAACCTAGATGAATCAATTTAATTAACTAACTAACAGAGGTAAGAAAATTTAGACAAAAGAGAATTAAAGGAAAAGACGCTTACCTCATATGGCGAGCAACTACTAGTCTCAGACGGCAGGAGGCAGTTAGCTTTGGATGGCAAGCAACTGATGGTTTTAGATGACAGGTAACGACTAGCCTCAAATGGCGAGTGGCGACTAGCTTTGGATGGCAAGCGGCGGTTGGTTTTGGATAGAAGGTGGCGACTGGCTTTGGATGGCGGGCGGCAGCTCGCATTAGATGGTGGGCGGCTGAAATACCCTGAATTTCTATTTATTTTATAAAATTCTATTTTCGTACTGAAACGTATTATTTTATTATTTTTCTTATTAAAGTAAGAATTGGAATTATGTTTTACTAAATTATAAATATTCATACTATTTGAATACGTATTGTTAATGGTAATTTAATTTAAGTATTATATATGTATATTATTATGAAAATGTTAATATGGATTTTTGGAGAAATTATATTTTTGAGTATTAATAAAGGTATTAATTAATATTATAAGTTTAATTATAGTATTTTAATCGAAAGTTTGGATTTCTGTTATAATTACTATTATTATGAATAAATTGTATTAATTGAATTATTATTACTGTCCATAGTATTATTGTTATATATATATAAGTTTATGTTGTAAATTATTATTCTTAATATGTAAATTATGAATTGTTGTTATTATTATTATTATTATCATTATTATCATGTTATTAGTGTTATTATTATTATTATTATTATTACTATTGTTATTAATATTATTACTATTAGTATTATTATTATTAGTATATATATATATATAGAAAGAGGCAGCAGGCAGCCGAGAGAGAGAGAGAGAGATGAAGGAGAAGCAATTGCCTGCCATCAGACCGCCGTACGATCATCGAAATCTGACACGCGCTAGCCAGGAAGGTTCCTGAGGTGCTAACCAAGCCATCTACCGAGGATCGCCGTCGTCTGCCGTCGCCAGTCGCCGCACGCGCCGCCCAACGTCCGCCAGCAAAAACTTTCGAGCTAAATTTTGGCCAGTTCCGACATCCGTTCAAGGTGATTTTGGTACCATCGGACTCCTCTTTCTCTAAGCTTTAATTTGGTATATAAATTACTAATTTTGGATGATGTTGATTTTGATCGAACTCCGGTGATCGACCGGACTGCCGACGTAGGTTCCGACGAACCAGAAGAAACGAATTGTATTTTTGAATTCTACACGTTGAGACGAGTCCGTTGGTAGTGAGTTTGTGACGATTGGTTAATGTTCACATTTTTCGGTGAGCATTATCTATCGTAATTCGTGACAAAAGTTTATTCTAGTTAAGTGAGTCGTTTTTGTTCTAATGATATCGTTTGTTATTCAGAGTCAATGTATCTGACTTCTGTCGTCAAGGTCGCACTTCTGAGAGAAGTTAATCGGTCGTGTCATCAACTAGGTGAGTGATACTCACTAATGTATTATCCTACTTTCATTTACATCTGCATTTCTGTGTGTGTGTATATATATATATATATATATATATATGTATATGTATATTATGCACTACTACTGCATATATAAGCATGTAACATTTGACTATGAATGATAACTCTATATTCTGTGTTGCATTGTATTGTGATGTGGTTGATGAATGGAGGTTGGGAGGATGCATTACCACTTAGGAACTTTTGATATGACATTATGGATTTGTTATGATTATGGTTATGATTGGGATTATGATGGATTGAGAAGATGAGCTATGACTGGTGTATGCTGGCCAGGCTTGCTCAACACCAGAGCCGCTATCAGTCAGGTTAGGGCCGCCTGGTACAGACCAGTGCTGGCTGGGTCCATTAGACATAAGAGATGGATTATTGGATTCAGAGAGCCAGTATGAGAGGATCGGCTCCCTTTATTGAGTATTAGTGTGGTACTGTAGACCATATCCCATCCTTGCTTGATTATATGACTTGTTTGTTTCTATGACATAGTACATAGTATGTGCATTAGAGTCTATCTGTAGGATACCAATTTAATATATTAGCTGGTATCATTCACTGAGTCGAACGTTCATTCCTGTTTATCTTGTTGTTTTCAAGTCAGGAAATGACCTTGTGAAGAAATTATACTTGAGTAAACTGCCAATTTTCCTTCGGCAGTAGTTATTATTATTGGATATTAAGAATACATGTAATAGATGTATATTTGTAATTATAGCTCTACAACTCCGCAATGTTACATCTTGTATTTGTATTTTGTTTAATACTCAGATATATATCTTAAAGAGTTGAAATACGTTGTTAAGCAGAACTTTTGTAATTTACTACATTTTTGAGATAAATGAAATTAATGAGTTGTTGGCCCAATGAGATCTTTATTCTATGTTGTGATTCTTTTGGATCTGCTTAACCTATTTAGGCCCATAGCCCTTTTCAGTTTGGGCTTTCAGTTGTGTGTTTGGGGTTAGACTTACTACGGGCACTGGTAGCCACATGCATTTCCCGTATCCTAGTGCCGGTTACGTGTCCTCGGGTTTGGGGCGTGACAACGGCGGCTAGCCTCGGATTGAAAAACGAGTCTTGGGCAAAAGACTTGCCTTGAACAGGTAGGTAGAAAGCCTTTAACTAGTCGGGTAGAAATCAAGGAGAAACCTCCAAATTCGCTTTGCAAAGCAATGAGCAAATGCAAAGTGTTTTGCTTGAAGTAATGCTTTTCAAGCTCTTAAAGTTGGTGTTTTGAATTGTGGAGATGCCCTCTATATATAGGTGGAGATTTGAAGCATAAAAAACACTAATTTCCAATGTGAGAAGCAGAAACATGCTCGGTCGCACAAGCCTCTGCGACATCGCAGCGCTCTTTGCGGCAACCATGCTGGCTCATTCGCTTTTCTTGTTTTCACCCGGCCTCGCTCGTTTCTTGTCCATTTTTCACGATTCCAATTGCGTTGTACTCGTTACTCAATTCCAGATGATTTGAAAGGGTTCAAATGTTAAAAAGAAATGTTTTATTTTTCCATTTTGAGAGTTTTCGACCTCTGAAAGTTTATTCACCGAGTCTCAGTGCTTCTAAAGTTTGAACACATGCTGGAGGGTAAAAATTAAGGGTTCACAGACCCGGGTATAAGTTAGAAAATTCATCCCGCCCCATTAGGGTTAGATACTTGGTGGGGTGGGTAAAATTATCATCCCTATATAAAAAATAATATTATTTTTTTATTTTAGGTGGAATAGAAAATTTAAGTGTAAATTAGGGATTTTTTTAGTAGTTTTTTTTATAGGTTTTTAACAATAAAAATGGATAGATGAACTGATTTGTTGAAAAAAAATAACTAATTAGTTAGTTTCTCAAAAAGTAAAAACAAGTTAATTAATCAAGTCAAATTTCAAGAACAAAAATAATTTGTCATATTATTTTTGGCAATTTCTATTTTTAACATGTATTGATTGAAGGAATTAAAATACCTTTAAGTAAATCTATATAAAAAATAAATAAATATTTGATTGAGTCCCATTTATTTATTTTTCTCTTCATTCGTAAATCCAAAATTTTCGTATTTTATATAAATAAAAATTTATTTACAAAATTACATTTTTTATTTTATGAACTATATTATTGATCAATCTAAGATCAATGAGATGAAAGGTGAACTGGACTTGTTGATGATGGGCTTGTGTAATTGTACTTTGGTGATCCTACAAGATAGAAAATGATGTCAAAGAAAGTCATGCTTGTTACCTGGTGAAAACTCTTCGACGCTCAAGTTAGTGTTGAACTGGTTAGCAAAATGATCGAAGAGAAGAAATATATGTTCTCTGTGGCCAAAATATTTTAGAAAAAGAATGAAAGTGAAAGAGTGTAAAGTTCAAACCAATTAAAATTGAATATGTGGTTGATCTTTTATACCCCTGTAGCAGGGTCATTGCATTGATTAGTATCAATATCTAATTCTATACATTGCTTGTCAAGTTGTGTTAGGATAGGACCTCAGAAGTGTCAAAACAGTACGAGTTGTCTCTATGTAAATCTAGTCTTAGCAAGGTGTGCTCTTGTGCACCTAACATGGAGTGAGCAACGCTATGTCTAAGACATGGTAGCTATTGGTACATAGAGCATGAGAAGAGAGAAAAGTTTCTGATTTCTTGTTAGGAAAAGAATTGTTAATGCGCTATAGGGTTTGAGCCCTATGAAATGTGATTTTTTTTTATGAGAGAAGTTATTTCCAATAGGCTTTGCATGAGTTTAGCCTAATGAATTATAGTCACGTTTCATCTCTTATTAGTTATATTTAAGTAAAATTAAATATCATTTATAAATAATTTTTAAATTTAATAAAGATAAAGATTTATAAAAATTTAAATTAGCAAAAAACGTAAATGTATGATACAAATTTTTTTTTCAAATGGTAGGCTATAAACTCAAAACAAATTTGATATTTAACATCGAAATAAGAGAATTTATTTATTAATTAAATATAATTTGTATTGATTTATTTCAAACAAAAGTAAATTTGAAGTAATTATAAGGATTTATTTTTTACGATTTGGCGTTAAATAAATGACTTATTTTTTTTTATTTGGCCTAAAATAAATGGCACGAGGCTATTCATGTCGTTTTCCAAAAACGATAGTCGTCGGTATCCACCTGGAATCTCTGACCAAGGACCATACACGTGGTCTTCTTCTATTATCTCTTTTCCGGTTTTCCCCAAAGACAAAAACAGAGACGTAAAGAGGCATCAAAAGCTGTGTGGCGAGCTACGACTCCGAATTCCGATGGCTTCGCAGTCAGTGTTTTCGTTGTCTCCGGCAATCAAACCATCATATTCCACCTCGCCGGGCAAAATCTCATCGGCGATTGCTCTTCCAGTTGTGAACTCTCGTTCTCGCTCCCTCTCCTTCCCTCGGCGTACTACCATCGCAGGTAACCTGGCTTTTAGAGTCAAGTTCAACTCCACAAGAACTTCCTCCATCCGCTGCGGTATTAATCTTCATCTTCTATAATTTCTCGTTATTTACCAAAACTGAACCAGATCTACTGAAAAAGAAACTGAATTTTTCAAGTTTTTGTTAATTTGTTGAAGTGATTTGTACAGAAAAGCAGAATTAATTTGGTGATAATTTATGGTTTCAGCGTTGTCTCCTGAACTGAAGAGTACGTTAGATAAAGTTGTTACATCGCAAAAAGTTGTGCTTTTTATGAAGGGAACTAAGGAGTTTCCTCAGTGTGGATTTTCAAACACTGTAGTGCAAATATTGAATTCTTTCAATGTTCCTTATGAAACAATTAACATTTTGGAGAATGAAGTTTTGCGTCAAGGATTGAAGGAGTATTCTAGTTGGCCGACCTTTCCTCAACTTTACATTGATGGGGAATTTTTTGGTGGCTGTGATATCACTGTTGGTAAGTTCAGTTTTTTGTTGCGATTTTTTTTTTTCATTATGCTGGATATTGTTACTGCCCATTTGGAATTTTTCTTTATTGCATTGAAAGTTTTATGCACGTATAGTTTTGCTTCCTTTGTACAGACATAGTAGTTGGGTTTTAACTTTATAGGTATTTAGATCATTGTCACCGATGCATTCGTTGTTTTTACTTTTTTGCCAATCAAGGCTCCATTTTTTGTCAGAAATTTGTGCATTATGGAGAATTTCAGTGTGTTGCTGAAGTGTCAACAAGGACTGTTTAGTGTCTGTCGGATGGTTGGGCAGTGTAGCACCTGTAAGCTAGCACTGCACCAAGACTTGCTGCATTCTTGGTTCGTTCTGTGATTCTATCTTGAATCTTGTTGGTACAAACTGCAAAATATGATTCTGTGTTGATCAACTAGATAAGTTTCTGCTTATGGTGATTATTTCTCCAAGATGAGAAAGAATATTGTTTTAAGAAAATATGAGTGGAATGTGAAATTGTAAGTGTTCATATTCTGTTTAATTAATGACGGTTCCTCCCCAGGGCAAAAAAAAAAAAAAAAAAAAAAGGCTTGTTGATGCTTTGAACTACTTGACTTGGGTTTTCTTAGGTTACACAATCTGTCTTAATAACTCTTTCAAAGTAGAAATGTTAATTGTGATTACCACTTTAGATTTGCTTGACTTGGTGCACTTGGGAGGAATCCCAAGCAGGCTTTGAGTTCAAAAATCAAGCTTTTTCTCCAAGAGCCTGAAAAAAGAACTATAAATGTGAATTTTCTTTGCTTGTAGTTTTACCCAATCTGATGGATATTTGTCCCCGTATATTCCTAATGGGGCTGATAAATCCTGCATTAAGATGCAAGATGGGTAATGGATAAATGAATATCTATTCCATATTTCCATTATATATTATAATGCTATATTGTATATTTTGATAATTGAAGATTTCTTACTGCATGCTTTAATGTTTAAACATTTTCCCTCTCTTTGTTATGAGTTATTATCACTATCTAATTGTAGAACGTGGTGAATAATTGTGGTCATATTAATGGTCTTTTTTTCTGTGACCAATCAAACCGAAGTTTGTCATTATACAACTTCAAGGTTTAATCAAGTTAAAATATGTTGGCCATTTGCTATATGTGTATTCAAACTTGCCTGTAATATATCAAAAATTTGTATGAATTATTTTTATGCTAGCAAACTTGGGTGCGTGTAGAGAGCGAGCGAGAAAGAGAGCAAACAATACCCCTACTTTTAATTTTCCTGTGAACAAACTTTGAAGTGATATCAATGGCATGAGATTAGAGAGAGCTTTTAGTTGAGCACCAAAACTCTAGAGCTCTTTTTGGAGTTGAAAGGACACATAAATTATGTACTAGTCGGTCCATTCCTAATTATGTGAGATATCTGAACGCACGAGTGAAACATATTTGGTACCCAGAAATTATGTGCTAGCTTATCTAGTACTGTACTTAGATGAGGGTTAATTACAAAAAATGCCCCTCAGGTTTTCCTATACTTTGTGGTCCCTGCTTGTTTTAAGATTAGCGATTTTAGTCTCTATACTACAATCATCCAAAAATATAAGATTTTGAGCGACTCAATTGTTTTAAAAATTTAATTATTTAGGTACTAAACTGCTTGATTTTAAAATTTTAAAGTCTAAAGTGTAATGTAATTTAAAATGTTAACAGATTAAATTGTGGTGAAAAATTCATAAGTTTGTAAAAAAAGACTAAAGTGTTGTGTCATTTGTAAACCTTAGGGACTAGGATTGTTAATTTTGAAACAAGAAGGACCAAAGGATATTTTGATTAATCCTTTAGATAAACATTTCTATTCATTCCAAACTGAAACCTTTTGAAGTTGATTAGATATTGGGAAATATTATTCTCCTTTTGTGTCATGCTATTAGTTTGTGGGCTGAAAATCAAAGGTTCTATTCGGAAAATATTTAGCAAGTTTTTGACATTCTTTTTCATTTTAAGGGAATTAAGTTTGCTGCATCTTCTTGATAATGTTAAGGCTTAAAGCTTCATTCATAGATGAGGCTCTCCATAGGAGTGCGAAGCATGACATTAGATTACATTAAGATTTTTTGACTTAAAGCCTAATATTTTAGTTGTTTATGTTTTGATTTTGGACTGAATATATTTGTTTTTCAGATGCATATAAGAGTGGGGAATTGCAAGAATTGCTGGAGAGGGCGATGTGCTCATGAATCTCAGTTATGGAAGGTTCTACCCATTGACTTACTTGATAATCTGGACTGTGATTGAATAGTTAGTTGTTTGTCAACTTATTAAGTTCACATTGAAAGTAGCAACTAAGATTATTTACCATATTTATGGGGTGTTTGTTTCAATAATGGAGGATTTGCACTTGTAGCTGGTGGACCTCCACTGTCTGTATTTTAGGTATCGTCTTCCTGCAGAGAATCTCCTCAAAATTCTGAAACAATGCCTGTTGATGTATAAGATCAAATACTATCCAAAATCTCATAAATTTACATGTCAAAGTATGGAATAAAACAATGATTAGGTACCTCTCTTTGAATTTATATCTGTATACAAACGTGAATTGAACTCGATTTTCGCGTTGCCCATTATCATCACTCCCACTACAGTGGGAAGGTATTTCCTACATTGGTTAGGGTAACTTTCATGGTAATAACCTGAAAAATCATCAACTCGTTACTTTTTTGTCAAGTGCTGCGTTTGTTGAAGGACAAATTGGTTTTCTCCGCATGTTAGCACACTGTTGCGATGCAACAAAGTTGAGATTTCTCTCTGCGAGTCATGACTAATAATATGCTGGTCATCAGGCTTGGCCATATAGATAATCATTTGTGTAAATACGTGGGCATGCGAGCGAGTGAGCTGATGTAAATATTTTTTTGTAGTACTCGAGAGTACCGGATAGGAAAAAAAGAACAATACGTATGGGCTGTCTGTCTGTTATACCGGATGTCGTTATGATTGTCTAGTCCATAGATGTTGTCTATGTAAGAACTTATTCCTGGGGCGTGTTGTTGCCTGCAGTGGATTTTTTTTTTTCCTCTCCTGCAAAACTAAGTCAAACTAATCAAGGAAGTGTATTGCTTGTTAATGGAAGCGTCCTCTGTCAAGGCAAAAGAGTCGTAGCCTTGTCGGTGATGTCTAATAGGCAAGAATCAAGATATTAATAACATTAGATAATGGAATGATTTCGACTCTCGAGGAGCAGTTCTTTGATGGATTTGGTCCATTATAGTTGAACTGGCAATCCTCAGCTTTGCCATGGCCAGCCAAGTGTCTTATAGAAAGGTAGAAAGGCTCAAGTGAGTAGCTAAGTGCTCTTTGGATAGTGCAGGGGAGGATGGACACGAGCGATAGTAATCAACATTTTCTTGTATTTTTCAGAGAGTATGCACAGAAGGTCTTATAAAAAGATAATATATATTTTCTCCATTATGAAAAAATAATCATTAAAAAGTTAATTTTATACATAAATAAGTGATCATTTAGCAATCCAATAAAAAAAATGGTAAAATAGTTAATTTGCCATTCTTTTTTTTAAGTATGAGAAATATTTCTTTAATTTATATTGCAATTAATAGGGGTATTTTGGACAATTTATGATAAAGTTATTATTATCTTAAAAATGGTGATTTTATCTTAATGGCCACTTTTTTCAAAGTGGATGAAGTATTTATATTCATCTAACATCATAATTGTCTTGTATGGTTAATAAGTTTCAGAATGGAGGGAGTATTTATGTTCATCTAACATCATAATTGTCTTGTATGGTTAATAAGTTTGAGCTAATTATTATGTAGTTATGTGCTCACTTTTAATTTTATTTTTATCACTAGATTAAGACACCAATAATTTATACCAATTATTAGTAGAACATAGCAGCAAATCCTTATAAATATTAATTACTGATCAAGTAGTGCCTTCTTTCAATTAAATAAGGCAACATTTGGTTAACTTGTTATGGTTGTTCCTTTTGTTGTTTTCCCCCTTTTTTCTCATTGTATTTTATAATAATAATAATAATAGTTTGAGCTAAATTAATGAAGCTTAATTTTTCTCTCAACCAACTATTTTAAAAGAAGCATTTGATGTTAAAAAAAAAAATTTGATAAAAAAGAATAATAATAAAAACCAACAAATAACATTGATGTAATAAGAGAAATTGTGTTTTACAAGGGGTAAATCAACATACATAGAAGAGCATGAAAGCTTTTGTAATTTGATTAAACCAACATTTATATGTTAGGTGCTTCGTCTATATATACCACCATTTAGTTGCAGACTTTCCCGTCCAAGGTTTTTAAAATAAACAGGACAAGGAAAGTCATTTTGCATGCACAAGTTCTCAATTTTTAAAACCAGCCGCCAATTTTTCCCTCAAGTTTTTCCTCAAGATTTTGCCAGATGGTGCCTTTGGAATGGCTTCTATGAAAAATACTTTGCTTATTCTTTTGTAAAACACCACCTGCATAATCATGTGGCAATTTACTCTGTTAAATATCAATCATAAATACAATAAAACAAAAAAGTGACCCTAAATAAATTGCTACTTAAACAGCTATTCAATGTATAAATTCTTATAGCCCAGTGGTCGAATACCACCTTCACAGCGCAGGAGGTCAGGAGTTCTACCAATAATAATTATGTAAAGAAAAGGTAATCTACATAGAATATAATTTGACATGAGTATTTGTATCATCTTGAGGATAAAATTTATTACCTGCTTGGAAACATACTGCTTAATTTCATCCTCAGTAATTTGGGACTTTCCTGATGTGACTACAAATGCAATTGGGACTTCTCCAGCACCTTCATCTTTCAGTCTGAAAATTGAAACAATTGAGCATATTAAGTTCTATATATATATTGAAATGTGCACGGCTAGAAAAATTACAGAACATAAAAAATTGACACATACCCAACTACAGCAGCATCAGAAATAGCAGGATGGGCTAGAAGCAAGGCTTCAATTTCGGCCGGAGCAACTTGAAACCCTTTGTACTTGATTATTTCCTTCAATCTATCAACAATGAAGAGCTCATCATCATCATCAATGTAGCCAATATCTCCTGTGTGTAACCATCCTTGTTTGTCTATGGTTCTTGATGTGGCTTCAGGGTCATTAAGATATCCTAAAAAATATAGATACAAGAGCTTCCATGTTAAGTTCATTTCATTATTATCAATTATTATTATTAATTTTTTTGTGGATTCTTCTTATATTTGACTATTCTATTATATATTAAATTAGTATTATATCATACTAAATATTATAATTTGACTGTTCTAAAATAAAATTCTTCTCAACAATAGTTGAAATTTTATAATATGTTAGGTACGTAATATATATTCCCTCCGTTCCAAAAAATTATTCACTATTCATTTTTAGAATGCCTTAAAACACTTATTCTCTCTAAAAATAAATATAAGTATTTATCTATTTTATCCTTATTAATTAAAAACCGTGTATTATCAAAATTAATAATAAATATAGTAATAAAATAATAAAATTTATGAGTTGATAAGTAATTAATAATATTTTTTTTAAATTATGTAAGAAAAAAAAGTGAACCATCTGTTTGGTTAAAAGGAATATTTATTAGTCTACTACTTATGAGAAAACTTTTATTTATTAGGTATGCCAAGAATACATCTCCTAACTAATAAATAAATAAATGGTCCCCCAACCAAATCATGTGGGTACAAATTTTTTTCTTTCCTTAAAAAAATTAATGCAATTGGCATTACCTAACCTTTCAACTTATAATAAATTAACTATTTATATATGTATATAATCCAAAGCACATTCATGACACAATTTCAGTAATTATTAAATATTATACCATATCAATTGAGAATAATTATTAACAAGAACAAAATTTATTAAAATTAAATTAAAATTGCACAAGTTGCAATTAATTGCTTTTAGTAGTAGATGAATTGAATTTTTGAGATAAAAATTTATTAATTAATTTATACCTTTCATGATTTGATCTCCTCTAATGCAAATTTCTCCTGGTTGGTTTCTAGGAAGTGACTCTCCAGTTTCAGGGTCAACAATCTTCATCTCTGCATTTCTCACTACAGTCCCACATGCTCCTGCTTTTATGTCAAATGGCTCCTTTGCAAATGCCAAGCACATTGCTAGCACAGGCCCTGCCTCTGTCATTCCATATCCCTGTAAAAATTATACCATTATTATTGTTATGTATAAAATATTAATGGGAAGATATTGATACTGAAATTTGAAATTTTTTACGTATAAGACAGACATTCAATTACTAGATTATTAACTTGACAGTCCTAAATTTTTTACATTCTTGTCATATGATTTGGTTGAAGGAA
Organism: Reutealis trisperma; assembly: GCA_947687605.1. Lineage (NCBI taxonomy): Eukaryota > Viridiplantae > Streptophyta > Magnoliopsida > Malpighiales > Euphorbiaceae > Reutealis > Reutealis trisperma. The sequence continues at coordinate 207,079 of CANTUT010000242.1, read as the reverse complement.
TTCTTTTATATGAATTGTGAAACCTAAAAAGTGGAAGAACTAAATAAATAGTTCTGTTCATTAATTTTCAATTCAACTATTATAGTAGTAGTTGAATGATTGAATAAGTATTTTGATTATAACGTAACAAGAATTCAAATTGAATCCGTATATTGATTATAACGTAACAAAAATTCAAATCTTAGTATATTAATAAGGCGATATCATAACATAGTTTTTATGAATTGTATTATTAATTAGATAAACCTCACTCCAGAATTATGATAACATATGATAGCAACATTACTTGTGCTCCTAACAAATGTGATTAGCCCCACAAGAAATCCCCACAGCCAATTGATTTACTTCTCTTGCTTCAAACAATAGTTTTTGGGTGGGTGGGGGGATGGAAAGAAGAAACTAAAAGGAAAGAAGAAAATAAAGTTTGGCCAACATACCAAATTGTTTCTTTAATAACTAATTAATTAATATAGAAGCTTTACTTTGCAACAATCTTCTCAAATGATATTGCTTATGATTAAAATTAATTACATATTGCTTATGATTAAAATTAATTACTGTTTTTTGAATTGATATTTACCTTCTAATTTGAGTATTAATTAAGTAATAGACAAGGGACAAGTGGGTAGGTAAGTAAGTCTTCTAAACTTAGTGCTTTTATTACACATAAAAGAATGGAGCAATTGCTTGCTTAGGTGGATCAGATCTTCACCTAAAAATTTTAGCATATAATAAAAGACTTGATAATAATAATAATTATTGATATATGAAGGCTATATTAAATGGTCATTCTTTTTTTTGTAAGAACGGGAGAATCGAATTTAAGTCTATTTCTTAAGTCATATATATATTTAGTATTAGGCTATGTCTTGGTGTACATATTAACTGGTCAATCTTATTTACGCACGTAACAATAAGAAAGTGGAGAATTTTAGCTTAGTTATTCTTTTTAATTAGCATATAAAATTTTTTATTTTGCAAGTTTGGATATATACAAGATATAACTTGGAAGTTTTTGGTTTATATATAGAAAATTATTTAAAGAGGAATGGAGTTGTCGTCTTATTATAAAATAGACACTCCACCATTAAAGTATTAATCAAATAGTATTAAAATCTTTTTTCCAGCATGGTAAAAGCATAAGTACGAGTCTAATGAATTAGATGAGAAAAAACAGGGGAACATACCTGACCAAGAACAGCTTGAGGAAACTTGGATCGTACAGTATCTTCAAGGTCTTTTCCGAGCGGAGCGGCACCGGACTTGAGCATCCGAATAGACGACAGGTCATATTTTTCGGTGTCGGGTGACTTAGCAATAGCCAAAACAATAGGTGGAACAATAGGAGCAATAGTAACCTTGTATCTCTGTATCAATTCTAACAGAGCACCGATCTCAAACTTTGGCATAATCAAAATGGCAGCCCCAACTCGCAACCCACAAAGCATAATCGAATTCAGAGCATAAATATGAAACATCGGCAAAACACATAAAATCACATCTTCACTATGAAAATACAAATTGGGATTTTCTCCATCAACTTGTTGTGCCACACTAGTAACTAATCCTTTATGAGTTAACATAACCCCTTTTGGCAATCCAGTCGTCCCTGATGAATAAGGAAGAGCCACCACATCCTCAGAGCTAATTTCAATTTCCGGCAAGTCTTTCTCATCAGCCTCTGTTAGCTCTGAGAAATGTAAACACCCTTCTGGAGCAGTGTCTATGCATAACACCTTTATATTATTCTCATTTGCTAAATCTTTAACTTTCTCTGCATACACAGATTGTGTGATTATGAGTTTTGAATTGGAAGCCTTAACTTGTTTGGCAATTTCTGCAGGGGTAAAGAAAGGATTTGCAGCAGTAGCAATGGCACCACGAAATGAAGCTCCAAGAAAGGAAAGAACGAATTGGGGAGAATTATGAAGTAAAAGCATAATAACTTCGCCTTGTTTAACGCCAAGTTTGTTAAGCCCAGAAGCAACTCTGCGAGCAGTGAGCTCAACCTCTGCATAAGTATAGATATCCCCAGTGACACCATTGATCAAACAGGGGCGCGATGAGTAATTAGAAATGTTTTCAAATATGTAAGAATGTAAAGGAAGGTGATTGGGGATGTAAATGTCAGGAAGCTTAGAGCGAAATGTGATTTCTTGCGGTTGTTGCTTTAATGGGGTCTCCATTGTTGTAATGAGAATTTGCAGAGAGATGAAGAAGAAGAAGAAAAACGGAGAGATTTGATGTTCTTGAGGGACTCTTTTTTATTGTTTTGAAAGTTTTGGAGTTCCCTCTGAGAAGAGGAGGAGAGGCAATGGGTCTGATATAGGGACGTTTGGTTGGTGAAAGGATAAAAGGGGAAATTAGGGAAATGGTAGAGGGTAAAATAAGAAAAGAGGAAAAGATTGAAAAAGAATTGAATAGAAGAGTGGGTTTGGTAATTAGGGAAGGGTGATGTATTGTGGAGTTGGGTTGGTGAGAAAGGATTGGCATTGCCTTTGGGGGTTGGTTGTGGGGTCCAAAAGGGTTGGTTGTGTAAAGAATTGGGAGGTTGACTCTTTGCAAGAGAAAACCCAATAATATAATTAAATATAATTTTTAACATAATATTTACATTAAAAATATATTTAATTATATTAAACTATAGCCTTAACATTTTCATATATGTAACTCATTATTTGTATTGAAAAGAGAGAGAGATGTTTTTTTTTTTTAAAGAATAAATATTTTAAATTATTATTTTTGGATTTGTTTTTGTTTTTTTTTTTCAACTTGTCTTTTTATTTTACCTACCACCGGTCCATTTTTTGTTGGGCAAAATTGTCAGCTGGTTGGACTGCTGCCCTTCACCTACTACACGAATGGCTAACGTAACAGGGTTTTTTGTTAAGCCCAATTTTTCATAGATTTTGTATACTTTTCAATTTTTCACGCTCAGTTTTTTGGCTCGATAGCCCAATCCAAGTAATTGGTAGATGTGTAAATGACTCAAACTGTTCATAAGTAATATAATATTTAATTTGATAAAAATTTATTTATATTTGAATTTTTTTTATAAATAAATCAAATTTAAATTTTATTTTATAATTCAGTAAATAAATGAGTTAAATTTAAGCAAAATTATATTTATGAACTGCTTGATTAATAGGCTTATAAACAGTTTTATTATTATTATGATTAATTTTAGCATTTTAAAAAATATATTTTGATACTCGTATAAACTTGTTATTAATTCAAATTGACTAAAATATATATATTCTTGATTAACATGACATATTATTTCAATATTATATAAAATATATTTTTTATTAATTAATATAATTCTCAATTTTATGATAGCATTTTTTTACTAATTGAATTTTTTTACTAATCGAATGTTTTTACTTTTATATTAGTTTTAAATATTTTTATTATAGTTGTTTTATTATAAATAAATATTTAAAAAGTTGAGTATTTTGATAAATTATAAATAAATTTTGTAATGAGTCGAGGTCGAATTTAGCTCGATTATAATTTATTAACTCGAGCTTGGCTCGAGTTTACGTGAGCCAACGTTAAACATAATTTTAAAACTCAATCCAAAACTCGATCTGACTCGACTTATTTACGCCCCTAGTAATTGAAAATGAAATAGATTGATTTCATTTGTTATTATCAACTTATAGTAATATACACTCTAGTTTTGCATGCCAATATATAGCTTAATAATAAGTACATATACAATATGAATAATAGATTCAAATTCGATTTCTCCTTATTCACTAAAAAAAAAAAACTCTAGTTTCTCATTTTCGTTTTTAAATTTTAATAATGCTAATGTTATTAATTTCTAATTTTGATTGAATTTATTTACTTCACTAAAAAAAAAAAACCTATATTTAGATGGTATAATTTTTATTTAAAAAATATTAAAAATACTTTGACAGATTCCAAGTTAATATTTTTGACTTAAAATTAATTGGAATTAAACACTAGTGATATTAATATTATTAAAAAAAAAATTAAAATGTAAGTATTTTTATGTTTGAGATTGAAATTAAGAAATAATATTAATAATGAGTGTTATTAATAAATTGAGAAACAACAAAGTGAAACCAATTTAAAATAAAATTAATTAAGAATTACAAGTTTTTAATTTTTGTATTTTTTCTTTCGTAATCATGTAATATTATGATTTAATATTCTTTAAAAAAAGAAAAAATAAGTATCTACTTTGTTCATTTTTTTTTCTTATTGATAAAAAAAATGATTTAATTTTCTTAAATATCTCCTTTGTTCATTTTATTTAAAAAAAAAAACTACTTTGTAATATAAGAATAAAAAAGTTAAATAATAATACTTTCTTTCATTATAATAAAAGGAAACATACTGAAAAGAAGAGCATGAGAATTTTAGTATGTCAAAATAAAAAGAAAATAATTAATTTTCAAAATTATACTAAATTTTTTTTTAATACACTTAAAAAGAAATATATATTTACATCAAAATTAGAAAAAATTACTAAATTTATCAAAAATAATTTAAACTTTAATCAACAAAATGAGAAATAATTAAAGGTGAATTCAGGTTTTTTTTTTTTTCTTCCTTCTAAAAATTCATATAGGAACAAAGCTGTCACTTGTCCGTGGTTGGTGTGTGGAATTCATGAATCTGTTTCTTGGATAAAAAATAGTTGAATTCTTTAATGAATTTCCAACTGTGATTGATTTTAGTGGCTAGCCGCACTCTCAAGTTTTAAACATTGCTCAATATGATTAAAAAATTAAAATAAATTACTCTGGTCCAAACGTGTATAAAAATTTATGTGCTTCTCTTATTAAAATGTGCCAATGTAGTTCTTTTGTCTTTTGAAAAGGAAAATATTATTACTTAATTAAGAAATTGATACATCATGGGAAATAAGCCTATTCAATCAAGATGGAAGCCCATTGCAAACACAAGGGCTAACATGTAAATAAGATAATTTTATCATAGCATTAACTACCTCGTTTGCTTGCCTCTTAACAAGAGATTTAATATTAATTCGTTGTTTTAATAAAAAAAATATAATAAAAAATAGGGATCTCAAAACTCAAAATCATCATATACTTTCTTTTACTATCACCCAAAAATAGACACAAAATTTAAAGTGAATAAAGGTGAGAGATAACAATGTTTTCATGAATATTTAATTTATTATGATCTTCAATATGAATGTCCAATCTAATTTTTTCTTTTAATTTCTAAATCTTTTCCCAAAAAAATAATTACCATATGATTTGTTCCCATAATTAAGTTTGAAAAGATAGCAAAATATAATATCTTTTGGTATATTATACTCAAACAAACTATTATAACAATTGAACTATTTAGAAACGAGTTTATGTCTTTATGATTTAAATGATATACATGATTTTTAGATTGACAAATACCTTTTTGCTAAAATATTCACCGAAGCTTCTCTCTATTATTAACATCATATTCATATATACTTTTTCTTGAACATAAGTCAATAGAAAATTCATTTAAATTAATATCTGAGTCGAAAGAGAATAGAAATACTTGTTGAATTAAAACTTTTTTTGACAAATAAAGGTCGAATTTGAGCATATATTTGTAAAATTTTGATTACTCTCTTAACTGTTCCAAAATATTTCTCAATTTCTAAAATAATAAATTTTAACACTAAAATTATTATCTAGAAAAATGAAGACCACCAATAGGTGAACCACATTTGACATTTTAAACTCAATTATTAAAGACCAAAGAAGAAAATTATGCTATTTAAAAATTTATTACCCACTTTTCCTTTAAATCCTACGTTTTTCTTCATCTTAAATTAACTAGTATAAAATTTAAATTAACTAACATAAAACTTAGATTAAATAGGGCAAAGATGAGAAAATGAGTATTTACCTTAAAAATTTCTTTCACTTCTCATTGGTCTTCCTTTTCTTGTCTTTTTTTTTTCTTTTTTTATTTGTTTATTACGGTGGCCAATGACCAAAATGTTATATATATATATATGCACCTAATGGATATATATGTATATATGCATCTAGTGACCGAATTTGAGTGGTACATCAGCACCAACTCACAGCCTGTGCCAATGTAGTTTTAGTAAAGAAATTTTTTTCTTTCAAAAAATTATCATATTAAAGAATATTCTGTTCAATTTGCAAGACAAAGGGTTGTTAGAATAAAAACAAATTATTATTATTATTTTTAGAATGTAAAACAAATTATATTTTCAAATGAATTAGTAAACATCTCAAATCTCGTTAAGGAGATGTATGGCTTTTACAAATTTATATTCTTTCCCTTCTCACTCTTTAATTATTGTTATTTTTATTTATTAGCTTCGATTAAGATTCGAATTTAAAATTTTATAATTTTATAAATAATTTTAATATCACTTAATAAAAGAAATTAACTACTTTTAGTATTATATAGCGAGTTCACTACTAATTAATTATATTCCAATTAAACTAAATCCACTTCTTGATGTCGTCTTCTTCTCCTTTAGATTCCAAAACTCTATATATATATTGGTATATAATTTATAAAGAAAATGTTTGTTTCAATGTTAGATCTGGATCTAGCAGAAAAAGCTTAATTTGAATGAGGAGAAATATTATTACTTACGTATTTTTATTTCATATACTTAAATTAATAGATGAAAGTGTTTAATTAATGTAATTTATATGTCTTTTTTTTGTAAAAAAAAATTTAATTAAGTGTTCAAATTACACGCTTTTACATTCTTTTTAACATACAAAAAACAATTATTGTATTAACCTTGTCATGAGTGTAATGAAAATATTTTTACCGATTAAAAAAGATAGAAAAAGCTAAATATATTGATATTCAATTGAGTCAAAAGTTAGTATTATTAAGTCACAAGAATAGAAATGGCAAAATTTAATTCGTGGTAATAAAAAATCTGATCTTTCCAAACTTGAAGGAAAATCTTTGCCTTGTCTATGATCCCCCTCACCCCATCCTATTCCGATCCTCGTTTTGATTGTATAAAATATATATATATATATATATATATATATATATATATATTTATATATATATTCTCATGTGAAAATGATAATAATGCGTGACGAAACAAATTTTAAGATTTTCATCACTATCCCATTAAAAGTAGAGGCAAAAGAGGGACGGAATAAATTGGGTTCGAGATAAATACAGGGTGGGGATGAGAATTTCTATTTATGTTTATATATATATATATATATATATATATATATATATATATGGGTTTTTATTCATAATTTGGCCAAAACATAAGTCCATAAATAATGTAGTAGGGAATATATTCATTTATCATTTCTTATATCTTTTGGGGGGAAATGACTGTCAACCTTTAGAGTTACTTTTTTTTTTCTTAAGCTATTTTTTAGGTATTCATAAAATTATCAATGAAAAAATTAGAATTAATATTTAAATATTTAAATTCTTATACTGTGACGCAAGCATTTGATAGCTTGATATCAGTATAATAATAATAATAATAATAATAATAATAATAATAATGCATTTTCTTTAGATAAGTTTAGAAATCCAAATTAATTTTATAAAAATATTATTTAATTGAATCCTATTTTATACATTCAGTAGTTTGGAAACTATATCATTAATATAATTTGATTTTTTAAATAACAATTTAAAAAAATAAAATCATGCCAAAGTAATAGTATAATTTTATTAATAGTTCACTTCATTTAAAGAAATTTAATATTTAAAATATAAAATATTCTTATTTAAATTTATGTATTTTATAAAAAATAAAAAATAAAAAATGTATATTTATTTTGTCTTTCAGTAATTTTAAATAATAAAAAATTTAAATAAGTTTTATGACTTTAAAACACATTATTTTTTTTATAAAATAATTTGAATTAATTGTTAATTTATTTTTATTTGCTTTTTAGTGGGGAGTTTGTTTATAAAAATATAGTATTGCAGTTGTTCTCTGACCATAGAGGCATATAGAGACCTTCCAGTTTGACCACGTTTTGGTTCTGGGTCTTTTATAAACTTCTTCAGTCTTCCTAATCAAACTAACGACCTTGGACTTTGAAGATACTGATTTGACTTTCAAAATAGGGCCAAAAAAAAAAAAAAAAACTATTATCATGAATTACAAATTAATTATAATAAAAAACTATTATTATCATTATTATGATACTGATTTAATTTAAAAAAATTTTAATTGAGATCTATATAAATATAATAATATGTATTTTTTGAAAAATATATAAATTTTGATATAATGATAGTTTTCTCTTATAATTTTTAATAATGTTAAATTATAAATAAAATAATATTATATCACATATTAAAATTATGAATTAAAAAATTATAATTTATATATAGATGGAGGTCCACAAAACAGGAGTGTACTCTCCATCTTGTCTTCTATAAATAAAAAATTAATAAATTTTGCCCCTAATAATTTTCACCAATTAAAATCTTTATAAATTTAGTTTTATAATAAACAATTTTCATCTTGTAAATTATAGGTGAGTTTATAAAAATTATAAATTGTATACTTATGTTATATTATAATTTCCTATATAATAACTACAATTTAATAAAAATTTAATTTTTTATATTTATATTTAATTTAGAAAACTAAACTTTTATAAAAAAAAGAACCTATTATATAGTGTTATTATGCTTTTTCATGGAAAATATATATAAATGTAATTATAATTAAAAGATTTTATTAGAAAATATATTGAGAATAAAATTTTTAAATAAATTAAATTAAATTAAATTATAATCCATAAAGAGCATATAAACCACTAGTTTAATAAAAATTTAAAATTATATGAAATCTATAATGCTATGAAGTCTCAGAAAGTTACTGTTTCAGTGAACAAAATTTATGAAGAAAGGTTGATTAGTTGGAAAAAGCCTCAAGCCAGTTGGTGTTACCTTAACACGGATAGTTGTTGTAAGAGTCCATATATACAGGCGGGTGGAGGAGGAGTGATACGTGACATCAATGGAAAATGGCGCTCTAGTTTTATGGCTATACAAGTTTTAAATACTTTTTTTTTTTTTACCTTTTATTACTGTCTACTCCATTCTCATAATGACATATAAACTATATTAAATTTTATAAATATACATTATGAAAAGTGCTAAATTTTATTTTTTTATATTCTCTTATTTTTTCTTTTTTATTATGATGACATATAAATTAAATTTGTAAATAATATATATTTATAAAATTTAATACAGATTACGTGTTAGCCAAACAAATATAAACAATCTAATATGTTTTTTTTTTAATATAACATCCAGAAATACAAAGATAATTTGTTCACAAATACAAATATAACATACAGAAATACAAATATAATATGTTCACAAATACAAATATAACATCCAGAAATATGTTTTTTTTTTTAGCCAAATAGGTTTATTTTACATATTTTGGTATAAACTAATTAAGCATCCCCACAGCCGGAAGACGTGGCTTAATTTCTCTTCTCCGCCGCTAGATCGCCCTTGCTAATATCAAAGCTGGCTTGACCTTAACTTGAATTATCGGTTGAGAGCTCTCTGCCTCTGCCACTGCCTTCTTTCGCTTTTCTTGATTCTTGATAGGGTTTGTAGTTTCTTCATTCCTGCATCCAAAAGTAATTACTAATGGATTAAATTAAAGACTCAAAAGATTGGTAATTAGATATATTATAACAATATATGCAATACAAAGTCTAATTGTATGTATATATTGATATACCTGTATTTGTAATGATTTGCATTTTCTTGCTCTTCATCTTCCTTCTGCTCTGTTTTCTCAAAATCTTCCTTCTTCTCATTTTTTGCTTCAAGAATTGTTCTGATTTGCTCCTTGTAAAATTGCTCTAAAGATTCCACCTTAAGAAATACATTGTCATATATGGTCAGTTAAATATTAGCTATTAGGCGTTATTTGAATAGAATAGTGCGATGCCTTTGCTTACTATGACATAAATTGATTTGTATTTGGCAAGAATTAACTGTACATACCTCTTCCATATTCTGCTCATCCTGTTCACTGGCTTTACGTCTCAAAATATCCATATCCCTGGTTAACATTTGCATCTTCTCCCTCAACATTGTATTGGATTCTTCAAGCTCTTGAACCTGCCTTTGCTGCTCAGCGACTCTGTTCTTCAACAAGAGTAGCTGATGATTATCTTCAGTCATTTGCCTGATTCTGTTCACCACCATTTCTTGGTACGACCTCACCTCATATTTCAGCTTAGGCTTACCTAATCAATAATGCATAAAGTCAGTTGCATAATTAATCAACATAAATATTCTTTATGCCCTGTTTGGTATAAATGAATTCCACTTAAGTTCTGTAAAATTCAATTGAAATTTCACAGTTCTTTGTAAAATATGAATGGAAATTCATAATTCAATTTATTCCAAACATGGGGTTAAATTTTATTTATTTTATTTATATGTGAATCATATACATATGTACCTTTAAAATACTGCTTGTTGAAGATCTCCAAATCTTCTTTTGTTGCGAAGTAACCATAAAGTTGGCGCTCTCCAGTGGGTAAGGTGTAGACCGGCCGTTTAATCCAAGAGTCTCTACCTGTTCCTTCCATTGTAAAATGCGCGTGCAGACGTTCTGCTTCTAAAAAACCCTTGGCTGAGCTTTCGAAAATCAAGATACTGAACCCAGAATGTCCCTTCCAATTGTAAGGCTGTTGAACTTTGACAATGCCATCATATGAGCTGAACATGTCCAGCAGCTCTTGATTTGTCATCCCTATCCACTGAAATCCACAATTCGATCACTATATTAGTTCTCTTCCCCATATTAGTTATGGCATTTAATCCAAAATTGTATTTATGTGAATGAGAAAATTAAGTATGAATCTCACCTTGTCGTTGTCATCCTTTTCATGGAATGTATTGGCAATTATAACCATAGGAGGCCAAACAATCGCAAAATCTTTGTTGTCATTTCTTAAACCTTTCCATTTAGGACAAATTGTTTCTGCGGTTGGTACTGCAGAATTTCCTTTATAATTACTAAGCAAATTCTCTTCCAACAATTGAGCAAGCTCTCTGTGAAGCCTCAACCTTTTGGATCCTTTGGTTTTCGCGTGCTGGATCAGGGTGTGCAGGCCTAGATACCGTTTAATAGCACCTGCACCTCCTTGACATGCAGGGCAAAGCCATTGTCTAGCTGGGTTTTTGATCTCTTCAAAGCTTAAATTTGCTAATCCCTCAACAAATGTCTTCAACCATTTTCTCTTCTTGCAAGTCTTAGGACTTTTTGGACTTTCCTCTGAATCGTAATCATCGGAATCAGGCAATGCATCAAAGTCGTCGTCGTCGTCATCATCATCATCAGTAGCAGCAGCTGCCGCTTTTTCTTGGATAACAGAAACAGTACTTGGTTTCAATGGGCTATCCAAGAATGGTGCTGGCATGTTCTTGAAAGAGCTGCGAATTGATTTGGGCATTTCAATTTCTTTGCTGAGTGATAATCTAGACTGAGAATTGTTACTGTTATCATATATATAGTCTGCAGGAATTCTGCTTGCAGTTGCAGCTTTCTTTACAGGAACTATCTGCTTGCTATCAAGTTCTGCAGATTCAATTGTTCTGGCAGTGGAAGGCAAAATCTCATTGCTATTTTCTGAACTAGTCTTGGCATGTAATTCTTTGCTGTATCACATAGTTTTGAATGAAATTCAGTCAAAATTTGATATGATATAATAGACAACAAAACAGAAAAAAAGAATGCAGAATTGTCAAATTTTACAAATTTATACTTTCACATGATTAATTTTAAGGATCTATTTGAAGACATTGTGCATTTGAAACAAATGTAAATTTAGAATTGTATTTCAAATGTAAAATTATAAAACATTAAGGCTATATTTGGTTCATGGAATAGCCAAGAAATAGAATAGTTATTTCATGTGCAATAGTTATTCTATGCTTTGGTTCAAATTTTAAACAAAAAATATTAATTACATGGAATAATAATTTCACAATTTTTATGCAATATATATTCCACAAAAAAGTAAGAAATCAATATTCTTTGGATTATAGAATATAGTATTTCCATTTTTATTTTTAAAAAAATGTCAGTAAGTTCAAACTCACTATTATTGCCTTTTTTTTTCAGATTTTTATTTTTATTTTTTAAATTTAAGTGAAATAAAAATTTTATTTATTATACATTTAAATTATTTCTTGAATAAAATTTGGTAAAATTATATTTAATTTTAATATTAATAATGAAATTAATTTATAAGGATATTATGGTCATTTATGTGAATGGAATAATTATTCTATATTATGACCTAAATTATGTAATTGAAATAATTATTCTATTTCTATTTTATTCTATTTCTCAAGAATTATTATTCTGTTTTTTGTGTATTCTAAGAGATATCAATTTTAAATATTCAATCATTTTAAATAATTATTTACTCAAATAAACTGCAATTATATTTTAATTAAATTTTATTAAAATTAATAAATTGTTTAAACTATAATATAAAATAACAAATATAAGAATTAATTACAAATGAATTTTTATTATAAAATTTTTCGTAAATGAAATAAATTTCATACTTGATTTGGTCCCAAACATTAAAAATAAATACAAATTGATGTTTTTAAGTGTGCCCAGTCAGACTAACAAAGTGTAGTTCTAATTTTTTTTTTTTTTAGTGGCTATTCCCAATAAATGAAGACTGCCACTGGCTTTCATTTCATTTGTCAACCATTTTGATGGCCAAACGGGTGGTCGTTTGCAATTCTCAAAGATATTGTAAGGTCAAACATAAATAACTATAAATTTTAATTTAATTTTGAGTATTTTAGTTATAATTTTTAACTAATAATTCTTGAGTCAACTTATGCCAATTTATGTATCAATTGAGATTTTGTCCCTTCACCGGAAGCAAACTTGCTTTACAATCAGTCTAACTACTGATATTTGCAATCTATTACTATCATTTCAATGGCTAAAATTAAGATAAAACAACTTAATCAAGTAACATCCTCAAAGAAACTCTGGCTCATCTAATAACATGATATACTAATTAATGAAAGACAACTAGAAGCTAACACAACTAACAAACCATGATTAAAGTAGGCATTATATGTTATTTTAACTTTAATTAAATGAATTATGCACTAACCTGCTAGTAAATTTTGGAATGACCACATCCAGGGGGTGTGCTTCCTTCCAAAGATTGTGCATATACTCAGGGAGCAGACGCAAAGAATCCAAACTTAGGACAGAATAACAATTTAAGCCGGGACAAGAAACAACCTTCAAGCCCTCTTTGATCTTTGCTTTCACATGCTTGCTCATACAGTCTAAGCAGAATGAGTGGTCACAGTTCCCACTCTTTAAAAATTTCTCGTGTTCTTTCCTTTCTCTGCAAATTTCACAGAAATTAAGAGATGATTCACCTCTTATTACTTTCACTTGATCAAGAGATGGCGTAGCAATTACTGGTTCTGAAGTGGGCATTTGAGAATGAGAAGTGACCAGAGAAGCCTTTAGAGCTTCTTGAAATTGCAGTTCCTCCGCCATTGTAGCATCAAACAGAAGTAGAAGCTGATCTTCTTCATTTTGGGTCAAGAAATTAGATGGGAATGAGTGGCCATGCCCATCATTATCATTTAGAGGAAGAAGATTATAGGCTGATGAAGGTGGTGCTATTGCCATATTACAAGAATTTCTTAGTTTTAGGCTCTCTCTGTTTTCTCTGTAACTATAAGTAGCTTGTTGTCTAGCTTGTGCTTTATTAACAAGCTCAGCATGAACTTCACTTGGAAGTAGAAATAACAAGCTCATCAGGAACTTCACTTGGAAGTAGAAAGGCAACTTCTTTGAAGGGCTAACCTCTTGGACTAATAAATTGGTTGCTTTCTTTCTAGGGTCACGCGTTGTTTGGCCTTTTGTCTTTTTATCTTTTTACATTATATAATTTGATCATAAAATTTAAATCTCGACCATAAAATTAATATTAAAAAAAAATTATATATATATATATATATAATTTTATTCAAAATTACTTTTATTATTTAAATTATTTTTCATTTGAATTACTTATTTCATTTATTTATAGTTAATGAAATTATCTTTAAAATTCTAAGTTAGTAATATATAGACTTAACCTGAAATGAGCATATCCTAGTCCATGTGATATAAATAGATCAATATGAATTCTAAATATATAATAAATTATAGTTGTGGGTTTTAAATATTAAAATATATAAAATTTAATTATTCAATCAATGAGTATATAAAAAAAAATTCAACTAGAATTTAATGTAAATGTGGATTTAGCTTTCCTTGTGTTTACCAAGATTTACCTCACAATGACTTGTGTTGCTTATCAGCATGGTGTAAATGCTTCTTTTATATTCAATTACCTATTACATTAGGCAGTAATTTGACAATCACATTTTAAAGACATGATGTAGATTTTTAGACCCTAAATTAAGTTGTAAATTAACCCAAAAAAAAAAACAATGAAAATAAAAGAACAAACAGACCAAAAGAATTAACTAAAATTGTTGGTCAATGTCTGACATTGACATTAAAACCCTTTGTACAGAATAAATCCAACTAGAATTAGGTCTTAAACATGAGTCTTAACTAAACAAAATCTGCAATAAAGTTTTAAACAGTAAAATCTTGAACTTTTTTTTTTCCCTGAACAGGACTGCCAATAAAATTGACATTTATATTTTATATTTGCACTTAATATTTAACCTACAAGAGGATATAAGAGATGATAAAGAATGAGATCTGGGACAAGGCTCTAGGCTTTAAAGCTTAATTTCATGAGATTGTGGTTATGAATTTTACAAATTTCCGTGAACATTGTCTTACGTATCCCTCAAATTCAATATGGTTTATAAGTATTCTCAAGTGCAAATACATCTATAGTTTAGGGGTGTCTTTTATTTATTAGTAGTTGATAACATAACAGAAAATACCATTTGCCAAACAATGCCAAAGATCCATACAAAATATTGCTACAAGTATTTGTAGTTTTATTAGCTGCTTCAATCCTTTCATAAAACAGTGTAGACTATTGAATCCACATGAAAGCAGGAAGAAGATGCTCCGTCGGAAGAACTATCTAATAATTTTCCATATTATGGGGATTGCAGCGCCCAGGACTGGGATGGCCAGCTCTTTCCATGACCTATCAAAATACATGGACTGTCGATTTCCAACACCCGGCTTTGTTTGGTGTCTCACCCCAAACTCTGAACTCGAACTTACCCTCTTCCCCACAAGCGCAGGCCTCTCAGTTTCTACATGTTTTGTATGCTTAGGACTCTCCGCCACTTCTTTTTTAGGACTCTCCACCACTTCTTCAACACCCGGCTTTGTTTGGTGTCTCACCCCAAACTCTGAACTCGAGCTTACCCTCTTCCCCACAAGTGCAGGCCTCTCAGTTTCTACATGTTTTGTATGCTTAGGACTCTCCACCACTTCTTCTTTTTTAGGACTCTCCACCACTTCTTTTTCGCTGCCTCGAATGTTCATGAATTGTTGTTGTTCTTCTTGCTGTGTCTTCTCAAAATCTCCATCTTTGTCATTTCTTGATTCAAGAATTTTTCTGATTTGATCCTTGTAAAATTGCTCTTAAGATTCCAGCTTAGGAAAAGGGTTATTATAGTCAGTAAAGGATTAAAAATGGTGATAATTTATGTGCATCTATTGGGTTAACTCTAGAAGTAGATTCTATGCATGAATGAAATTGCATTGTACCATAACTTCCAAGTCAAATAAACATGCTGAGTTTTCTCTATTTTGGACTAGATAATTTATCTGCTTCATTTAAAAATACACACACACACACACATATATATATATATTACCTCTTCCATACTCTGCTCATGATGCAGGTTGGCTTTACTTCTCAAAATATCCATATCCCTGGTTACCATCTGCAGCTTCTCCTTCAACATCCTAATGGATTTTTCAAGTTCTTTGGCATGCCTTTGCTGCTCTGTGACTTTGTTCTTCAACCGGCGAAGTTGATGGTTGTCTTGCTTAATTTGGTTCCCCACCATTTCTTGGTATGATCTCATCTCATATTTCAGCTTAGGCTTACCTAATTATTTATGCAGCAGTCAATTCCATATATTCTATTAACAGAATTATTATTCTTTGAAGTCCATTTCAAGCGTATATAAGAAATATACCTTTAGAACAGTAGTCGTTCAACCTATCCACATCTTCTTTCACTGCCATGTAACCATAAAGTTGGCGCTCCCCGTTGGGTAGGAAGTAGACTGGCCTATGTTTCCAAGCATATCTATCCTTTTTTTCCTCTGCAAAATGATTATGCAGGCACTCTGCCTCCGAATAACCCTCCACTGAGCTTTCAAAAATCAACACACTTAACCCACAATGTCCATACCATTTGTAAAAGTTTTGGGCCTTGACAACAGCATTATATGAGCTGAACAAGTTCAGCAGCTCTTTAGTGGACTTGCCAATCCACTGAAATCCACAATTCCATGAAAACAAGAGCTAACTAATTAGCACATTATATCTTCACAATGTAACTTAGAAAACTGAATAGCACACTATTGTTATAAATAATTTCACCTTGTCATTTTCATCTTTTTTAAGCCTTGTATTGGCAATGACAACCATGGGAGGCCAAACTATTTCATGATCTTCCTTCTCATCTTTTGTACCTTTCCATTTGCTACTACTTGCTTCACCAGATGGAAGAGCAGCAGCTATGTTTCTCTCTGTGTCATCTGAATCTTTTGATTGATCAGCTCCCGAAATTATCCATGGACCAGAACCAGAATTTGTTCGCCTATTCAACCTGGGTCCCATAAATGGGCTATCAAAAGATTGTGAAGGCATGTTTTGGGAAACATTTTCTGAATTCATTTTACCACGACATTTTTTGATGCAACATTATTTTGAAGGAAATTGAATCAGATTTTATTATATTACAGATGATGAAACAGAACAAAAGAATGCAAAACTGACAATCTTTTGAGACCAAGAGAGCAGAATTAGAAGAAATTATAAGACAAAACTATTGTTTACAGAACTAGTGACTGACTGGTGTTAGGGCACCAATGAGCTTTGACTAGTGATGTTCCAGTACCATGACATTACTGAGTTCAAACACCCAGTCTGACCCGACTAATAAAAAATGACTGGTCTTAAAGTACTGGTTGTGTTTTCATGTTTGAGCTTTGCTCATTATATCAAATTGAGAAGAAGATATGCTCTTTGATTATAGAAAGTGAGAGTAGAATTCAAGGCAGAACACATGATCATCAAGCAACATATTAAACAATCACTGACAAAATTAGAAGATGAGGCTAAAATAGATAAAACACTAAAATTTGTTGTTAAAATTGTTGGCAAAATTTGCGCCATCATCATTTTAATTAGCCAATAGTTAAGTTAGAACAACTTAATCAAGGAACATAATCAACGAACTCAACCAATAAAACATATACTTAAAAATGCACTAACCTGCAAGTAAAATCTGGTATCGTCACCCCTGTTTTCTTCAAGAGATTGAGCACATCCTTGGAGAGAAAGTGCTTAAAATCACCCAATTTTAGGACACAATCACATTTTAAACCAGGACAAGTAACAACCTTGAAGCCCTCTTTGATCTTTGACTCCACATGCTTGTTTATACACAAATCCAAGCAAAATGAGTGACCACAGTACCCATTCTTGAAAAGCTTCTCACTTTCTCTCATTTCCCTACAAATCTCACAGAAACTAAGAGATGATTCAGATTCACCTATTTCTTTCACATGAAGAGATGGATTTGGCAATTGGGTAGCGAACAAAGAAGCCTGTAGAGCCTCTTCGAGCTGCAATTCTTCAGCCATTGCAGCATCTGAGAGATGCATAGTCTGATTCTGATCTCTCCCATTGTTGTTCAAGAAATCTAGGAAATGGGTTTCACTTGCAGGAAGAAGAAGATCAAAGGCCGCTGCTATTGCCATGTTACAAGAATCTTTGTTGAGTGCAAACAAGTGGGTCTCCTTCTCTAGCAATATGATCCCTCAGTAGTGGATTTTTAATGGAAATTGTACTTTAGAAAAACTTGGAATCGAAGTTGTTCGCTGGCTTCCTCCCTTCTGCTCAACAACTTCTCTGGGAGGGTTAAGTTCGCTTTTGGCTTTTCTCATTTTTTCTCGTAATTTATGGATGTCAGGCATCTTTGCCTTTCTTCTTTGTTTAGCCAGTAATATTCACCAATTTTTCATACAACATCTGCCATTGTAAACTTTTAAGATTGTTTATAATTATAAAATTGTTATTTTAAGTTTTTTTTTTTTTCTCTCCCCCAAATGGCATTTGCCATTGACAAAAAATATAAAAAATATATTATTATTTCATCTCTTATATTTAGTAATAAAATGGGAGACAATAGTGTATTAGTTTTTATAATCACATAGATACGAGTATTTTGGTATTTTCTAATTCACTTTTGGGAAAAATTTTATTTATTTTAAACATAATGAGTATTTTGTTAAAAAAAAGTGACAATCATTTAATTTGTTTTACAAAAAAGATTGATAAACTTGTTAATTAAGCTAAATATGAGAGATTAAATAGATTACATCATTTATATTTTTAATCCATATCATATGCTATTAGGAGAAGGAAAAAAAAATTTAAAAGAGCAATTTTTACTAAAAGTATAATTGTAAACAATTTTAAAATTTTGGGGTAAAATAATTCATTTCTAAATGATATGGTAGAATTATAAAAAAGTCGAAAAATTGTGGGTATTTCATATCAATAGCCCCTTATACTATAACTATCCAATTCTAGAAATTTTTAAAAGAATTCAATTATATTTATTCTACATTTTAAGGTAAAAAACTGAAAATTATACTAATATGATTTATTATTGTCATGACCCATCTTTTTAAGCCGTGACGGTCTTAGGCATAGGTAGCTATAAAGACACCGAAAACCCATAGAACTCATTTCACTCATAATCAATTAACATTCATCACATTAATCCATATTCCAAGACCGTAACCTAATCACATTTCCTTGTTACCCATAATATCATTCACACGCAATATGAATACCCTTTTTAAAATTAAATCTCATATCATTAATTAAATATTCACTATATTATACATTCTTACAATAACAATTGTAATTCCATTCATATTACATATACACCTTATGACTTATTAGTGTTAACCCTTCAATACCTATGGAGCTCTAACAATAGTCTTCATATTCAATAATGATAATACTTAGACTTAACCAAAACAACTTCCAAGCGGAGAATAGGGCTTGGAGTTTACCTTACTAACTTATTGACTTTACCTGAAAAGTTTAAACCACTACAATATGAGACAATGCTCAGTGAGTACAAAATAATACAATACATAAAGTGAATACAAAGATAAATTTCAGGACGGCTCTTTATGACAATAGAATGTTTTTAATCAATATTAACATTATAGTTCAATTTTTCATTTAAAATGGGGGTACAATCTTTAGCAGAAATATCACTTTCTTGAGAGTTGCTTCCCACACATATCAATTTAAGAGTGACGGCCTAAACCTTGCTCACTCACCCATGTTACATTACGTAAGACTAATTGGGTCTTACGGTTAAGCGTTTCCCCCTAACAGAGGTTGGGTATTATTGCCTTACCCATAGGAATAACCAAGTGCACAAGGCTTAATATATTACACGACATCAGAAATGGGATTTCTACTTATCAGTAGGTATTGAATAAAAAGTTCATGTAAGGTTCATGTCAAGGTATTCAATGAACACAGTGTGAATTCAATAACTAAGGATTATCAAGAAGTATCATGTCAATTGATTCAGTATTCAATGGATAGTTCAAGCTTATCAAGGAATCAAGAAGCATTATAACAAATGATTCAATATCAATGAGCAAATCAGCTTATCAAGAAATTGGAATACTTTTAACAATAAAGTTTTCAAGCAAATAACACGAAACATATTATATTATTAAGTACTCACCTTGAACTCCTTTGCTCCTAATTATGTTTAACTCTAATATAAGTAGTGCTCCTCACACTCTTGGATACTATCCTCATGCTTGTCACAGACTCTACACATTACATTTTAATCACATATCAATCACTTCCTCATTATCACATTACTTAATTTAGCTTAACTTACTAATTCTTCTATTTTATTCACAACTTATTACTAAACTTAATATTTCTCTAATTGCTTTCCAATAGCTCACCTAAGGAGAAAGATATCCTTTCTTCCATTTGACTTTCATACTGGTCAATTAGAACCAATTAAGCAATTTCCACCAACAATTTCATAAATTCAATTTATCCATAATATCATGATCAAATGGCCCAACCCGGACCTTCAATACACTAATCTCATCCGCCAATCTCATTCTTCATTATCAAACTAACATTCAACCAATTCAATTCAATCAATACCAATATTCACTTCTTACTTCATTCTTCCAACTAATCATCAATAATACTCGATAATTATATAAATAACAATTAACTCAATTCAATTATCCCATTTAACTACTTAATTCCAGTAAACTATTTACCTAAATTTTTACAAATAAATTCATAATTCACTATCTATAAATAAGTGGAAATCGAGATTTATAGCATAAGGCTCAGTTTAATGAGCTGGAGCTGCTATCCTAAATCGTCACTTTCAGAGGTCGCTGAAAAATTCCAACGACGACCAAATTGCGATCCGAGAGTACCAACTGTTAGCTTACGTCGTAAGGAGTCCAAATATACCCTTCACTTTCTCTCACTCACCGTTGTTTGGCCGAAAAATGCTTCAAAAATTCCAGTGGCTCAATATCTAATCTCCCTCTTCGGTCATCCTCAGCCAATGAGGTAGGTATCAAATCGAAGCTCGTGACGAGGTTGCTCCATAGCCACCAGAATAGGCCTCATCAGCCACCGGAATCGCCGAAAAACGAGCTTCAAACTTTTGGCGCTGGCGAAGCATGGTCTTGCCTGTACGTCGCCGTTCACTGCCATTTCTCGTCGCCACTGCCTCCATCTGGGTCGCCGGAGCTCGATGAAGGATTGGGCGGTGGTGGTGCAGTCCACTGCCGGCTGGAGCTCAAGCAAACCCTTCTCTCTCTCTCTCCGTTGCTCTGTTTCTCTCCTGCTCTCTCTCTCGATCTGCTATCTTTTTTTTTTTTCCCTATTTTTACCCTTATACATATATATTTTTCTATATATATAATTCTTAAAAATCTTCTCAAATATTATTATCATTATCATTATAATTATTATTATTATCACCACAAACCCAACAAAACAACATTTTTATTTCACAATACTTTCAAAATTAAAAATAATAAATTTATATGAAAACGTTTTCTTAAATTACATTTTATTTTATTTCTTAAAATATTTTTTACTATTTAACTTATTGAAAAATAATAATTTTTTTTATTAAAAATGAAAATTCATAAACTACGAATAATCGGGTTATTACAATTGTGTTCAATTCTAACATAAAAGAATTTTAATTCAAAAATAATTCCAACATAAAAGAATCTTAATTCAAAAATAATACATGGTATTTGAGATGTCACAACTTCATTGCCCACAATACACCTTAGACCTCACAACTTCATTGCCCATAACATACCTTAGACCTAGTTTGAATACATATAAAGTTATAAACTCAATTCATAAGTTAGGCATGTGTTGTTCTAAAGTATTATTTGTTAGTTAGGCATGTCTTGTTCTAAAGTATTATGTATTAGTTATTATTGAAAAAAATTTCAGAGAATAAAATAAGATATCTACTTTTTAAGTTTTGGGGGAAATGAAGTTTATTAGGGGAGTTAAAAAAGTTGAACTTACTTTATTGAAATATATATAAATTGATATCTATATCATCTATTAAATGAGATTGAATAAATGAAATAATGTATTATTGTCTTTTTTTTTTTTTATTTTTAAGTCAAATAAAAAAAAATTATTTCGTAAGAAGTTATACAAATTAAATATAAAATTATTTAATGAGAAGTTTACTTTTTAGAAAATAACTTTCCCGAAAATCTACTTAATAAGAAATATACTTTCAGGAAGTATAGCAAACAATACTTAATGAGATGATTCATAGTTGATTCAGTCAAAAACTCCCTTTATAAAATTATTCTATTATTATTTTAATTATATATTGTGGTTTATTTTATTATTTTATTTTATGAAAATATAAAATCCATCTATTTCGCATAATTCCCAAAAACTTTTGACTTGGAATTAGAAGTTGTTAATTTACTTTGTTAAACAACTTCTTCGAGAATTAATCCCTTTCAGACTTAATAATTGACTTGCTTTTTCCATGGCCTCTCCCCACTCGAATATATTATTCTGTTTTTATTTCTTTTTCTCCTTTAACTTTCTCTCATGTATATTGATTCTGGTTCCATAATGTACCTCTTAACCTAAATGAATAATAATGAGGATTATTGTTTTAATTCCATTTCACAAATGATTATGCATGTTTTAAGAATATGATTAGTCGATAAATCTTTATTTCAATAGTACTAAAATTCTATTTATAATTAAAAATAATTTCAAGTCTTACTCGAAATCAAATTTAAAAAAAATATTACAATTATTAATATTGTCGTCGTAATGTTTAACTAATTTTATTAATATTTGATATTATAATATATATTAAATTAATAGTTCAATTTTCAAATGCTTATTTTCATTTTAGATGTGTAGTTATTAGTCTTGGATGGTAAAGCAATCTTCTTCTGTTTTCAATTTTATCCCCCCATATACATATTTTTTCTAAATATATTAATATTTGATATTATAATAATATATATTAAATTAATAATTCAAAATTCAAATGCTTACAATATGATATTAAAAAAAATTAAAAATGTTATTATCTATTGCATGAATTAAAGCTAGAACAAGTATCTCTCACATAATTTTGTAAAAAATAAAAAATTAAAAAATTTACCCCAATAAATTTCTACTTTCTTTCCTTAAAAAAATTCCTAATAAAAAAAAATCTAAAAAGGAAATTAAAAGTAAAGAGGAAAAAAGAAAAAAAGAGAACTCAGAAAAGGTAGTTTCCAATGAGAGAAGACTCCTTCTAAGCGAATTCGCATCAAATCCATGGGTTCTTATTTCAATCATATTAACGATCACCACCACTTTCAGAGAGTGTGAAGAAAAAATTTGCAAAAATCCATTGAATTTCTCTACCAATGGCAAAAGAAAACGTCTCTGATTTTCATTTTCTTGATGACTTCTACTTGTCTGCTCTCTTCAATAGTGAAGAAGAAAAAGGAGGAAATCTGCTGGAATTGGAATTTTCCGTTTCAGATGCCAAATACGCTGAGGAATTGCAGTTCCAGGAGGCTTTAGTGGGAAATGTTATAACTTTCCAAATGAAAAACAAAAACCCATCTTCGATTTTGATGCTAGAACCACCTCCAGGCCCAACAACTCCAATAGAATCCGGTGAGTCTTCCCTCCGTTTATGCGAAATTTGTGCGGAAAGGAAAGAAATTGACCAAATGTTTGATGATGAGAGCTGTGTTCACTCTTTTTGCTCTCATTGTATAAGTAAACATGTGGCTGCTAAGATTGAAAATAGCATTAGCGTTGTTACTTGCCCTGGATTGGATTGCAGGAAAGTACTTGAACTTGAAACTTGCAGGCCTAAACTCTCTAAAGGAGTAATTGATCTTTGGGAAGAGGCTCTTTGCAAGGAGCTGATAAGTGGGTCTAGGTTTTATTGTCCATTTAAGGATTGTTCTGCATTGATGGTGAACGATAATGATCAAGGAGAAGCCATTAGAGAATCTGAATGCCCATTTTGCCATAGATTGTTTTGTGCTCAGTGTTATGTCCCTTGGCATTCCGGGATTGATTGTGAGGCTTTTCAGAGGCTTAATGAGGATGAGAGAGGAAGGGAAGATTTAATGTTAATGGAATTTGCTAAGAATAAGAAATGGAGTAGATGTCCGAAATGCAAGTTCTATGTAGAAAGAACTGAAGGTTGCCCACATATGACTTGCAGGTCAGTATATTTTATATATATATATATATATGTGTGTGTGTGTGTGTGTGTGTGTGTACAATCCACCTTAAGCTGCATAATGCTATATTAGAATGTGTTAGCGAGTGGAAAATGGCCATTGTAACAAACCATGTTAAATGATATTTGGATTTCATACTTCACCCAATTGTGCAATAGGAATTTAGTTTATCACTCTAATTTGTGAAGTTGTGATTATAATTGCAGATGTAACTTCCAGTTTTGTTATGGATGTGGATCACAATGGACTCCAGCTCATGGTGGTTGCCAGAGAAATTAGCTAGGCAAGTTGCAACAGCAAGAGAAGGAATATATATGCATACAATTCAAGTACATGAAAACGTGTAAGAAGTTTTTTCTTTGTTTCCTCAAAGGGTAACTGTTGTGAGGACATGTTCATGCATGGGTCAATTCTAAATTTGATAAATGTTAAGACATCCAAAAGTTCAGCCCATCCTATCCTCAATTTTCTTCACAAATTGAGGTTAGTGGGCTGTCTACTTGAGTGTGTCAATTGTCTAATTAATGAAAGAAGTGAAATCGGTTGTGCAGTTTGAATAGTTACTAGAAAGCAAAATGCAGCACTAATCTTAATATGGTCTGTTGATTATAATTTGTCATTTCATCTTTTTCTTATTGTTAATAAAATTAATTTTTATCTCTTTTATTTTTTTTTTATACACACAATCTTTAAGTATAATATAAATTAAGTCAATCAATCATCTTTTAAATACTTTTTAAAATTTTATATCTTTTATTTTTTTTATCTTTTCTATGCGCATCTTTTTTCTTACTATTTTATGTTATGCTTAAAAATGACTTGTATTTTTAAACTCTTTATCTTTTAAAAAAATTGTTATATCATTATCTCTGAAATTTACTATTAAACCATAACTTATTGACTTAAATTTTAGCATATATCATTTTGATTAGAGTTGAATAATATCTCAAATTGTTTGAACTTTTATTTAACTTCAAACATATAAAATGAAAAAATCATTCTCTCATGTATATTATGCTTTTTCCATGGCCTTTCCCCACTCAGAATATATTATTCTGTTTTCATTTCTTTCTTTCCTGTAACTTTCTCTCATGTATATTGATTCTCCTTTCATAATGGACCTCTTAGCCTAAATAAATAATAATGAGGCTTATTATTTTAATTCCACTAGTTTCGTAATTATGCGCTGCATGATTTATTTATATTTTTTTATACAATATAAATTTCTAAAAATTTTAAGCTATATAATATAATATTTTTGTAATATAAATAATATATTTAAAAAAATAAACAGTATTAAGAAAAAATTTATAAAAAATATAAATAAGTAAATAAATATAACTAAATATCAAAAAATTGATTCAGAAATTGTCTTTTTAGTTCTTCATTTATGATAATATTCCAATTTACTCTCAACTAAATATTGTCCTTTTAATATTTCAATTTATAATAATATTTTACTATTTATATTTTAATGCTCATAAACACATAAAGTCATATATATATATATATATATGTTAAAGAAAGCTATAGAAGAAAAAATATATAAAAGTATATAATAAAATATTTAAAAATTAATAAAAGAAAAATTAATCTCTTTATTGTAAAATTGATTTTTTTTTTGAAAAATATAAAAATTATGCCATTTCACTTCACATCCTTTTTTTACATGCAAACGAACACACAAACACACACATATATATAGGAAGAATCATAAATGTATGTTATAAATAAATAGGTAATTTAGGTTATAAATCTTATTAATTAATAATAATTGTAATAATTGAAAATTGAAAACTTAAGTTTTGAAAGTTAAAACTCATATAATTATAACTGATTAATAAAATAATATATAATTTTAAAATAAATATATGTAGAAAATAGTAAATGTATATTTTTAAGTTGATGATTTAGGTTATACTTTTTAAAATTATGCTAAAATTTTATCTAGATTACACACTATAATTATATTTTTAATATATGTAATTGTAATAATGGTATAAAATTATTTTTATGCTTTAGATTTCAAATTTCTTCAAGTAATAATACAATTGCAAGTTTATGTTATCATTATATTTATATTTATATGTATATTTTTAGTATCATAATTATTTAATCTCTTTTGAATTATCATTATAATGTCTATTTGAAAATTTGATTATCATAATTTTTATTCTATCATAACCCAATTGAAATATTTTTTTAAAATACACATATTTAATAATTAAATAAATATTAATTGAATATTGCTTTTCATTCATAATTACTAAATTAATATTATTTTAATTATAAATTTTCAAATTAATCATGTATCATTATAATATATGAATATCTTTTTTATTAAAATTAATACTAATTTAAATCAACTTACAACTAATTGTATTAGAATACTTGTATAAATTTATAAAATTATAATAAATAAAAAAGGCATTATAAAAATAATTAAATAAAAATATGATAAAACATTTTAAAAATTAAAAAAGAAAAAAACTTATATTATTATTGTAATTGAGAGCAAAATTCTTTCAAATACTATAAATAAAAATGATATTCATTCATTTGTCAAAACCTCCTTATATATACATATAATCATAAATGTATATTATAAATAAATGATTTAGATTATAAATTTTATTAAATTATAATAATTATAAAATTTAATATTTTTAACTTCTCTTAAGTCAGAAATCATAATTATGTAAGTTTCTAATGGTTTAAATTATAATAATGATATAATATTAGTGATAATAATTGATTCTTAATTTAAGTTATAAACTTATTTAAATGATGATAATTGAAAATAAATTAATATGAAATTCGTGATTTGCTTCTCACGTGGACCAATAAAAAAATAACATATGACAAATATATGCCAAATGGTAAAACTTAAAACATTCTAAACTTGCTTTATATATATATATATATAGAGTCAATAAATCTTTATTTCAATAGTACTGAAAATCTATTAACAATTAAAATATTTCATGTCTTAGTCGAAATTAAATTTAAAAAAAAATATTACAATTATGGCTTTCTATACATAGTTTAAAATTGTTGTTGTATATGTTTTTCTAAATTTATTAGTATATGATATTATAATAATATATATTAAATTAATAATTCAATATTCAAATGCTTATTTTCATTTTAGAGGTGTAGTTATGAGTCTTGGATGGTAAAGCAATCCTCTTCTGTTTTCAATTATCGCCCATACATATTTTTTCTAAATATATTAATATTTGATATTATAATAATATATATTGAATTAATAATTCAAAATTCAAATGCTTACTTTATATGTTGTTTATTGAGTTATATTTTCAAAATTTTAGGCTTTTATTTTATAAAAATATTTCATATTATATATATAGGATCTTTGTAATTAGTGGACCTGAAATGGTTGTCTTTGCTGCTTTATCCACCGAGCCGCCACTATACTTATTATATTAGATAATAGCAAACCTAGCTAGTTCAAAGCTAAAGGCATGATACTATTTATTCTAAATGCTAAAATAAAATTTTAACATAATGCATAATCGCATCATGCGATAACAACAAATAAAACTATAAATAGAATACAAAACAAAAATGTAGTTAACTTCTAGAAAAAAAAGTTAAAAATATGATATTGAAATTACAATATATAGTAAATTTTTAATACAAGATAGATAATCTTCGAAAAAATATTAATGTTTAAATTTATTTATTTTTTTATAATTTTCTCCTCGATCATATAATTCTAATATATCATTTTAATATTAGAAAATTATATATATACATAGTTAATTAATAAATCAAAAAGCTAATCATTTAAGTTGTGGCTTTTTACCTAATTATATAAAAAATATATATATATTTCCTTATATGAGTCAGTTGGAGAAATATTTTCTTATATATACTCTTTTGTACTAGGTGGAGAGAGATCAAAAATTTTAAAAGCAAAATCGCCAATTATACTAGCTATATTTGACAAAAGTCATTATTGCCATTACAAATGACGATATTATGATATTTATTTATTTATTTTACTGCCTCAAAAATCACCACTTTAAGTGGCAAATTTTTAACAGTGACCATCACTATATTTACTTTAATTTGATGAGTGGCAATTTTCTCTTTGTTTTAGACTTATATATATATATATATATACACACACATGGATAAAAACCCCATTTTATGAGTGACACAATTTTTGTACGGTAGGTTTCTAAAAAGGGATAATTCTATATTTTCTTAAAAATAAAACATCGGTTATGGCTCTTCAATTAAGGGTGTAAACGAGTCGAATTTTAAAGTACTCGAGTTTGATCTCAATCCTAAAAACTCAAGCTCGAGCTTGAGCCGAGTTTTGAACAGCTCAAACTTGAGCTTGAGATCGAGTAAAATTAACAAGGTCAAATTTAATTGAGTCGAATTCGAGCTTAAACGAGTAATATATAAAGAGTAGAATGTTAAATATATATATAAAAACTCAATTAGGCTCAATTGAGCTCGATCAGACTCGTTTAGACTCAATTATAGGCTCGATTCGATTCGTTTAGACTCGATTAATAATATATAAATGGTAAAATGAAAAATATCTAAAAACTCGATTAGTCTTGCGAGCCTATCGAGCCGAATAATATAGAGCTCGAGCTCGACTCGTCTAGCTACTTGAGTAGCTCGAGTTCGAGCTCGACTCGACTTATATCGAGTTGATTGAGAGTAATTTTCGAGTCGATCTCAAGTAGCTCGCGAGTAAACTTGACTCATTTACACCCCTATCTTCAATAGGTTGACTGCATGCTGGAATTGGCCCTTGATGATCCCAACGCAAGGTCGGTTCATGAACTGGTAGTTCGGGGCTAGCACATAATTCGGGCCGTTTTAGACTCTTTGTTATTTTTTTTTTAAATAGGTAAATCAAATTTAAAAAAAAAAAATAATTGATGTGTCCTAAAGGGAAAATTTGTAATTAATTAGAATTATTTTATTTATTGGTTATTTATAATAAGTTTTTAATTTTTTTATTTTAAATAAATACTTTATATTTGAAATTTAAAATTTTTTAAACAAATACTTAATATAGATGGCTTATTTTTTTTTTTATTTTAAACAAATACTTTATTTTAAATGAATACAAAAAAATTAGAATTTAAAAATCATATTTTTTTTTTGGGTTTGGGATCTGATAAAAAACCACAAGTTCCAATTTGTTTGTTGAGGAAGCGACCCTTAAACAGCCCTTTCTCAATTAGATTCAGAGCTAGTTTTTTTTTTTTTTTTTTGCCAAATTCAATAAGATTCAGAGTTAGTTCATGAACCGGCACTTGTTGACTAGTCCAATCCTAAGTTTGATTGGGCCAGTTCACAGTTTGGACTGGTTCTGAACCGGTTATTAGTCAGGTCTACTTTTCAATTGCAGCCATCACATACAAGGCGGAAATATGAAAATAGGCAAAAGCAGTCTAAGAAAAAATAGAAGAAAATAATAAAGATAAAGGAGAAAATGGGGAAAGCAAGAAAAAAAAAAAAAAGGAAATTAAAATGCAATAACCTCAAGTGCCCAAGACTGCCTGCTCCATCAAAACACCACGGTCAAAAGAGTTTCAGAAGAAAAACGAAGGGCAAAATAGTGAAAGCAAGTTTAGAAAAAAAAGAAAAGAAAAGAAAAGAAAAAAACACTATGGATTCTTTGCAGTACACTGAGGCCATTTCGGAAGAGATAAAAGAGACATTGGAACCCACATTGATGAGGAAAGGACTTCAAACCCTTAAAACAAGGCCGTTTTTCAAACAATTCAAAGGGAAATCATGAGGTAAAAAGGTAATTGAGTAATGGGGTAAAGGCATTGTTCTAATAAACAGTATCTATTTTCTAACTTTAATGTATTTATACATATTAAGCAGTAATTTAGCAATCATGCTTAAAGATATGATGTAGATTTTAAAGTTGTAAACGGTAAATCTGGATTTTTTTTTTTTTTTGTAAAAGGATGTTTTTTAAGAAAAAAAAATCTTCCATTAAATAAAAAGAAAATAGAAGATAGATATATAAAGTATTACATTATACAAATTTGTATCATATTCAAAATCAAATCGATTTATTGAAATTGAAAAAATAAATTGAGCTGACGGAGTACTTAATTAAGCTAATTAGCGGAAAACATACTTTATTTCCTGGCAAACTGCCACTATTTATTCTTTAGTCTTTTTACGAGCCTAATATAAATCATTCAATCACTAATTATGCTTGAACAATCTATATAACCTCTTGCAACATAATTCAAATAATAAAATACCATACATTGATAAAAAATTCAAATCACTATAAAAACACCAAACACAAATCTCAACATCAACCAAAAGAAATAGATATGAGATTAAGAGATCAAAACTACTAAAAAAAGAGTAGATCTAAAGATTATTTAAGAAGCAGCATAAACACAACAAATCTCAAGATATGAGGACGAAATAATAAGAATAAATTCAAAATGAGTAGAGTGGACAAACCAAAACTACAAAAAATAAGGACTAAATTAAAATGGGTACATTTAGACTTTTATTAGAAAAAACAAGGAAAAAAAAAAAGAGAGGGGTCAATTTCTAGCCAAAATGGCTAGAAATGGCCTCTAAATAATATATCACAACAAGAGAACAGGATATTTCTTTTTTATTGCGGCTAGGGTTTAGTTATATAAGATACTAGAAGGATGTTATTAGATTATCTCTTTGCAAATAAGACAACTAAACCTCAATTGACAAAATTATTTATTATTGCGCTCAATATAACATAACTTCAAAGTTTCAGAATTCAATTATTAATTATTGAAAAACTCAATAAAATGTAATTTCCAAATATTTCCATACGATAGCATGGAATTTGAAAGTTTAGGATACAATATTACAAATTATTTATTAGAGGACTTAATAGCAAAAGAAAGATTAAAAAAAAAATAAAAGGAATAGATCGTACGTAAACTAATGAGTTCTATTTAAAACATATTAAAATATTCAACTCTAAAATTGGCTTAATTAGTAATGTAACGTTATTGATTTGCAAGCCACCGTCTAAAAGGTGATTCTTAGATGTAAGAGTCGAATTCGGATAAACAGAGTCTTTATATTAGCCCAAAAAGAAAATTTAGTTTCAATAGAGATATTGGCTGGCTCCACAATACTTCTGACCAAAATAAAAAGCAAAAAAATATTAAAATAAAAAATAAATAAATATATACTGATTTTAAAACTCATTCAATAAAGACATAAAATTAGGAAAAGAGTAGAGTGGTAAATACAATTTGCCAAACACACAAACGTACATACCCACAAATTATTGATTAATTTATAGTTTTAAAGGCTTTGTTCCATAATAAGGGACACCCACATCAAGAGAAGTAACCATTAGTAAGTAGTTTTCACAAACATGTAAACTACAAGTATGACCGTGAAAGAGTGCGGAATATGCTTAGGGACTACATAATACCTTTCCAAATTTTCCAAATTATGGGGATTGCAGTAGTTAGAACTGGGATGGCCATCTCTGTCCATGAATTGTCAAAATGAATGGACCGTCCTCCAACATCTGGTGTTTCTTGGGATCTCCGGCAACACTTACAACACTCACAACTCTTTTCCCCAGAAATTGCAGGTCTCTCAATTTCTTCTGTTCTACTGTCTTGTTGTCGCTCTTGCTTGTCATTTCTTGCTTCAGGAATTATTCTTATCTGGTCCTTATAAAATTGAGGACACACAATTAACTAATTAACTGCAATTCTATTCATGAATGTGAGTTGTACTGTAACATAATCTACAAGTTAATAAACATAATCTATTTTGGTTTAATAGTATTAGAATCTTCTTCAAAATTATGAGATTCTGAATTTAAACCCCAACCAGAGCTAAAAAAAACACTAAGAATATATTTTTACTTACCTCCTCCATACTTGGCTCATGATTCAGTTTAACTTTTCTTTTAGCAAGCCTTTGCTGATAGTTTTCTTCACTCCACTGCTTGTTTCGGTTCACCACCATTTCTCGGTATGATCTCATCTCATATTTCAGCTTCGGCTTGCCTAATTATTTATGCAGGATGTTAATTTCATAAATTTAATATATCCATTTTCAACCATATTTATGATATATCATTTAAAGCATATATTTATATACCTTTAGAACAGTACTTGTTGAAGCGGTCCACATCTCCTTTCTCAGCCATGAAAACATAAAGTTGACGTTCGTAGACTAGCTGATGATTCAAAGCAGATCTATCTATTCCTTCCTCTACAAAATGTTTAAGCAGGCGCTCTGCCGCTAAATAACCCATCACCGAGCTCTCAAAAATCAAGATCCTAAACCCAAAATGTCCCTGACAATCGCAAGAGTGTAGAGCCTCGATGCCATCATATGAGCTGAGCAGGTCCAGAAGTTCTTGATATGTCATATCAATCCACTAACATCCACAATTCCATCAAAACAAGAGAGAAACAGAAATCAAAAACCATAAACAGAAATGATAGCATTTCTTATATAAAAACTTGACTAGCACATTAAGGTTAATGATCTCACCTTGTTCCTGTCATCTTTGCCAAGGCTTGTATTTGCAATAACAACCATAGGAGGCCAAACTATCTCATGATCATCCCTCTCATCTAATCTACAATTTAATAAACATGCTCAAGTTTCTCTATCACCAATGAGTTTTTGGTTCAATAGTAAAGGATTAAACATGGTGATAATTTATATGCATCTATTGGGTTAACTCTAGAAGTAGATTCTATGCATGAATGCAAGAGTAAGTTGCATTGCACCATAACTTCCAAGTCAAATAAACCTGCTGAGTTTTCTCTATTTTGGACTCGACAATTTATTTTTGCTTCGTTTATATATATATATATATATACACATTACCTCTTCCATTCTGGCAAGTTGGCTTTACTTCTCAAAATATCCATATCTCTGGTTACCATGTGCAGCTTCTCCTTCAACATAGTATTGGATTTTTTGAGGTCTTTTTCATGCCTTTGCTGCTCAGTGACTCTGTTCTTCAACCAGAGAAGTTGATGGTTAATTTGGTTCACCACCATTTCTTGGTATGATCTCATCTCGTATTTCAGCTTAGGCTTACCTAATTATTTACGCAGCAGTCAATTCAATATAATCTATCAGCAGAATTATTGTTCTTTGAAGTCCATTTCAAGCAAATATAAGAAATATACCTTTAGAATAGTAGTCGTTGAACCTATCCGCATCTTCTTTCACTGCCATGTAACCATATAGTTGGCGCGTCCCATTGGGTAGGATGGGAACTGGCCTATGATTCCAAGCATATCTATCTCTTTTTTCCTCTGCAAAATGATTATGCAGGCGCTCTGCCTCCAAATAACCCTCCACCGAGCTTTCAAAAATCAAGACACTTAACCCACAATGTCCATACCACTTGTAAAAGTTTTGGGCCTTGACAATGGCATTATATGAGCTGAACAAGTTCAGCAGCTCTTTAGGTGACTTGCCAATCCACTGAAATCCACAATTCCATGAAAACAAGAGGTAACTAATTAACACATTATATCTTCACAATGTAACTTAGTAAACTGAATGGCTCACTATCGTCATAAATAATTTCACCTTGTCATTTCCATCTTTTTTAAGCCTTGTATTTGCAATGACAACCATGGGAGGCCAAACTATTTCATGATCTTCCTTCTCATATTTTATACCTTTCAATTTACGACTACTTGCTTCACCGAACGGAATAGCAGCAGCTATGTTTCTCTCTGCATCATCTGCAACTTTTTCTTGGTCGTCTCCCGAAATTATCCATGGACCAGAACAGGAATTTGTTGGCCTATTCAACCTGGGTCCTATAAATGGGCTTTCAAAAGATTTTTAAGGAAATTGAATCAGACTTTATTATATTACAGATGATGAAACAGAACAAAAGAATGCAAAACTAAAAATCTGTTGAGATCAAGAGAACAGAATTACAAGAAATTATAAGACAAAACTATTGTTTAAAGAACTAGTGGCTGACTGGTCTACTAAAGCATCTTTCAGATCTAGTGGGAAAAATGGAAAATTTTCATCTTTCTTCATGGATTTGAAAGCTAAAATAGACCAGAAGATCCCATATAAAGGGATAGGAGCTCCAAGTTTGGACAAAAGTTGGGATAAAGCCACAATAAAACAAGAAGAAAAGAAAGAGCAGAGAAATGAACTCAAATAAACCTGCAAGGATTTAGAATCAGCCTTTTAGAGAGTGCTTTTTCCCAAAGATGGAGCACATCCTTGGAGATCAAATGCCTAACTGATCCCAATTTTATGGCAGAATTACAGTTTGAGGCTGGACATGTAACAATTTTCAAGCCCTTTCTGATTTTAGCCTCCACATGCTTGTTTAGACAATCCTCCAAGCAAAATGAGTGATCACAGTTCCCGTTCTCGAAAAGCTTCTCCTTTGCTTTCCTTTCTCTGCAAATCTCACAGAAACCAAGAGATGATTCAGATTCATTTGCAGGACCAACAAGATCAAAGGCTGGTGGTGCTTTTGCCATATTACAATTTTTTTTTTTTTCAATGGTAAGTAAATAAATGGGTCTTCTCTCTGTCAACTCTCAGGCTCTGTACTCACTCCTCCAGTATTTTAGACAAAAAAACTTCTCTTAGAAGTTGCTTATTCCTCTTTTCGTCTGTTCAATCACTGTAATAGGACTCCAGCCAATTATTCTTTGCCACTTGGAAAATGTGCCAATTAATATAATAACATATTTATACTTTTTTTTTTGACGGAAAATCATAGCTTGCATTGTAGGCTATCAAAACGAATCACATCAGCAATGAAATTAGGAGTAGTAAGCCACTGTTTTATTCTTTAATTTTTTTTATGAGTCTAATCTAAATCATTCAATCACCAATTACACTTGAAAAATCGAGATAATCGCTTGCAACATAATTTAAATAATAAAATATCATACATTGATAAAAAATTTAAATCACCGTAAAAACACCAAACACTAATCTCAACGTCAATTAAAAAAAATAAATATGAGATTTTTTTTTTCAAAAAGAAATAGATATATGACATTAAGAGATCAAAACTACTAAAAAAAGAATAAATTTAAAGATTATTTAAGAAACAATATAAACACAACAAATCTCAAGATATGAAAACAAAATAATAAGAATAAACTCAAAATGAGCAAAGTGGACAAACCAAAACTACTAAAAATAACGACAAAAACTTAGATTCACCTAAAAATGAGTACATTTAGACTTTTATTAGAAAAAACAAGGAAAAAAAAAAGAGGGGTCAATTTCTAGCCAAAATAGCCAGAAATGACCTCTAAATAATATATCAAAACGAGAGAACAATATTTTTTTTTTTATTGCGGCTAAGGTTTAGTTATATAAAATACCAGAATGATGTTATTAGATCTCTTTCTAAATAAGACAACTAAACCTCAATTGACAAAATTATTTATTATAGCGCTGAATATAACATAATTTCAAAGTTTCAGAATTCAATTATTAAATTATTAATTATTGAAAAACTCAATAAAATGTAATTTCCAAATATTTCCATACTATAGCATGGAATTTGAAAGTTTAGGATACAATATTACAAATTATTTATCAGATGACATAATAGCAAAAAAAAGATTAAAAAAAAAAAGGGAATAAATCGTACATAAACTAACGAGTTCTATCTAAAACATGTTAAAATATTCAACTCTAAAATGGGCTTAATTAGTAATGCAACTTTATTGATTTGCAATTTTTGAAGCCACCGTCTAAAAGGTCTGCAATAAAGTTTTAAATGGTAAATCTGAACTCTTTTTTTTTTCCTTTTTTTTAATAAAAGATGTTATTAGATTTATTGGTAAGTTCTAAAGTTAATGTGATCTCAATTGACAATTATTTATCATAGTGCTCAATATAACATAATTGTTGAAGTTACAATTCAAATATGGAGGCACTGAATTTGTGCCTCCATATTTGACAAATGAAACACAATTTTTATTTTGCAAGTTGTGTTCCATTGGGTTGGGAGTCTATATAAAGGCTCCCTTTCCCTCTTATTTATACATTCTAAATTCTCTAAGCAATTGAGATAGTTTCTAAATTGAGAGAGTTTTTTAGTATGAGAAAAATATTAGAGAGTTAAATAAAAATATTTAGTGTATGTTTCTCCTATTTTCAAGAGAGATTATTATTGTTATTTCCTTGTGATTTAGATATAAGATTGTAATTTCTATTACTTCACATAGTGAAATTATTCTATCATTGCCCGTGATTTTTTACCCTAATTTGTTTGGTGTTTTCCATGTAAAATCTGTGTGTCAAAATTATTTTCATTATTTTCTCAAATTATTAGCTGCGTTCTTGCTCTAATCCGATCCTAATTTTTCAACAAATGGTATCAGAGCTATTGGTTTTAATTTTTCTTGAAAAATAAGAGTATGCTTTGTGGTTGCAGTTTTAACTGACTTTCCATATCAGAAAAAATTTTCTTGGAAAATTATTATTGCGAATAGTACTCTGAGGTACTATACAATTTGGCACTATTCACGGGTACGTTGGAAATAAGTGTGGTAGTGTAAAAATACATGTCTAGGAAAAGTTCTGGCTAAGGAAAGACTTAGTATTTAAGTATGTCCATTGTGACCCACCTCTCTTTCCTGAGAACTTACCTGATGTATTGTTTATGGACTACGGTCACTATTCTAGTATACAGTTACTATTTACGTGAAATAGTGGGAGCTAGATTTGCTCAAAAGTTCGTGATAGAAGCAATGACAGCAAAATTTGAGATTGAAAATTTTAACAGGAGAAATTTTTCACTATGAAAATTAAAAATGAAAGCTATCTTGAAAAAAGATAATTGCCTGACGGCTATCAGTGATAAGCCGGTGGAAATCACATATGACAATAAATGGAATGAGATGGACAGGAATGCTGTTGCAAATCTTCATCTGGCAGTTGCAGATGAGATATTGTCTAGCATAGAGGAGAAGAAAATAACAAAGGAGATTTGGGATCATCTCACAAAATTGTATGAGGCCAAGTCACTCCACAGCAAAATTTTTCTTAAGAGGAAATTATTGATAACTCTATATTTTTAGAGTTATTTTATTTGTTTAAACTTAAATTTTAGCTCAGTTCTTGAAAATGTAATAATATTATTACTTATTTTTAGAAATAAATAGTTCTATAATTTATAAATAAATTATAACATATTTTAAGTATTTTTATTTTATTTTTGCAGATCAAAATGATATCACAATGATGCAATAAAATAAATGATGCAGACGGTGATGTCATAAAAATAATGATACAAGAAATGATTCAAGTTTTCAATCCATGAGAAATAAATTCAATGGTTGGTGGCCAAAATTCAATGGTTGGTAGCCAACCTAACTATTGTTGAATTATGAATAGCTAATTTTATTTTCTAGGATTTAGATATAATCTTTTGATTTGCATATGATTATTTATATTTAATTGATTGGATTTGATTGTTGGAATTAATCTTTTATCTTAGAACTTAATGCTTGTAATTAACTGGCCATTAATTGCATGATTTAAGATATTGTGTGAAGTAGCGAGAGTGGAAGCACAATATTAGTTCATTAGGATAATTGACCTAGGGAATGTATTGTTTAGAGATAAGAATACTCCTTTGTGATTTTTAAAAGGATTTCCATAAAACTTAATGAGTTTGTGTTAATTGCTTATGATCACGAGAGTAGACGTAAGGTTAATATGAATACACATGTTGTATCTTGAGAGAAAACATCATATAATTTAGGGAAATCTAATCATTAATTCCAGCAAAAATAATCCATCTAAAAATTATAAAGAAATCATATGTGATCAATTGATGAATTCTAAATTCTAGACTTTTAATCTTATTTTCATATTTATCATAATTTATTTACTTGAATTTCACTTTAGCTTAAAACATAAAATCTCATAATTGATTTTCTAAATAATAGAGTAATCTTAAAATTGGTACTTGACAAATCCTTTCTCGTGGGAACGATATTCACTCATCACTTTATTACTTGTAAACGATCTGTGCACTTGCAGAAATTGCGCAACAAGTTTTTGGCGCCGTTGCCAGGGAAGACAATTTTTGACAATATCAATTGATTGATATACTCTATTACTTTAGATTTTGTTTTTTTTTTCTATTTTTTTATTATTTTGCAGGAATATAAAAAAAAAAAAAGATGGCTTTTCACAACTTGTAATAGTGCAATGGAAGAGTGATGCTAAATAGAGCAGCAAACATGTATGGTGAGGATAGTTTTGATAAGTTAAATGCTAAAATCGATGCATTGGCTAACTTAATTGATAAACTTGATACTAATACTTTATTTAATTCATATTTGAGTTGTAATTTGTGTGGAGGTAATCAATTGAATTCTGAGTGCCAATATGTAGAGCAAGTACAATTTTTCCCAAATTATAATAGGTATGAGAATTGTCCATATTCTAACATAAACAACTCAGGATGGAGTGACTATTCAAGCTTTTCATGGGAAAACCAATGCGATCAAGGTAACAATTCATGGTATCCTTATCAATATGATTTTCAAGATCATGCACCATTTGAGGAGCACAGACCATCTTATGAAGCAGCATTGGAAAGATTCATAAATGCTACTCATGAATGATGTGAAAGATTGGAAGATAGGATGAGTCAATGGACTAGCCACAATACAAATTTTGATGTACAAATGGAACAATTCGCTAGTCCATTAAATACTCAAGGCCATAGTAACCTGACAAGCCAAATTGAAGAACATTCTAGAGAGCAATGCTTGGCAATTTCTTTGAGTAATGATGTAGAAGAGATGATTGATCAACCAGATACTTCAAGCAAGCAAGATAAAAAGGAAGAGGTTGAGCCCAATTTGCCTAAAAATTTCAAATATCCTTCTCTCATAGATGATATCTACGGAGTGGTTGCAATTGATAGGGAAATTGAAGAGGTATTTGAAAAAGAGAACTCAAAGAAAACTCTTTCAGTTTGTTTGGTGAAAACAACACCAAATATGCCAAAGCATACAGAATATCAATTTGATGACTTGGAAGAAAATAAGAAGCATTCACCACCATCAACTGAGCACTCACCGACTCTTGATTCAACACCACTACCTTCCTATCTCAATTTCTTAAGAAAATTTAGAGCAAGAAAAAGAGCTCCTTGGAAAGTTTTTAAAAATTATGAGCCTGATTATAAAATATTAAATAATTTCTATCTTAATTTTTTTTCCATGCAGGCTCAAATCAAACTGGTTGGACTCATTAAAACTAGCAAAAGTCTATCTTTCCACAATTATCAAGATGATATACTTTGTGTATTATCCTCCATGATGAAGATCTAGCTATAGTCAAGCTAAAGACTATAAATAAAGCGCTTTTGGGAGGCAACCCAAATTTCTAACTTGTTTACTTCTTTTTAATTTCTTTTGTTCCTTTGTTTGTTTCATTTTATTTTAATTTTGCTTTAGTGTTATTTGTGAGTTATTAAATAGCTTATTAGGTGGAAACCTAAGCTTTCTCTTTATTAGGTTTCTTTTATTTCTGTTTAGTTGTAAATTTTCTCTTTCATTTTCTTAACAAAGTTAATTAGACATGGAAGCATCTCTTGCAGCACTAAAAAACAGATTTTCAACTCTTTCCCAAGATGTGCTCAGGAAAATTGATGAACGCAGACTGGAAAGAATGAAGGCATTTAGGCGTCTGAATCTTCCTGAGGATATTCGCTGGATCATAGAAGCCAAAGTACGATTGGCAGGTGAGATTGATGACTCATTTATTAAATGTTTGCCAGGTACAAGGAGAAGTTCTTACTCAAAGAAGATGAGAGCTAAGAGAATGGGAGTCTGTTATAAGTGTGCAAGACGGAATTGCAACACACGCTGTAGAAACATTGGATTTGCATTTATAAATCGAGAAGATAAAATTAAATTCATAAAGGATGGACTGAGTAAAGAGTCTTTGGATAATATCCTATAGACTCTTGAGACGCATCCTTGTGGACAAGTTCAACGCACTCTTTTAGATTTATGAAAACTATTCAAGGAAGAGAAGCAGCGTTACAGTCTAGGGAATCTGACGATAAAAAACTCTGTTTGCCAGTTAATAAGAAAACTAGATGGGAAGCCTATCCTCGACTTATAGAAGGCGTGTAAGCCATTACTGGACGTAAAATCAGAGGAAGATGTAAGCCAAAATCACAACTACTGTTTATAATCAGATGTATCATTAACTTTTTTATTTTTCAATGCATTATTTTTTCTACATTTTGCAGTACTTTTTGACTTTTTAACATCTAGATTTTATTTTT
The DNA here is from genome assembly GCA_947687605.1 of Reutealis trisperma. Taxonomy (NCBI): domain Eukaryota; kingdom Viridiplantae; phylum Streptophyta; class Magnoliopsida; order Malpighiales; family Euphorbiaceae; genus Reutealis; species Reutealis trisperma. The sequence continues at coordinate 166,659 of CANTUT010000242.1, read as the reverse complement.
CTGCAGATTTTTCTACTGTCGACAACTTTTTAGTCTTTTAATGTCTACTTTTAACTTTTCAATATTTTCTTTTTGACTTTTGTACACACGCTGGAGATTTTTCTACTTTCATTAGTTTTTTAGAATTTCAATGTTTGCTTTTTTTTAGTTTTTCAAATATTTTTTTTGACATTTGTACACATAGCATTAATTATTTTTGTTTTTATTATCATTTTTGTTTTTATACTTTTTCTATCAATAATTATTTTATCCCATCGAACTGTTCTTTTACTCTTCTAGTTTCTTTATATGCACATTCATTATTGTCAATATGCACATAACCCTTTCGAGAGATTTGTGAAAGAAAATGGCAGAATCCTCAACACGCAAATTCAAAACTATTTGTGTCTTTTGTAGTCCAAACTCTGACAAGAAAAGAGAGTACTTGATAGCAGCTAATGAATTTGGTAGGTTTTTAGCTGAACGAAAAATTGATTTCGTGTTTGAAGGAAGTAGTTTAGGGTTAAGGAGTTGTGTCGCAAGTTCTGCATATATTAGAGGTAGTAAAGTCTTAGGAATAGTTCTAAAGATTTTGGCTCGAAATAAACATATCACTGGTGGAACTATAGGTAATGAGTTACAGGTCAATAACATGTATGAACGAATGGCATACATGAATCTCAATGCTGATGCTTTTATCGCATTATCTGGTGGTTTAGAAACATTTGAAGATATTTTCACCATTGCATCTTGGACACAATTAACTGTTCTTCAGAAGCCATTGAGATTACTTAATGTTGATGGTTTTTATAATGGTTTATTATCTTTTCTTGATCATGCTGTGAAACAGGGTTTTATGATACCAACGAGTAGACGCATCCTAGTCTCTGCTTCAACTATTGATCAATTGATTAATCAACTGCAAAAATTTAAATCCGAACCTGATCCATTGATGGCAAAGGTAGTTTGGCACCCCAAGGCCAGTAGCAGTAAAAAGCGAGGACTAGATCTGAATCCCCGGTTATAACTTCCCTAACTCTTGTAGTTTTTTTTTTTTTATCGCATTTTTTTTGTTTTGTTATGTGTTTTTTGTTATACCTGATCAAGCGAAGTTTTAGGTTCGATTCACTAAATGTAAGATGACTGAGTAAAGAGTTACTTTTGTACTCTTGATACGCATCTTAAATTTATGTGATTTTCCTTTTCAAAAAAAAAAAAAAAACTAACTAATTAACTAACTGAAGAGTTGTTTATACAAGATGGTAGAGTAAAGAGTACTTTTTGTGCTCTTGATACGCATTTGTATTTTTTTTTCTTTTTCTAGTTTCCAAAATAAAAAAAAATGATAAATAATAAATACAAAAAAAAATTGATTTTTTTTTGTGTGATTAGTTTCTCATGCTTGCTTTTAGTGTTGTTTCAAGATGTTTCACAGGAAGCAAGGAAGTGAAATGCATATCCTGCTTACAATTTGGAATCCATTTTTCTACAAGAGGGAGTATTTTCTTTCTTTTGGTTTGTTTATTTGACATTGAGGACAATGTCCACTGCAAGTTTGGGGAAGGTTTAGTTTGTTTTTTATTTTCAGTCATTTTTTTGTGTTTTGATGAATAAATTAAATTTTTTTTTGATAAAATATGCTTATATTAAATAATTTGATGAAAGACTAATGATTGATTATAATTGGTATTTATAAACAATTTATTAAAGTATTTCAGGTCAAGTAACTATTTTGGGGTAAGAAATTAACTTTTATTAAGATTATGTTTTGCTTTGCTTTACATTATATTGATTGCATTGAATTTGTGTATGCTTACTTAGAGAGGGCTTTTACACATTTTTTTATCTTCATTTGCCTCACCTATCTAGAACATGTTTTTGCAAACTTTTGAGGTAAAATTTTGAATTCATGTTGAAAGAGAAATATGATTTAAACATTATTTGTTTAGCCTGTTACTTATATGCACCCTTATTTTAATTTTTTTGCTAGATTACCCCTTTGTACCTTGTTAATTTTAGCCTTCTTTCTTTATTAATGAACCTTAATTATTACCTTCACCCTAATTGTGAGATAATTTTGTCATGTCCACACTCTAATGAATAGAAAAGGGAATTATTGAAGTTTGAAGGATCTCTAATAACTGAGAATATTATTCATTGTAAAAGACCACCTTTTGCTTAAAATAAGTTTGGGGAAAAGCAAGAAAATTGAATAAAATAAAAGTTAGTAATTCTTGCTTATCTTTAGAATAATATTGTTGGCGAAAAAAAAAAGAAAAAAATATTAAAAAAAAAAGAAGAAGAAGAAGGGGGGCTCAAAAGAAGAAAACATTGGAGAAGAATGACACTTAAGATAAAAGGAATCCTTCATTAATTTAATCCATTTATTTGAGCTATTGATTTTTTCTTGTAAACTTGGCATAATTATCTTACTTTTGTTCATTTAGCCTTTTTTTTTGTTTAGCCAAAATACCTTGTGTTAGCCCCATTACAACCCTAGTCAAGACCTATTGATCTCTCTTGATTTGTGAATTTTATCAGTGAAAATTGTTTGCTTTAATATGCTTATGAGATTTGTACATCTATTTTATATCATTTGATAGAGGCATTTAAAGATATTAGTATGTATATGTCTATCTGAAGTGCAACAATTTCTTTGCAGTTGATTTAATGCATAGTTATTCAAAGCATGATTAAGATGAGGATTGTTTTGAACATGAGATAGAAGATTGACTTGCAATACTATTGATATGTTGTTTGTAAATATTAATTTCTTGAGACCTTTAAAAAAAAAAAATTCAACATAAGCATGAGGGGATTAAATCTCTTTTTTGTGATATTTTATTTTTCTTTGAAATAAATTTTTAAAGGTGTTTGTGGGTATCACCACTGGAAGCCCTAACAAGACTATAACTCGTCCTCTATGGGACACCTAGGGGTTTAAAGGCTTGTTGCATATGCTAAATGTAATCGTAATTTCCTACGAAAGTAGACTAGTTTAGATTTTGAATTTTTTTTTGCTTAAGGACAAGCAAAAACTTAAGTTTGGGAGTGTGATAATTCTATATTTTTAGAGTTATTTTATTTGTTTAAACTTAAATTTTAGCTCAGTTCTTGAAAATATAATAATATTATTACTTATTTTTAGAAATAAATAGTTCTACAATTTATAAATAAATTATAACATATTTTAAGTATTTTTATTTTATTTTTGCAGATCAAATGATATCACAATGATGCAATAAAATAAATGATGTAGACGGTGATGTCATAAAAATAATGATGCAAGAAATGATTCCAGTTTTCAATCCATGAGAAATAAATTCAATGGTTGGTGGCCAAAATTCAATGGTTGGTAGCCAACCTAACTATTGTTGAATTTTTTATGTAAAAATTCAATGGTTGGTGGCCAACCTAACCATCAATATTGAATTTTTGATGTAAGAATTTTAATGGAACTTGAATTCCTCCACCAAACATGCCTATAAATGCCATGCTTGGCAAAGAGAAATGGTATCAAAGAAAATCCATAAAAAAAAATATGTAGAGAGATTTTCATATGCTTTCTTAGAGTAAATTTGTTTTATTGTTATTTTTATCAAGAGGAGGAATTTTTGGAAGCTTGAGTTCATCAAAGATTGTATCACAAAACAAGTTCTCTCTAAACTCTATTATTGAATTTAATTATAAGTTATTATTATGTTTATTATTTTTATTGTTAATTTAATTGTTTCTTCTCTTTTAATTATGAATAGCTAATTTTATTTTCTAGGATTTGGATGTAATCTTTTGATTTGCATATAATTATTTATATTTAATTGATTGGATTTGATTGTTGGAATTAATCTTTTATCTTAGAACTTAATGCTTGTAATTAACTGGCCATTAATTGCATGATTTAAGATATTGTGTGAAGTAGCGAGAGTTGAAGCACAATATTAGTTCATTAGGATAATTGACCTAGGGAATGTATTGCTTAGAGATAAGAATACTCCTTTGTGATTTTTAAAAGGATTTCCATAAAACTTAATGAATTTGTGTTAATTGCTTATGATCACGAGAGTAGACGTAAGGTTAACATGAACACACATATTATATCTTGAGAGAGAACATCATATAATTTAGGGAAATCTAATTATTAATTCCAGCAAAAATAATCCATCTAAAAATTATAAAGAAATAATATGTGATCAATTGATGAATTCTAAATCCTAGACTTTTAATCTTATTTTCATATTTATCATAATTTATTTACTTGAATTTCACTTTAGTTTAAAACATAAAATCTCATAATTGATTTTCTAAATAATAGAGTAATCTTAAAATTGGTACTTGACAAACTCTTTCTCGTGGGAACGATACTCACTCATCACTTTATTACTTGTAAACGATCTGTGCACTTGCAGAAATCGTGCAACAATTATACACTCTTCGGATGTCAGAATCTACTTCAGTGACGGAGCACATTAATATGATGAATACACTATTTTCTCAACTCACATAGTTGGAATATACAATAAATTCATAAGAACGTGCTGAACTTCTGTTTCAAAGTCTACCATATTCATATGATCAACTCATCATTAATTTTACAAATAATATTCTTACAGACTATCTAGTTTTGATGATGTTGCAGCTACTATTCTTGAAGAAGAAAATCGGCGCAAAAACAAGGAAGACAGATTAATCAGTTCATAGAAAGCAGAGGCGTTGACAGTGATGAGAGGGAGATCAATGGAATGTGGCTCAAGTGGGAGCCAAAATCATGGTAGGTCCAAATCAAGAAGTAAGAAGAACATGAAGTGTTACCATTGTGGTAAGAAGGGTCACCTGAAGAAGGATTGCTGGAGTTTAAATAAAAATTTTAATCCTCATGGAAATGTAGCATTTACCTCAAATGAAGGAGAAGCTTTGTGTTGTGAAGCAGCGACGACTTCGGAAGGCAGAAAAAGATTTGCTGATGTGTGGCTCATTGACTCTAGAGTCTCATTTCACATGACCTCTCGGAGAGAGTGGTTTCATCATTATGAACCTATCTCAAGAGGATTTGTGTACACAGTTGATAATCATGCCTTGAAGATTGTTGGTATTGGAACCATTAAGCTGAAGATGTATGATGGTACAATTCAAACTATTCAAAACGTGCGACATGTGGAGGGCTCGCAGAAGAATATGTTGTCTGAAAGACAGCTGGATGATCTTGGGTGCAGGATTGAAATCTAGAATGGGATTAAGAAAATAATCCGTGGCGCGATTGTACTTATGAAAAGACAGAAAAAGGCTGCAAACTTGTATATAGTGATGGGAGAGACTGTGCAGGAAGGAGAAGCATCAGTTGCTTCAAGTAATTTGAATGACAAATCTACAATGATGTGGCATTACAAACTTGTGCATATGTCTGAACAAGGAATGAAAATTCTTGCAGAGAAAAATTTACTTCCGGGACTCACAAAGGTGTCCTTACCCTTTTGTGAACATTGTGTTACAAGCAAGCAGCATAGAATAAAATTTAACACATCAAATTCTAGAAGCAAGAAAGTTCTAGAATTGGTTCACTATGATGTATGGCAAGCACTGGTTACGTTCCTAGGAGGAGCAAAGTACTTTGTGTCCTTCATAGATGATTATTCCAGGAGATGTTGGGTATTTCCTATCAAGGGAAAAGGAGATGTGTTTTCAGTTTTCAAAGCATTTAAAGCGCGGGTAGAACTTAAATATGAGGAAAAGATCAAGTGTTTGAGGATAGATAATGGAGGAGAATATACTAGCAATGAGTTTGCTGACTTTTGTAATTAAAAAGGTATTAAGAGACAGTTCACTACAGCATACACTCCTCAACAAAATGGAGTGGCAGAGCGGATGAACAGAACCCTATTAGAAAGAACAAGGGCCATGTTAGGAGCTGCTGGTCTAGAAAAAATATTTTGGACAGAAGCAGCCAACACCGCCTGTTATGTGACCAATCGGTCACCATCAACTGCAATTGAGTTAAAAACACCGATGGAGATGTGGACAAGAAAGCCTGCCGATTATTCAAACCTCCATGTATTTGGAAGTCCTGTGTATGTGATGTACAATACTCAAAAAACTACGAAGTTAGAACCAAAATCCAGAAAATGCATATTTCTGGGACATGCTGATGGAGTAAAGGGGTATCGCCTATGGGATCCCACTACCCATAAGGTTGTCACAAGCAGGGATGTGATATTTACAGAAGGGAAGTTGCAAGAGAAAGGTGATAGTAGCAGTTCAAATGAAGGTCTAGAAACTACAATGGTACATATGGAAAAAGAGTCTAATTCAAAGGATTGTTTTGAAGTAATACCAGAAATTAAGGAACAAGAACTAGTTGAGTCTGAAACTACAGAAGTTCAACGGTCAACTCGTGAAAAAAAAACACTAACTTGGCATTCTGATTATTTTGTGGAGAGCAATATTGCATATTGTCTTCTAACAGAGAAAAGGGAGCCATCAACTCTCCAAGAAGCAATGAATAGTTCAGATGCATCTCAGTGGATGGCAGCAATGCAAAAGGAAATGGAAGCTCTTCATAAGAATAAGACTTGGGAGCTTGTGCCATTACCACAAGGAAGAAGGCCTATTGGCAATAAAGGGATTTTCAAGATCAAACAAAATAGTGATGATAAAGTGGAGCGGTATCGTGCAACACTGGTTGTAAAAGGGTATGCTCAGAAAGAAGGGATTGATTTTAATGAGATATTTTCCTCTGTGGTTCGACTTAATACAGTCCAAATAGTTCTGGTAATGTGTGCTACTCTTTACCTACATTTAGAGCAGTTAGATGTGAAAATTGCATTTTTTCATGGAGATCTTGAAGAAGAAATTTATATGCTCCAACCAGAAGAATTTAAAGAAAAAGAAAAAGAGAACTTGGTTTGTAGGTTCAACAAATCTCTATACGGTCTCAAACAGGCGCTGAGGTGTTGGTATAAGAGATTTGATTCCTTCATCATAAGCCTTCGATACAACAGACTTAATACAGACCCTTGTGCATATGTCAAGAGGTTTGGTGGAAATGATTTTATCATCTTACTGTTGTATGTAGATGACATGTTGGTAGCAAGTCCCAATAAAGATCATGTCAAAGATTTGAAGGCTCAGTTGGCTAGGGAGTTTGAAATGAAGGACTTAGGACCTGCAAACAAGATTCTAGGGATGCAAATTCACCGAGACAAAAATAATAAGAAGATTTGGCTTTCTCAAAAGAATTATTTAAAGAAGATCTTGCGACGCTTCAACATGCAAGATTGTAAGCCAATTTCTACCCCACTTCCTGTTAATTTCAAGTTATCCTCTAAGATGAGCCCTAGCACTGAAACAAAGAGGATGGAGATGTCTCGAGTACTGTATGCATCAGCAGTGGAAAGTTTAATGTTTGTTATGATTTGTACAAGACCAGACATCGCACATGCAGTAGGAATGGTTAGTAGATACGTGGCGAATCTTGGTAGAGAGCATTAGAATGCTGTGAAAAGGGTCCTAAGATACATTAAGGGGACCTCATATGTTGCATTATGTTATGGATGATTAGGCTTTACTGTCAGAGGGTATGTTGACTCAGATTATGCAGGTGATTTGGATAAAAGTAAATCTGACTCAGATTGTGCAGGTGATTTGGATAAAAGTAAATCCACTACAGGTTATGTGTTTATTCTTGCTGGAGGAGTAGTAAGCTGGGTTTCAAAACTGCAGTCAGTTGTGGCTACATCAATAACAGAAGCAGAGTATATAGCAGCTACACAAGCCAGCAAAGAAGCAGTCTGGTTGAAAATGATAATGGAAGAACTCGGGCACAAACATGAAAAGATTTCTTTGTTTTGTGACAGTCAGAGTGCTTTGCATCTTGCAAGGAATCCAGCTTTTCATTCAAAGACAAAGCACATTCGAGTTCAATACCATTTCGTTCATGAGAAAGTGGAAGAAGAAACAGTGAATGTGCAGAAAATTCATACGAAAGAGAACCTAGCAGATTTTATGACAAAGGCAGTCGATACTGACAAGTTTTTTTGGTGTCGATCCTCTGGCGGCCTAGCAAAAACATGAGCAACAGGAAATGGCAAGTAATAAAAAATAGTGTGAAGATTGATTGATCCTCAATCAAATCTTCAAGTGGGAGATTGTTGAAATTACAATTCAAATATGGAGACATCGAATTTATGCCTCCATATTTGACAAATGAAACACAGCTTGCATTTTACAAGCTGTGTTCCATTGGGTTGGGAGCCTATATAAAGGCTCCCTCTCCCCCTTATTTATACATCCTAAATTCTCTAAGCAATTGAGAGAATTTTTAAATTGAGAGAGTTTTTTAGTGTGAGAAAAATATTAGAGAGTTAAATAAAAATATTTAGTGTGTGTTTCTCCTATTTTCAAAAGAGGTTATTATTGTTATCTCCTTATGATTTAGAGAAAAAGTTGTAATTCCTATTATTTCTCATAGTGAAATTCTTCTATCCTTGCCCGTAGTTTTACCCTAATTTGTTTGAGATTTTTCATGTAAAATCTGTGTATCAAAATTATTTTCATTATTTTCTCAAATTATTAGCTGCGTTCTTGCTCTAATCCAGTCCTAATTATTCAACAATAATTCCATACAATAGCACGCAAATTGAAAGTTTAGGATACAATATTACATATTATTTATCAGAGGACTTAATAGCCAAAAAAAGGAGAAACAAGGGAAATAGTTCAGTCTAAAACAGATTAAAATATTGAACTCTAAAATTGGCATAATTAGCAATAAAAGTTTACTTTCTATCTTGTTTGACTGATTTGCGATTTTTAGAGCCACGGCCACCTCCTGAATTCTTAGATGTACGAGTCGAAGAGGAAATTAAATAATCTATCAATAGCACGCAATTTGAAAGTTTAGGATACAATATTATAGATTATTTATCAGAGGTAATTTTATAAATTATACATGGTGATAGTTCAACGCAATTGTCAGCTTGCTCGATAATATTTCTGACAAAAATGAAAAAGGAAAAAATATTAAAGTAAAAATAAATAAATATATACATATTTTAAAACTCATTCAATAAACAAGTATTCAATAAAGACATAAAATTAACAACACAAGTTAATAATAAATTAATTTATTAACATACAATATTATAGATTATTTATAAATTATACATGGTGATCATTTTATATGCATCTATTGGGTTAACTCTAGAAGCAGATTACCTCTTCCATACTCTGCTCATGATGCAGGTTGGCTTTACTTCTCAAAATAACCATATCCCTGGTTACCATGTGCAGCTTCTCATTCAACATACTATTGGATTTTTCAAGGTCTTTTGCCTGCCTTTGCTGCTCAGTGACTCTGTTCTTTAACCAGAGAAGTTGATGGTTGTCTTGCTTAATTTGGTTCACCACCATTTCTTGGTATGATCTCATCTCATATTTCAGCTTAGGCTTACCTAATTATTTATGCAGCAGTCAATTCCATATAATCTATAAGCAGAATTATTGTTCTTTGAAGTCCATTTCAAGCATATGTAAGAAATATACCTTTAGGATAGTAGTCGTTGAACCTATCCACATCTTCTTTCACTGCCGTGTAACCATAAAGTTGGCGCTCCCCATTGGGTAGGAAGTAGACTGGCCTATGATTCCAAGCATATCTATCTCTTTCTTCTGCAAAATGATTATGCAGGCGCTCTGCCTCCAAATAACACTCCACCGAGCTTTCAAAAATGAAGACACTTAACCCACAATGTCCATACCACTTGTAAAAGTGTTGGGCCTTGACAATGGCATTATATGAGCTGAACAAGTTCAGCAGCTTTTTAGTTGACTTGCCAATCCACTGAAATCCACAATTCCATGAAAACAAGAGCTAACTAGTTAGCACATTATATCTTCACAATGTAACTTAGAAAACTGAATAGCACACTATTGTTATAAATAATTTCACCTTGTCATTTTCATCTTTTTTAAGCCTTGTATTTGCAATGACAACCATGGAAGGCCAAACTACTTCATGATCTTCCTTCTCATCTTTTATACCTTTCCATTTGCTACTACTTGCTTCACTGAACGGAATAGCAGCAGCTATGTTTCTCTCTGCATCATCTGCAACTTTTTCTTAGTCATCTCCCGAAATTATCCATGGACCAGAACCAGAATCTGTTCGCCTATTCAACCTGGGTCCTCTAAATGGGCCATCAAAAGTTTGTGAAGGCATGTTCTGGGGAACATTTTCTGAACTCAATTTCACACGACAATTTTTGCTGCATCATTATTTTTAAGGAAACTGAATCAGATTTTATTATATTACAGATGATGAAACAGAATAAAAGAATGCAAAACTAAAAATCTGTTGAGATCAAGAGAGCAGAATTACAAGAAATTATAAGACAAAACTATTGCTTAAAGAACTAGTGACCGACTGGTCTTCAGGTACCAATGAGCTTTGGCTTAGTCTGATCCCAATTAATAAAAAAACGACTGATTTTAAAGTACTGGTTGTAATTTTCAAGTTTGAACTTTGCTCCTTAATCAAATTGAGAAGATGATATGCTCTTTGATTATAAAATGAGAGTAGAATGCAAGGCAAAACACATGATTATCAGGCAACATATGAAACCAACAAGGACAAAATTAGAAGGTGAGGCTAAAATAGATGAACACTAGGCCAAGAACATTCAAGAACACTAGGCTATGTTTGGTTTGCTGTAATGACCGATGTAATGGAATGAGCATTACATTACATGTGATATTTCTTTGTTTGGTAAAGTAAAATTATTTTACCATCATGTAATGGGAAATCCTTAGGTAATCACCATTCATTTCAATCCCATATTATCCAATACATCAATTAAAAAATGAAATCTCATTACATTGCATTTCCAGTTTCTTATTTTCTCCCACTCTCTCCATTTTATTGCCGCATCTTTCTTCTTAAACCCTAGCTCTCAAATTAATTAAATTGAAGTCCTCTCAACCATTGTATTCCTCAATCTCTCTACCTAAAACCACCTTACTCTTTCTTAATCTCTCTCTCTCTCTCTCTTTCTCTCTCTCTCTCTCTCTCATTCTCTGATTCTACTCTTCGCCACTGTCATAGCTTGCAGAGATAAGAATTGTGTTTATACTAAGCTGATAAATGTGTTGTATAGTTAAATTAGATAAGCTTTAGATTCTGGTTTTTAGATTGTGTATGTGTGTGTTTATTCTAAAATTATATGTTGCATTTGTGGTGTATTGAACTATAATATTTGTGATTGTCGTATGGTTAGATTCTATGGAAGGAACAATGACAACCATCTTAGTTTGGTACTTCAGATTAAATTTGTTATTGTATCTCTTCGGTGTTAATTTATGGAATAATGTATCTCTTCTCAATTGGATTACATTTTCCCAATTGAAAATACCCATCAAAATATTTTTATTTCTTGATCATTTTTGGTTGTTTTCTTGCTGTTTTCTTTAATTATATTGAACTGTAAGTTAATTTTCTGAGTTTGGAGTCTGTTGAATATTAGGTAATAACACTGTAAATTGAAGTTTTATTAGTATAGCCTCTTGTTTTTGTTTAGGATTTTAATGGACTCATAAAATTGATAAATATCAGTAAATTTTTTGGTTCTTAAGTCATAGATTCAGTTAATATCAAGAGGTTGAAATGAGAAACAAGGTAAAATTCTACCTTCAAATGCCATTTTTTCAAAGCCAAATCCAACTATGCTTGTCTTTGGTTTTTATTTTCACTTGTCTTTTATAATTGTCTTAATCTTTTTGAAATCTAATTGAAAGTCAAGCCAGTATGGTCTATTCTTCATTATGTTATAATATCTTATTATGATGATCACCATGTTTTAGACATGTGAATGTTTTTCTTTTCCCTTTTTGTTTAATTTGTAAATGGAAAAATTTTCCAACTTAAATTTTTTACTTAATTAAAATATGCATATATTGTTAAAATCAACTTGCAAATGCTTGATCCAATGGGTATTAATTTTCCTTTAGAAATTTTAAATGAATACTTTGATCTTGATCCAATGCTAAATTCTAGTTAGGTAACGATATATGGAAATTCATTTTTTTTTTTTAATGTTAAAATTTCATGTTATCCTTTACACTTTGATCAAACTTTTTATTGCAACTTCTATGTTGCAGGTTTTTCTACCACAGTGCTCTTCAATGGTTTCCTATATTTGGGTTAGTTTCCATTCTTTTTTATTGTCTTCAATATCTTAAGCTATCCCCTTTAGGTTCCATGATGATATTAGTTGGTCCATCATGATTGGTAACTATTTCATTTAGGATATTTGGGATAAGATCCAAATATCATGCTATAAGTTTCTCTTTAGGAATTTTAAATACTAACGAAAATTCTCCACTTACTAGGACAATAGGATTTCAACAGTGGTGCCCTTAATCCTAGTTGGCAACTAACATCTTTTCTATGTATAATTGAATGCAATGGAGCACTCATATTCCTATTTCCTTGATTTTTTTCCCCTTTGTTCTAACTTTTGTATTCCTCTTGGTCATGAGTAGTTTCTTATTAAAGGCAGTTTATTCATATAATAACAGATTGACAGTTAATATTGAAATGTTAACTATAATTGAATAGAGAAAGATATATTTCTAATTTGCATTTGTTTATTAGATTCTAGTAAACACCATTTAACAAAAGAAATAGTATTATGTACATTTTAGATTTAATTTTATAACTTTTGGATAATATATCTGATTATCTATGTTCCTGAGGCTTTGTATGACATATTTTGATCCAAGTATTTTTTCTACTTTTTACATTTGTACATAATCTGAAATGATTGCAATTAGCAGCATGCAGTTTCATAGGCTCAAAATGGGTATTTGATGCAGAATTTATTGGAGTAAATTCCATAAAACTTAAATAATTCCTATACTTATTTATTTTGGTATCTCTCACTAAATTCATGTTGTAGGGTTGTTAGCCAAATTGAATATCCCTCATTGGTTGATTTGTGAGGTCTCCTCCAGGACTTAGTTGCTCAACTCTTAGGTGCCTTGTCTCGTATTATGAAATCATCATGTTTTAATTCCCAAGTTTATAGTATTTTTCTGCGAACCCAACACAATGTTTTGCCATTGGTTAAGTTCAATTTTCTATTCAGATTATATGTTAATAATGGTTTGGTAATTTCTACTCTTTAGTCCTGTGCAAAGTTTGGTAACTACAGCCAAATTCATGGGTTTAAACTGTGAAGCTATAGACATTCAAATTGACTAGTCTATGGTTCAAAGACTATGTCTGGAGTTATTTAGCTTTTTTCCCTTCAAATCAAATTGCATATTTTATAATAAATGCTTTAGTTATATTTTGTTAATTTTTTAGGTATAATTTATTTATTGCTAGACAAGTATGGCTTGACTAAGTCTGGCCACGCAAAAATTGATGAGAAGTAGAAAATTAGTCGTTATATTATCACAAGATCATATATACTAAATGTAATGAGGTTTTTTCAATTATATTGTGGTATAGTATTATCACTATGATTAGAGATATTAAATGTAATAAGTTGGTTTTTTCAATTATATTGTAGTATAGTGACATTATATGCTAAAAATTGTTTGAGAGCAAGATAAACTAATGATTTTTTCTTAAGAAGAAAGATGATGAATGGATTAGCATATGAGAATGATAATACGTGCAAATCAGAATTAAGGGTGAATAGATGTGCATTTAGTACGTTATGCAATATGCTTGAACAAGAAGGAGATTTCAAGGAAACTAAACATATGATGGTAGATGAACAAGTAGCAATGTTCTTACATGTGTTGGCCCATCATGTTAAGAATATAACCATACAAATGAGATTTAAGCGGTCGGGAGAAACAATTAGTAGGCATTTTGGGGAGGTCTTGAAAGCTGTTAATCGTTTGCAAGGAAGGTTACTTAAAAAGCTAGAACTTATTGCTACCAACTCAACAGATTTGAGATGGAAATGGTTTAAGATACTATTATATGATTCTTATATCTATTATATTGCTTCTCGAAGAAAAGTGAATGATTAATTCACATCCCACACATCCTCTTTTTTTTTTTTTTTTTTTCAATTGTCTTGAAGCACTAGATGGCACATATATTTGAGTCTAAGTGCCTGCAGAAGGTAGGCCTAGATATTGATCACGAAAAGGCCAAATTGCTACTAACGTGCTTGGAGTTTGTTCCCAAGACATGCAATTCATCTATGTATTACTAGGGTGGGAGGGATTAGCTGCTAATGGTCGAGTGCTTCGAGATGCTATAACTCAGAGAAATGGTTTAAAAATTCCTTATGGTGAGTGCATATTGTTTAAGATACATGATCCAAATTTTAGATATAAAATTATACATTAATCTAATAATTATAACTATATGATTATATAGGACATTATTACCTTGATGTTGGCTACACAAACTGTGAAAGATTCCATGCACTATATAGAAGGCAGAGATATCACTTAAATGATTGGAAAGAAGGATCTCAACCTAGTACTCCCAAAAGATTTTTTAAATATGAAACATTCAGCAGCAAGAAATATGAAATATAATTAATAGATGCTTTAGTGTACTTAAATTGCATTGGGCAATCCTTAGGAGTCCTAGTTATTATCCTATCAAGACTTACAATAGGATCATTATGGCTTGTTGTTTGCTTTACAATTTTATAAGAAGAGAAATGTCTGCAGATGAGATGGATGAGAGGTTAGATAGAAGATCTCGAAGTCAAAGAATTGATGAGATAGATGATGTTATTTCATCAAATGATTGGAGTGCTTGGAGAGATAACTTGGCAATAGACATGTTCAATGAGTGGAGAGAGAAAAGATAGAAAAATTTTACTATTGCACAACAATGTCATTTTCTTTTGGTTGTTTTTGTTATGATACATGTATTGAAATTAATATATGAAGCTATAGCATTAATTTGAATTTAGCATTTTAAGTGTAGGTTTTTTGGTCTTCAATTGCAGGTTTTTTTTTTAAATATTAATTGTGTGCTTCTCTTGTGTAATGAAGCAATGTCAACCAATCATACTTCAAGAATAGACCGGGAACAAATAAAAGGTCATGGACATCCAATGAAGAATCGAAGCTTATTGAAACTCTCATTTAGTTGCATAATTCTAGGAGATTTAAAACATAACGTGGTTTTAAAGCAAGACATTTCAAAGTTGTAGAAGATATACTTCAGGAGAAGTTATCTGGACATGAAACTAAAGCAAAGCCACACATCGAGTCAAAATTGAGGACTGTAAGAAATCATTTTGGTATTGTGTATGACATGTTAGCTAGTAACAATTGCAGTGGATTTGGTTGGGACTCAAATCGAAAATGCATGACAGTAGAAAATGCAGTTTGGGAAGAATATTTAAAGGTGCACTTCTGATATATGTTCATGTTAATGTTTAAATTTGAATTTTCTAAGTCGTGCATATGTATATGTTTATGCAGAGTCATCAAGATGCTGAACAATTCAGATTTAAGGCATTTTCCTTTTATGAGGAGTTTTGCTTAGTATTTGGAAAAGATCGTGCAACGAGGAAAGACACTGAAGCGCCTGCTTATGTTTTGGAAGAGTTAGAGAATGATGCAGCTATAGCAAATAATGTCAATGAGAATGTAATTGCTTATCAAAGTGAAAGCTCTACATTTTTCTTTGAGACAAATAAAGAGAGCCCGAAGCCCAAAAGAAGTAAAAGTGAAAATATTGCAAGCTTATTGAGTAAAATGCACTTAAGGTCACTAAACTTTTGCCTATTTTCTGTTTTGGTCATTAAACTTTAATTTCTTACAATTTAATCACTAAATTTTAATTTTTTTTTCACTGGTAGGTTACTAAAATAATTCCAATGAAATAACTCACCAGAAAGTTGATATGGTACTCCAGATAGGATAACACTTTATCAAAATTGATGACATAATCATGCCACATCGTATTAAGAGGTTTTTAAAATTTAAAATTTAAAAAATCATATTTTTAAATTAAAAATTAAAATTAAAAAATATTTATTTATGTGATGTGGGATGCTTATGTCATCAATCTTGATGACGTGTTATCCTACTTGGAACACCACGTCAGTTTTTTAGCGAGTTGTTTATCGAAATTGTCTTAGTGACCTATCGGTGAAAAAAAAATTAAAGTTTAGTTATTAAATTATAAGAAATTAAAGTTTAGTGATCAAAACAAAAAACAGGCAAAAGTTTAGTGATCTCTACTACATTTTACCCCAAGCTTATCTGAAGTGACATTAGATGATTGGAGTGCTTGGAGAGATAACTTGGCAATAAACATCTACACTGAGTGGAGAGAGAAAAGATAGAAAAATTTTACTATTGCACAACGATGTCATTTTCTTTTGGTTGTTTTTGTTATGATATATGTATTGAAATTAATATATGAAGTTATAGAATTGATTTGAATTTAGCATTTTAAGTGCAGTTTCTTTGGACTTCAACTGTAGATTTTTTTTTTTTTTTAAATATGAACTGTGTGCTTCTCTTGTGTAATGGAGCAATGTTAACCAGTCATACTTCAAGTTCTATGGGGCCAAATAGACTGAGAACAAATAAAAGGTTGTGGACATTCGATGAAGAATCGAAGCTTATTGAAACTCTCATTTAGCTATATAACTAGGAGATTGAAAGCATAACGTGGTTTTAAAGTAGGACATTTCAAAGCTGTAGAAGATATTCTTCAGGAAAAGTTACCAGGACATGAAATTAAAGCAAAGCCAAACATCGAGTCAAAATTGAGGACTTTAAGAAATCATTTTGGTACCGTGTATGACATGTTAGCTGGTAACTGACAAACTGATTTATTTGGAAAAGTTATGTACCTCTGTATTCATTCCCCAGTATATATAATTCAAGTCTTAATTACGAGAATCAAAGCTCCTCAATCTAAGTATATACCAAAAATAGATCTAGCCTAAGAAAGGAATAGAATATACAGTTAAAGCATATTTACAACATATAAATAGCTAAATCAGATCCCTAATTTTCAGCATATAGAATAGATGTTATCCTATCATGAGATAGCTAGCATTGACATCCCCCCTCAAATTGATGCTAGTACAGGAACCAGTAGCAATTTGCTCACTAAGAACTCATGTCATGGCCGAGGCAAAGCCTTTGTGAAGATATCAACTACTTGTAAAATACTAGAGACATGTGGCAAAGAAAGCTCTTGTCTACCAAAAGCTTCTCGTATAGAGTGGCAATCAACTTCTATATGCTTAGTACGTTCATGATAGACTGGATTTGCTGCAATGTGTATGGCACTTGTGTTGTTTGCATGGAGGGGTGTTGGAATGGATTGAGCAAATCCAAGTTCAGTAAAGAGTCCACGTAACCAAAAAATTTCAGAGCATGCTGCTGACATGGCTCGATATTCTGCTTCAATGGATGATTAAGAGACCCTTTCTTGTTTCTTGCACTTCCAATAGACCAAAGAATTGCCAAGATACATACACCACCCTATTGTTGACCGACGTGCGTCAGGGCATCCAGCCCAATCGGCATCGCTATAGGCAGCCAGACTAAGATCAGATCCAATGGGATAAAATCGACCATATATAGGAGAGCTTAAGAGATAGTGTATTATTCGACGAACAGCAGTCATATGACGTTGTCGAGGTGAAGACATAAACTGACTAACCTAATGGACAGCATAAGAAATGTCTAGTCTAGTAACTGTTAAATAGACAAGGCTGCCAACTAGCTTTCGATACAGAGCAAGATTAGGAAAAAGATCACCTTCATCCCTTTTGTATTTAACATTCACCTCCAAAGGTGCATCAATAGGAGCAGAATTTTCCAAACCAGCCAAAGCAATGAGGTCTTTGGTATATTTATGTTGGTTTAAGTGAAGGCCCTTCGCAGAGTGATGCACCTCTAATCCAAGAAAATAAGTGAGTTGACCGAGATCCTTCAATTTAAAAGTGGCATGAAGAGACTCTTGAAGATGAGTAATTAAATATGAATCAGACCCGGTGATGATAATATCATCTACATAAACAAGAATGACAACAATACCCATGGAAGTCTTTTGCAGAAACATAGATGTATCTTATTGGCTTTGTACGAAGGAGAGCTCAATAATAGTCTGCCTGAAATTTTCAAACCAAATCCTTGGAGCTTGTTTTAACCCATAAAGAGACCTTTTTAATCGACACACATGAGTTGAAAAGGTACCTGCCACTCCTGGAGGAAGACGCATATAGATTTCTTCCTTCAATTCCCCATGAAGAAATGCATTCTTCACATCCATCTGATGGATTGGCCAAGCTTTTGAGGCAGCTATAGCAAGAACAGTTCGGACAAAAGTCATTTTGGCCATAGGTGCAAAGGTTTCTTTGTAATCCACGCCATATTCTTGATGGTTGCCAAGAGCCACAAGCCTCGCCTTATATCTATCCAAAGACCCATCATATTGTAATTTTATATTATACACCCATTTGCAGCCTACGGGTTTAACTGAAGGTGGACATGGAGCTATATCCCATGTATCATTCATCTCACGAGCATGTAATTCTTCTTGCATTGCTTGCTGCCAGCACTCACGTTTCATGGCCTGAGTATAACAAGAAGGCATAGGAACAGATGACAAAGTAGCAGTCAAGGAGGTAGCAGGATATCCATACCTATCGGGTGGTTTAGTGTGGCGAGCAGACTTGCGACATGGTTGTGGAGGTGCTATAGGTTCAGGTTCAGGTATTGGAGTAGATTCTTGCAAAGGGCTGGTATGATGGGCACATCTTTCATACACAAAACCTAGTTTAAACGACATAGGAACAGATGACAAAGTAGCAGTCAAGGAGGTAGCAGGATATCCATACCTATCGGGTGGTTTAGTGTGGCGAGCAGACTTGCGACATGGTTGTGGAGGTGCTGTAGGTTCAGGTTCAGGTGTTGGAGTAGATTCTTGCAAAGGGCTGGTATGATGGGCACATCTTTCATACACAAAACCTAGTTTAAACCTTATGGCAGTAGATGGGAAAACTGCAGTACTTTCATCAGAAAAATCTGGTAAGAATGATAGTGAAGGTAAGGATGTTGATTCATTTGGAAGCATGAAAAAATATTGATTCTCAAAGAATACAACATTTCTGGAGACACGTATTCTTTTAATATTAGGATCATAGCATAGAAACCCTTTTTGATGAGAAGCATATCTAAGAAAAGCACACCGAACAGATTGGGCTGACAATTTATTTCATTCATGTGGAGGCAAGTGGACAAAACAAACACAGCCAAAAGTGTGGAGACCAGAATACTTAGGTTGAGAATGATATAAACAATAATATGGTGACTCATAGTGCAATTTAGGGGCTGGAAGACAATTAATTAAGTAAACTGCAGTACTAAGAGCTTTGACTCAGAACTTAGATGGTACAAATGACTCAAGAAGCAAAGTTCGAACCATGTCAAGAAGATGACGATTCTTTCTTTCAGCAACACCGTTTTGCTGTGGAGTAAATGGACATAACCGTTCAGAAATAAGGCCTTTCTATTTAAGAAATTCTTGAAAGTCATGAGACATGGATTCTCCACCTGAATCTGTTCTTAAGGTCTTGATACAGGTGGAAAATTGGTTTTCAATAAATACCAAAAAACTTTTAAATGCATCAAAGACTTCATTTTTGGATCGAAGAAAATAGATCCATGTAAACCTACTATGATCATCAATGAAAGTCACGAAATAATTGTACTGAGCATGAGACACAACAGGTGCAATACCCCAAACATCACTATGAATAAGATCAAAACACTTGGTAGACAAAGAACTATGAGTAGGAAAAGGAAGAACCTTGCTTTTTCCTAATTTACAACTAGAACAATCAAACATGACATCTTGGGATGAATACTGAATTTTTTGTCAAGTAAACCAGAATTTAGTACACGAAACAAAACCTTGGAGTTTGGATGGCCTAATCTATTGTGCCACAACTGATTTTTATTTTTAGAAGAAATACAAGCAAAAGAAAACAATTTGGAAGCATGAATGACGGCTGGAATGTGTAAAGGAAAGACTCACCCCCATTTAGGTCCCTTTGCGATCACCTTCCCTGACATCTGATTCTGCACAACACAACCAGTACTAGTAAATAGAACATTATAATTATTCTCAACCAATTGCCCAACAGATATAAGGTTATTAGTCAAAGGAGGAGACAAGAAAACATCTGTCAGAAAAGGAGAGACATCACCAACGACTGTAATAGGTAAAGAATCCCTGTTTGCTGTTTGGATGCCTATAGTAACACTATATTGTTTGACATTAGAAAGGCTCTTGGAGGCATAGATCATATGATTTGAGGCTCCAGAATCAAAAAGCCAAAAATTTGAGGGAGTTGTTACCTGAAAGTCCTAATGCTGAAAAGGCAGAGAAAATCATTTGCTGCACCATTTCAGGTGTTACAGAACCTGGGACAACAACTGTGGATGGAGAAGTTTGTGAAAGTATGGTAGTGACCAGTTCTGAAGTTCTAGAATCAGTACATGGAGGTTGGACAACAGCTTGGAAAGCTCTATGATTTTTGTTTTGTGGACGAACCGGGCATGTTGTGATGATATGGCCTTTAGCTTTGCAATAATTGCAAAACTTCTTTGAACAATGAGTTGCAATGTGACCAAATTCTTTGCAATTATAACATTTGACATTCCTCATGTCTCGGCCTCTGTAGTTCCCATTAACTGCAAAAGCAACAGTAGGTGATTCTGTAGTAGTCCTCTGGTGTTCCATGGCTATTTTTGTAAGAGATGATTGCTCCTCTCTTAGGAGTTCACCCAAACAGGTATCCATGGATGGTGTTGGAGATCTATTCATCAAATTAGAGCGAATAATTTCAAAATCCAGACGAAGTTTCATTAGAAATTGGTCTCTTTTGGTAGTTTCATGAATTGCTTGGATAGCAGATAATGATTCTGCCGGGACAGTAGCATAGACAACACCAGTGTATCAGCCCACAGGTTGACAAAACCAGAATAATATTCTTGAACAGACATGCTTCCTTAAGAGTAGTTGGCAATATCAAGTTCCAATTGAAATCTTCTAGCATCATTATCCTGGTTGTACACACGTTTCAATTAATCCTACATTTCTTTGGATGTCTTATATGGTCTAAGATTCAAAAGAATATGAGGTTCTCCAGTACCCAAGATCCAACTCATTATACATGCATCCTTACCTCCCACTCAGCCCCCTTGGTAGCATCTTGAGGTCTAGGATTAAATCCATCAAGATGTCCCCATAGCTCTTTCCCTTTGACATATGTTTGGAACTTAAATTCCCAAGCAAAATAATTCTTCCCCGTAAACCGAATGCAAAATGACTCAAGTTTTTCATAAGACATGGTTGCTATAACAAGTAATTCCACTGAACCAAGAAATGACAAATCCCAACAGCCCACAGCAACCCAAATAACCAGCGCTAAAACAATTCTAATGATAGAAAATTGAACTAGATCAACCTAGAATTCTTAACCTGGAAATCTCAAGACTAAATGTTTAACTTACAAGACAGAGCAATCTGTTTTCATGGCTCTGATACCATGACAAACTGATTTATTTGGAAAAGTTATGTACCTCTGTATTCATTCCCCATTATATATAATTCAAGTCTTAATTACAAGAATCAAAGCTCCTCAATCTAAGTATATACAAAAATAGATCTAGCCTAAGAAAGGAATAGAATATACAGTTAAAGCATATTTACAGCATATAAAGAGCTAAATCAGATCCCTAATTTTCAGCATATAGAACAAATGTTATCCTATCATGAGACAGCTAGCATTGACAGTAACAATTGCATTGGATTTGGTTGGGACTCAGATCGAAAATGTGTTACAGTAGAAAATGCAGTTTGGAAAGAATATTTAAAGGTGCACTTCTGATATATGTTTATGTTAATGTTTACATTTGAATTTTCTAAGTCATGCATGTGTATATGTTTATGCAGAGTCATCAAGATGCTGAACCATTCAAATTTAACGCATTTTCCTTTTATGAGGAGCTTTGCGTAGCATTTGAAAAAGATCGTGCAACAAGGAAAGATGTTGAAGCACCCATTGATGTTTTGGAAGAGTTAGAGAATGATGCAGCTGCAATAAATAATGTCAATGAGAATGTAATTGCTGATCAAAGTGAAAATTCTACATTTTTCTTTGAGACAAATGAACAGAGCTTGAAGCCCAAAAGAAGTAAAAGTGAAAATATTACAAGCTTATTTGAAGTGATTAATGAGTCTGCAACTATTCTTGGCTTAGAAATTGGAAAGGCAATTGAGAGGCTTAGTCGAGTATTAGAAGACAATGATACTAATGACAAAAGATTGATTTTAACAATGAATTAACAAAACTATCTGTTCTTACTATGTTTGAGCGACCCAAGCAACTAGAAAAATTGGTTGTGATTGTGAAATTGATATATTTTTCACCATTCCTGATAATGAAAAAAAAAAATTGGATGAAAGCATTACTTAATGGAGATATTTAAGTATTGTGAAGTATTTGTATGGTGTTGGATGTTTAGTTTGGCTTATTTAGTTGTTGAGCAACTTGTTCAACATTTGGTTGAAAGACAAGTCTTCTGCCTTGAGTACTTTAGCTTTTATCACATTTATTTTAGGAGCAATATTCAAAGTTCAGACTTAATATTGAATGAAGTTTAATTATGAAGAACAATGGACCTATAAGCTTAAGTTGTATCTTAGTTGACATTTTTTTTTTTTAACCTATTATAGTACTTACATATTGCTAATCCATTTGTTGCATCCATGTCAATACATATTTTTTGCTTATATTGATTCATTCTTGCATGTGAATTATTTATGATGTTTTTTGAATGTTAATTTTACTAGCATATTTTGCTTATGACAATAATATTTTGCTTATGAAGTTATAGTGTTAATGGACTATAAATAAAAATTATTTATATTTTATAAAATAACTTTAAAATAAAATTTTATTTTATAGATTATGAAGAAAATTATTTAATAATTAAAATTTATTTTTTAATATTAAGTCTTGATTTTACTTTCAAAAAAAGTCAAGTCTTGATTTTATTATAATATAATAATATTGGATATGCTATTATTTAAAAAAAATTAATAAAAATAAAAAATTAACAAATTTAAATATCATTACATTACATTACATAAATATATAATACATAAATATATGTATATATAACCAAACATAAGAATGTAATGGTCATTACATTACATACACTTATCAATTATATAACCACATACAGTAATGAAATGATGAATATATTACATTATATTACTTCTTTGATTCCATTACTTAATTGATTATATCGTATTCTATTATGCTCTATCAAATACTATAACCTAAAAGTTTAGATTAATTTGCTATCATCTTCCCTATTCAAGAATAAACACTTGACTAGTACTATCTAATGTTCAAATTGTTGGTAAAATTTGCGACATCATCATTTTAATTAGCCAATGGTTAAGTTAGAACAACTTAATCAAGGAACATAATCAACGAGCTCATCCGATAAAACATATACAGTAAAAATGCACTAACCTGCAAGGAAAATCCGGAATCATCACCTCCGCCTTTTCCAAGAGATTGAGCGCATCTGAAGAGAGAAAATGCTTAAAATCATCCAATTTTAGGGCACAATCACGGTTTAAACCAGGACAAGTAACAATCTTGAAGCCCTTTTTGATCTTTGACTCCACATGCTTGTTTATACACAAATCTAAGCAAATGAGTGACCACAAGACCCATTCTTGAAAAGCTTCTCACTTTCTCTCATTTCCCTGCAAATCTCACAGAAACCAAGAGATGATTCAGATTCACCTATTTCTTTCACATGAAGAGATGGATTTGGCAATTGGGTAGCGAACAGAGAGGCCTGTAGAGCCTCAAGCCTGTAGAGCCTCTTGGAGCTGCAATTCTTCAGCCATTGTAGCATCTGAGAGAAACATAGTCAGATTCTGATCTCCCTCATTGTTGTTCAAGAAATCTGGGAAATGGGTTTCACTTGCAGGAAGAAGAAGATCAAAGGCCGATGCCAATGCCGTGTTACAAGAATCTTTGTTGACTGTAAACAAGTGGGTCTTCTTCTCCAGCAATATGAACTCTCAGTAGTGTATTTTTAATGGAAATTGTACTTCAGAAAAACCTGGTTTCGAAGCTGCTCGCCTGCTGCCTCTCTTCTGCTCGATAACCTCTCTAGGAGGGTTAAGTTAGTTCTTTATGACTTAAAATTGACTTGCTAGTCAATACTGTACGGCCATTCTGGTGTGCTTTTGGCTTTTTGTCATTTTTCCCATAATTTATGGATTTTAGCTTTCTTTGCCTTTTTTCTTTGTTTAGCCAGTATTACTGGCCAAGTTTTTCATACATCTGCCATTGTAAACTTATCTTTAAAATATAAAAAATATATTATTATTTCATTAAAAATAAAAAAAATATATTATTATTTCATCCCCATATTTAGTTTAGTTAATAATTTCATATCTTTTTTTTGAGAAAATAATTAGATAATTAATTACTTTTATTTTTGTTATCAAAATAGTTTTTTTATTCAAATTAATTTTTAATAATTAATGGCATTTTAATAGTAAAAGTATCAAAATACTCTTTAGTTATAAAAAAAAAATCAAATTTTAATATTTTTTAAATCGTCTAATTTGATCCAAAATTAATTTTGGTCCATAATTAGAATAACTTTTTTTTTTAGTTTTAGTTCTATTTAACTTAATTTTTATTTAAAATTTTAAAAATTATTTATATATTCTAATATTATAAAAAATTATATTTTAAGTAAAAAAAATTATATATGCAAAAAATTATATACGCATTTCAAAATAATTAAAATGAAAGGTTATGTATTTTTTATGTATTTTTTTATAGTGTAGAACTTTCTTTTTTTATAATAAATTTTTTTTTTATTATTTAAAATATATAATAATTTTTTAAAAAATTAGGTGAAAATTTAAAAATTTATATTTAATTTGAATTTTTATTCAAAAAGAAAGAAATAAAAAATGAGAGACAATAGTATATTTGCTTTTATAATCACATATGTAAGAGTACTATGGTATTTTTCAATTTACTTAAGGGAAATTTTTTTTTTATTATAAACATAATGAGTATTTTGTTACAAAAAAATAAATAAAAAAAAAGTGATGAATCATTTAATTCATTTTTCAAAAAAGATTGATGAACTTGTTAATTAAAGAAAATATATATTAGAGATTAAATTGATTATATCATTTATATTTTTAATCCATGCATATACTATTAGGAGAAAGAAAAAATTTATACGAGCAATTTTGACTAAAAGTATAATAATAAATAATTTTAAAATTTTGGAGTATAATAATTTATTTCTAAATGATATGGTAGAATTACAAAAAGCTGAAAAATTGTGGGAATTTCATATCAATAGCTCTTTATACTATAACTATTCAATTCTAGAAATTTTTAAAAGAATTTAATTATATTTATTTTACATTTTAAGGTGAAAACTGAAAATTATGCTAATATAATTTATTGTGTTCAATTCCAACATAAAGGAATTTTAATTCAAAAATAATTTCAAAATAAAAGAATGTTAATTCAAAAATAGTACATGGTATTTGAGATGTCACAACTTCACTGCCCATAATATACCTTAGACCTAGTTTTTTCTCCTAAAATGATCTAATATCATTGATGAAGAGGATAAAACATATCCAAATTTACAAGGTTGTGCAAATCGCTAGGCAGATTATATTATTAAACTGGGATTGTAACAAAGACTGGAATATCTAGATAACCAATTTGCCACTTTGTTACAATCCCTACTAATAAAAGAAAAAGTATACGAAACAAATCTACTAGCAATACATTTAATATCCTCAACAACCAATGTAATCTCTCACAGGATCTCTTTTTCGTTACCATTGATACTAGAAATGGCAACTAAGCGGTTAGATTCACAAATAATTTGCTAAAATCCCATACTATTTGTATATCTAACTGCGTCTCATAGAGCAAAAGCTTGCGCAACTAAAGCAAAAGAACAAAAAATCCTCCTAACATTAAGAGCTCTAACTTTCTCGTCAAAATCACAACAAACAAATGTTTGTTGTGCTAAACTAGTTTGTGAATCTAATGAAGCATCAAAGTTGAAATTAAAGGTATTAAGTGGAGGACAGAGCCTATTAACACAAAAACTCACTTTGAAGAAAAATTTATTATATTAAATTACAACACTCTTTCTTCTACAACAAACTCTCAAGAACACTCACAAGCTTTGCTTCTGATTTTTTCTTTTTTTTTTTTACTTGATAATAAAATGCAAAGAGGGAGGGGGTATTTATACTAATTCTAATTAAATACAAACCACATAAACATATCTAACTTTCACCTAACTTATACTAAACTTACACCTAACAAACATAATAATCATACACATACAAACACAATTTTCAACAATCTAACCAACCTTTGTCCTATAATTCATCATGTGAAAAACATTAAAAGGTTTTTTGAGTTGGGCTTTAACATTTGGATTGAGTTTTAATTAAACTTGGGTTTTAAAACAAGTTTATATTTTCAACACTCCCCCTTAAACTTGTTTTATGAGACCAAGCAAATTCCTTATCCTCGCAAAGTCTTCATATTTTAGTGGCTTGGTGAAAATATCAGCAATTTGATTATGTGACTGTTGCGCGATTTTTACAAGTGCACAGATCGTTTACAAGTAATAAAGTGATGAGTGAGTATCGTTCCCACGAGGAAGGGTTTGTCAAGTATCAATTTTTAATATTACTCTATTATTTAGAAAATCAATTATGAGATTTTATATTTTAAACTAAAATGAAATTGAAGTAAATAAATAATGATAAATATGAAAATAAGATTAAAGGTTTAGGATTTAGAATTCATCAATTGATCACATATGATTTCTTTATGATTTTTAGATGGATTATTTTTGCTGGAATTAATGATTAGATTTCCCTAAATTATATGATGTTATCTCTCAAGATACAACATGTGTGTTCATATTAACCTTACGTCTACTCTCGTGATCATAAGCAATTAACACAAACCCATTAAGTTTTATGGAAATCCTTTTAAAAATTACAAAGGAGTATTTTTATCTCTAAGCAATACATTCCCTAGGTCAGTTATCCTAATGAACTAATATTGTGCTTCCACTCTCGCTACTTCACATAATATCTTAAATCATGCAATTAATGGCCAGTTAATTATAAGCATTTAGTTCTAAGATAAAAGATTAATTACAACAATCAACCCAATCAATTAAATATAAATAATCATATGCAAATCAAAATATTACATCTAAATCCTAGAAAAATAAATTTAGCTGTTCATAATTAAAAGAGAAAAAACAATTAAATTAACAATAAAAATAATAAACATAATAATAACTTATAATTAAATTCAAGAATAGAGTTTAGAGAGAACTTGTTTTGGGATACAATCTTTGATGAACTCAAGCTTCCAAAAACTCCTTCTCTTGATCAAAATAAAAAAAATAAAACTAATCTACTCTAAGAAAACATATGAAAATCTCTCTACATATTTTTTATGGTTTTTTTTTATGCTATTTCCCTTTGCCAAGCATGGTATTTATAGACATGTTTGGTGGAAGAATTCAAGTTCCATTAAAATTCTTACATCAAAAATTCAACATTGATGGTTAGGTTGGCCACCAACCATTGAATTCCTTCATCAATATTCAAAAATGGTTAGGTTGGCTACCAACCATTGAATTTTGGCCACCAACCATTGAATTCCTTCATCAATATTCAAAAATGGTTAGGTTGGCTACCAACCATTGAATTTTGGCAACCAACCATTGAATTTATTTCTCATGGATTGAAAACTTAAATCATTACTTGCATCATTATTTTTATTGCATCATTTTGATCTGCAAAAATAAAATAAAAATACTTAAAATATGTTATAATTTATTTATAAATTGTAGAACTATTTATTTCTAAAAATAAGTAATAATATTATTACATTCTTGAGAATTGAGCTAAAATTTAAGTTTAAACAATTAAAATAACTCTAAAAATATAGAGTTATCACACCCCCAAACTTAAGTTTTTGCTTGTCTTCAAGCAAAAGAAAATTCAAAACCTAAACTAGTCCACTTTCGTAGGAAATTACGATTGCATTTAGCGTATGCAACAAGCCTTTAAACCCCTAGGTGTCCCATAGAGGACGAGTTATAGTCTCGTGAGGGCTTCCAGTGGTGATACCCACAAACACCTATAAAACTCTAAACTTTCAAATATTTATTTCAAAAAGGAAATTTAATCTTCTTATGCTTAGTTTGAATAATTTTTCAAAGGTCTCAAGAAATTAATATTCACAAACAACATATCAATAGTATTACAAGTCGAGCTTCTATCTCAGGTTCAAAATAATCCTCATCTTAATCATGCCTTGAATAACTATACATTAAATCTACTGCAAAGAAATTGTTGTACTTCAGATTGGCATATACACACTAATATCTTTAAATGCCTCTATCAAATGATATAAAATAGATGTACAAATCTCATAAGCATATTAAAGCAAACAATCTCCACTAATGGAATTCACAAATCAAGAGAGATCAATAGGTCTTGACTAAGTTTGTAATGGGGCTAACACAAGGTATTTTTGGCTAAACAAAGAACAGGCTAAATGAACAAAAATAAAATAATTATGCCAAATTTACAAAATCAATAGCTCAAATAAAGGAATTATATTAATGAAGGATCCTTTTCATCTTAAGCACTATTCTTTTTCAATGTTTTCTTCTTTTAAGCCCACCTCTTCTTCTTCTTGTTCTTTTTTTTTTTTTTTTCGCCAACAACATTATTCTAAAGACAAGCAAGAATACTAACTTTTATTGGTTCAATTTTCTTGCTTTCCCCCAAACTTATTTTAAGCAGAAGGTGGTTTTTTATAATGAATAATACTCTCAGTTATTAGAAATCCTTATTTTCTTTTAAAACTTCAATAATTCCCTTTTCTTCATTAGAATGTAAACTTGACAAAATTATCTCACAAATAGGGTAAAGGATAACAATTAAGGTTAATTAATCAAAGAAAAGAAAGCTAAAATTATCAAGGCACAAAAGGGTAAACTAGGGAAAAAATTAAAATAAGGGTAGATACAAGTAACAGGCT